>CM053028.1:154920862-154967126 GCA_028564925.1 Lithobates sylvaticus
GTGAATGAAGAAAGTTTCACTGGAGAGCCTGGAATTGCCCACTGGCCTTTAATAAAACACATTGTACGTGGCCATCCAGGGCTCCATAGCACAGATCCAGTTGCTCCTCAAATGTGCCAGGGCAGCAAATCAATCAAGAGCTTTGCTCAACAATCATTGCAATGTAAAATACCAGCTCTGTGTCAGTTTCTAGTCATAACATCCAGACTCTCTGTGCCGACATGCAGCCAAGTAGTGAGTTAGCTACTCTAGGAAAGAAGTAAATATAAATTAAATCCAGTCCACCCCCCCCCCCCCCCCCAATTCTGTGCAAGTGCTCTGTCTTAAGCAAAACGCTTTATTAGAAACGTACTTACCTAGAATTTCATCTTGACAAAAACCTTGTAAAATGCTGAGCTGCCCTCGGCGGTACACACTCTATCCAGATGGCAGCGGGGGATGTCAGCAGAGCGTAAATACTCCTCCCATATGGGTTACGTGCACAACATCAGCGAGGCAGAGTCACAACGTCACTGATTCTATTTGAAGAAAAAACATAGCCATAGAAACGCTGATGCCCTCTCCTCTGTGGCTGCGTGATTTGAATAAACCCCGTCCCGGAAATAAGGAATACTCCACAGCTCAGCCAGAGGGTTTCTAAGCATTACGGCATATAGCAAAAAAATGTAACCACTTCAGCCCCGGAAGGATTTACCCCCTTTCTGACCAGAGCACTTTTTACAATTTGGCACTGTGCTACTTTAACTGGTAATTGTGCGGTCATGCAATGCTGTACCAAGGGCGGATCCAGAGTCAAATCTCGGGAGGGGCACTGCCAGAAAATAAGGTGTTGCTTACAGAACTCTATTTAACATATCGTACAGTCCTACAGATACCTGCCTACCTCCTCTCCGATTTTCGAGAAAAAAATGGAAGGGGATGATGGGGGATCTGCCCTCTTCTGTGTTGGCAAATCGAATTAGAAGTAGTTGGGTGTAAACAGACAGCGGAGTCCGTTTACACCCAGTCGCATATAGAGTAGAGCAGGCTTAGTCTTTGTTTGCTCTTCAGTAACTTGGCGGATACAGATGTCATCCGCCCGCTCTGCTCCAATCAACAGGGGATCTGTCGGCCAATCCCCTGCTGATTGAAACAGAATCTGCCCCGTGTGAAAGGGGCCTAAGGTTCTTCCTAAAATAACAGCAACATTGGTTACATTGTTTTCCTTATAAACTCACCTGTTCTGTTTCCTTTAGGCTATAAACTTTTGTACCAGTACATATACTGCAGCAGGTTGGCTCTATCGCACGAAACTACATACCTGTAGGCCATTTTGTGCAACAGCCAGCGAAGGCGTGCACGCTGATTGGCCAGAGGGGGGGGGGGCCCAATCAGAGAGTCTGGAGGAAGCGATGTCCGCCAGCCACCCACGATCGCTCCCCACAGAGATAGAACAGCGGTCTACAGATGTAAACAAGGCAGACTGCCGTTCTGTCAGAGATGAACAGAGCGATCTTGTGTTCCTGCTAACTAGGAACACAGATCACTCTGTTCATCTAGTGAGTCCATCCCCCACACAATTAGCAAGAACCCCCTAGGCACACAGTTAACACTTTGATCAACCTCTGATGTTAACCGCTTCCCTGCCAGTGTCATTAGTACAGTGACAGTGCATATTTTTTAGCACTGATCACTTTATTAGTGTCACTGGTCCCCAAAAAGTGTCAAAAGTGTCAGTTAGGTGTCCGATCTCTCCGCTGCAATGTTGCAGTACCACTAAAAATCACTGATCGCCGCCATTACTAGTAAAAAGTAATTAAATATAAATGCCATAAATCTAGTTTGTAGACGCTATGAATTTTGCGCAAACGAATCAATATGCACTTATTGCGATTTTTTTTTAACCAAAAATATGGAGAAGAATACATATTGGCCTAAACTGAGGAAGACATTTTTTTTATAGCAAAAAGCAAAAAATTTTGTTTTTTTGTTTTTTTCAAAATTGTCGCTCTTTTTCTGTTTATAGCACAAAAATTAAAAACCGCAGAGGTGATCAAATACCACCAATAGAAAGCTCTATTTGTGGGGAAAAAAGGGCGTACATTTTATTTTGGTACAGCCTTGCACAATTATCAGCCAGTCAAAGTAACGCAGCGCAGTATCACAAAAAATGGCCTGGTCATAAGGAGGGTTAAAACCTTTCGGAGCTGCAGGGGTGAAGATTAAACAAGTTAAGACTAAAAGGGCACTTTTTTTTTCATACCTAATGGCACACATGTATTTTGCGATTTGTCACATGACATTCATTCATTCATACTTTTACTCACGTTTACTAAATTATTTTGGTGCTCTGGTGAGAGGGGAGGGGTTCCCATGCAGGAGCAATGGAGTGGGGATAGATGGGATGGATCCAGTAATCTTCTCAATAAGTCTTCTTCCTGTGATGCTGTATTTAAGACAAGTCAAGCCGCTCTGCAGACTGCGCAAGGTGGAGAAGATGGAGGAGGTGGGTGGAGCCAACACTAACTCAGGGGCGGCGGGAGGCTTGTAGCATGGACAAGATGGAGGGAGGAGGGTGCGTGTCGGTGGGTGGGGCCAACACAGTCAGGGGCGGAGAAAGAAGAATGCTGGCGCTCTGCAGTGCAGTCACAGATTGACTCTGTACTGTGGGCGCTGACAATCTGACATGATGTTAGCAGCGGTGCGGTGGTGGTTGGAAGAATGGTGGGGAACAGGAAGTTGGAACAACTGTACTTTAAACCTTACAAAGACAAAGTTTAAACATACTGTCTGTGCCTGTGGCACTGTTCTCTCCTCTCCCTGGCGGCGCCTGTTCTCCAGCTGTCCAGCAGCTCCAGTGAGTCACGTCGGGGGCCGGGGCAGCGGCTCTGAGTCAGAGACTGACTGACTGACAGGAGAGCCCTACGTGACTCAGTGACGTCACTCGTTGCTAGACGCCAGGCGGCCCAGGCGTTAGCAACGAGTGCAGGGAAGAGGCTCCACCCACCTGTTGCTTCTGCTATCAATCGAGTCTCTCTCTCTCTGCGCCGCTGATCGGCTGATGTGAGAGAGAGAGAGAGAGACTCGGCAGACCGGTGCAGAGTTAGCGGCAGCCGCAGCCACGCAGAGCAACTCAGTGAGGCTGAGGCAGTTGAGCAAGTGACACACACTGAGAGACAGTCATGTCAGCAAGTTCGGGGGGGGCAATTGCCCTGTTGCCCCCCCCCCCCCCCCCTGGATCCGCCCCTGTGCTGTACCCAAATGAAATTTGCATCCCTTTTTCCCCACAAATAGAGTTTTCTTTTGATGGTATTTGATTGCCTCTGCGATTAAATTTTTTTGCAATATAAACAAAAAAAAGACCAAAAAGTTTGAAAATTATATTTTCTACTTTTTGTTATAAAAAAATCGAATAAACTCAATTTTAGTTGTACATTTAGGCCGAAATTTATTCAGCCTTACATGTCTTTTGTAAATAAAAATGATAATACGCGTATATTTATTGGTTTGCGCAAAAGTTATAGCGTCTACAAGCTAGGGTACATTTTCTGGAATTTACGCAGCTTTTAGTTAATCTCATTTCTTGAGGTGCTAAAATGGCAGGGCAGTACAAACTTAAAAAATATTACAAAAAAGTTGTCACCAAATGATATATTGCTCACACGTGCCATGGTTATATGTGGAATTATACCCCAAATACATTCTACTGCTTCTCCTGAGTATGGGGATACCTCATGTGTGAGACTTTTAGGGAGCCTAGCCGTGTTCAGGACCCCGAAAACCAAGCACCGCCATTGATTTTCTAAGGGGGTAATTTTTTTTATTTCACTCCTCACTACCTATCACAGTTTCAAAGGTCATAAAATGCAAAGATAGCACACCCCCCCCCCCCCCAAATGACCCCATTTTGGAAAGTAGACACCCCAAGCTACTTGCTGATAGGCATGTTGAGTCCTTGGAATATTTTATATTTTGCCACAAATTGCGGTAAAATGCCCAACGTTTTTATTAAAAATTTTTTGCACAAAGTTGTCACTAAATGATATATTGCTCGAACATGCCATGGGCATATGTGAAATTACACCCCAAAATACATTCTGCTGCTTCTCCTGAGTACGGGGATAACACATGTGTGAGACTTTTTGGGAGCCTAGCCGTGTACAGGACCCCGAAAACCAATTACCGCCTTCAGGCTTTCTAAGGGTGTAAAATGGTGATTTTCCCTTCCTCGCTACCTATCACAGTTTCGGAATGCCATGAAATGTCAAGATAGCACTTGAGATACCAGGAAGGACATACAGAAAATGCCTCTCATGCAGCTGGCTCACTGCATTTGCATTGGGAAGGTGGGCCACAGCACCGTCTGGAAACAGAAGGGCTGTGATGATCTCTTCCTGGAATTTAAGGAGGAATCAAGTTCGTCCTGAAGCTTTGTATAGCACAAAAGCATTTAGCAGAGCAAATTGGAATAAGTATACAGACACTTTTTTGTACCAGCGTCTGGCCTTATGGGCAATTGGGTATGGCACCAACAACTGGTCTTTGAGGTCCACCCCTCCCATGTTAAGGTTGTATTCGTGGACACAGAGGGGTTTCTCCACAACACCAGTCACTACAGAGATTTGGACAGTTGTATCTGCGTGAAGGGAGGACAGAACAAAAACTTTCTGTGTATCCCTCCACTTGACTGCTAACAACAAATTATTACATTTCAAGCAGGCTCTCTCCCTCAGTCTAAGTCTGGATTCTACAAGCCTTGGGGGAAGCCCCAGCGATTAGATTGCACAGTGCCACATGTGCCAATTCCACAATCAAAAAGGTGACTAAAAAGGTGGCACGTTTGTGTAATAATTGTCCATGTATTGTCCGAATAATGGTGACACCAAGTCCCACACAATCTTACTAGAGCTCCCTATGTAGTCTGGGCAGTTCTCTGGCTCCACGTGACTATCTTTTCCATCGTAAACCATAAAACTATATGTATAGCCTGTTGCCCTGTCACAGAGGTTATACATCTTGACTCCATCTTTGGCACGCTTGCTGGGAAGATACTGTTTGATGGACAAGCATCATGGATCGTATCCAGGGTCACCCCGAGGATGACAGAGTACATTATCATTGAAGTGCATGAACCGCAAGATCTGTTTGTATCGTGTACTGGTCATGGAGGCAGAGAACACGGGTGTAAGGTAAATTGGATCAGTAGACCAATATGACCACAACACGCTTTTTTAAGCCCATGAGGAGCGATAGGCCCAGGAAGGTCTTAAATTTGGAGACCGTAATAGGTCTCAAATCTCTGGCAAGGGGCAACTAGGGATTAGCGGCGATGAATTGATCAGCATACAAATTGCTTTGGTCCACAACAGATCTATAGAGATCTTTCGTGAAAAACAGTGAATAAAAATCAAGTGACGTAAAATCAACTGTTTCCACCTGAATTCTGGGTTGGCCAGTGAATGGGGGAGGTACGGATACTGCAGAAGTGGTGGGCTCCCAAGTCGGATAAACAAATGCAGCAGGAAGGGCACTATGGGCTCGACGGACCTGTGTTTGTCTTCTTCTTGGCAGCTGCAGGACACTACTTGTGCTAGCCCCCTCACCAGCTTGAACTGCACTTATGGAACTCGCCACGTCACCAAGTGTTACTGCAGTGCTGAATGTACGACCAGAAAATACTAGGCTGCTGGTGCTTGCCAGTTCACCAGAAGGATGAGCGGCACTAGTACTAGCTCTCTGCTCCATACAAGAGCCCTGCGGTTCTTGCACCTCAACGACAGCAGAAGAACGGGGGTCGGGTTCGCCTGACCTTGGCAGGGACCACTACTCCATAGTCAGAGCTATCTGTCAGGGTGCAGCTGTTGTCTACGGGTTCATATTCTGAGCCTGAATCTGACAGATGGGTGACTTCCTCTTCACTATCTGTCATGCTCAGAAATGTGTAGGCCTCTTCACTACTGTACCTTCGATATGACATTTTGGCCTCTAAATTTACTGGTACAGTAGTGAGACTCACAGGAAAAAAAGCACCTGTCAGTGACTGATTCAAAAGCTACCAAAAAAACTGTTAGTGTTCACAGGGATCAGGCCTGACTCTGCGAACGCTGAAGTTATGTGTTCAGTGTTTTGTAAGTCACAGTGATCGATTGATACTGCACTTGGGTGGGCTGGGCTGGGCAGAGGGGCTAAACGCAGGTGCTAGCAGGTATCTGGGCTGATCCCACTAACACTGCATTTTTGGGAACGCTAGTATAGATCTGATCAGATCAGATATTGATCCGTTCAGATACTAAACCAAATGAAGCAAAAAAGAAGTTCTGGACAGCCGCACTCCGGAATTTAGCCTTTATTGTAAAAAATCCAAGAAATACAAGCCACAGCCACAGCAGAAAATGGGACAAACAAGTTGACGCGTTTCACACTTAACAGTGCTTAGTCAGAGCTCGTTTGTCCAAATTTCTGCTGGGGCTTGTATTTCTTGGATTTTTTACAATAAAGGCTATATTTCGGAGTGCGGCTGTCCAGAACTTTTTTTTTTGCTTCATTTGCTATATGCTTAGCCTGCACCTTGTGTTCCAGTTCTGAGGAGGGTCTTGTATCCACATATCCACCTGGAGCGGTGATCCCTTCCCCCAGATACTATACTACTAATGGAGGTGTAGGGTGCGTGCGTAGGTGTTAGGGCTACTGGCACTAATCTGGCGCAGACCCTATCTGACGCTAAAACCTAATTGATATCATCCGCCTGGTGATCAGGGGTTAAACCTTTTATTAGGCAATATACGGTGCTGACAGAGGGTGTGGGCTGACAGAGGGGGGGTGCTGACAGGGTGTGGGCTGACAGAGGGGGGTGCACTGCTGACAGAAAGGGGGGTGCTGACAGAGGGGGTGGTGCTGACAGAGGAGGGGGGGCTGACAGAGGGTGTGGGCTGACAGAGAGGGGGTGGTGCTGACACGGGGGTGCTGACAGAAAGGGGTGGGCTTACTGAAAGGGGCGGGATGACAGAGGGGGTGGCTTACAGAGAGGGGCGGGCTTACAGAGAGGGGCACACTGACAGACAGGCTGGTGGAAGGACAGATAACAGAGATACCTCAGTCAGGAGACACAGCGAGCGGCAGGCAGGGAGGCAGGGCTTTGGGCGGCCACGATTATGCACAGTCCAGCCCCGCCTCCACATGTGACCAGTCAGCAGCTCCACTGGGCCAATCACAGAGCCTTATGTCCGCTGCCTGCACAGCCAATCACAGAGCGCCTGCTGCCCACTGCCCAGCCCTCGTACAAGCTGTATGTGACAGTATAACACTGATGGCGGCGGGCATGGGAATCGGGATGCGCTGCTCTAGATCTTGTGGCCGGGGCCACTGATCACAGGACGGCTGAACAGTTATGTGCCCGGGTTTTAGGCAGCTTGAAAACTGGGCACATGTGTCCAAACCTACTGCAGAACCTGGAGCTTAGACACTCTGGGTTATTGGACGCACATTCAGGGCTCAAGCCTTAATAGCCACCCCTAACGACGGCTATGGTGTGGAATATAACCAAAGAAGTGCTGTTTAGGAAATGCAGTATTTCAGCATATTTTTAAAATGTCAGGTGCCATGTAATATCTGTTTGGGAGTATGTCTTTTGTGAAATGCCCATTTACTCCCCATTCTCAGATGCAGGAGCAGGCCCCTTTAAGGTTTTTTGCACCTGGGAGTTAAAAAACACAATTTTTTTTTAAGCTCAGCGAAGCTGGCCCCACCACATCCAGCACAAATAAAAACTTAAGTGTGTTTCTTTAGTACTACGCTTGTGCTGTTTTGTGCCGTAAAATTGACATTTGTGCTGCTTTTATTTTTAAGATATTAGCAATTTTTTTTTCCAGACTATGACATCACCTAGCCCCACTACAACAGCCAAATGACACGAAACCGGGGCTGGTTGACTAGTGCCCCGTTTGTGCCGTTTACATTTCTGTTCTATCTTTTATCGTTTTTGCGTTTATTAATGATTTATTAAAGGTCACTTAGCCCCCCTGCAACACCAAAAAGACACAAAACTTGCTACGTTTGTGCTAGTTTGTGCTGCTAACATTTTTATTTGTGCTGTTGTAGTTTTTAAGTTATAACAGTTTTTTTTTGTTTTTTTTTTGTCAAACCCCACCCACTTTGCCCCCCTACAATCAGCACAAATTAAAACTCAGTTTTGTTTCTTTAGTGCTACGTTTGTGCTGTTTTGTGCCGTAAAATTTGTAACAAAAAAAGTAGAATTTGTATAAAAGTTGGAACAGGTACTTTTTTTAAGTATATCTCCAGCCAAAACATGTTTTTATACGTTTTGGATAGCATAGGGAAGGGTTAACACCCCTGTAATGTTTGTTTTGTGGTTTGTGCCCCGTTCAGAAGATTTCACCTCACTTTCTGTCCCTGTGACAATGTTGTAAAAACAAGAATTAGTGATAAAGCTTCAGTGGAGACACCTTTTTCCTATAAGAACTCTTACAGGAGTGAATTCCCCTTCCTAGGGGTTGATTTCCTCTAACTTCCTGTTGTCTCCCTCTGTTTGTAAGTAGGAGTTGTATGTAAGAAAACGGGAGCACTGCCTGTATTGCATATTATATTTATTCAAACCCCACCCATTTTGCACCCCATGTGATTGAATTTAAAACCAAATATACAATTTGTTCTTGCTGATTTGTGCTGGTCTGGTTTTGGAGATATTGTGCATTATATTTGATCAAACCCACTCCACATTTGAGAATCACATGCTAACCATTTCTCCTTCTCCTGCTAACCATTTCCCACTTCAACAGTCTAAAATCATTCTATCAGAAAATAACTTTTACTTTCATGAATGCTTGAATAAATGTAAAGGAGAATTCCAAGTTGTACTTTATATCTATTGGTTTGCTGGATACGATATACGGTATAGGAGGGCAAAAGGGCATAATAATTGGTGTCTTGTTGTATAACCACTTGCTGACCATCTTGCGCCGATATACATCAGGAAAGTGGCATTGGTGCGCAAATCAACGTACCTGTACGTCGCTGCGTCATCCTCAGCTAGCAGGCATGCCGCGTGACCATTCCCACGCGCTCGATGTCTGCCGGTGGCCTGCGATCGTGGGACAGAGAGGCAGAATGGGGAGATGCCTATGTAAACAAGGCATTTCCCTGTTCTGCCTAGCAACAGGACAGGGATCTACTGCTCCCAGTGATCAGAAGCAGTGATCTAGTGAGCCCATCCCCCCTACAGTTATATCACACTGAGGGAACACAGTTAACACCTTGATTGCCCCCTAGTGTTTAACCCCATTCCCTGCCAGTGACATTTACACAGTAATCAGTGAATTTGTATAGCACTGATCGCTGTATAAGTGCCAATGGTCCCAAAATAGTGTTAAAAGTGATCCGCTGATGAAGTCCCACACATAGGGATGTAACGCGCATGAACATATGAACAGACGGACGTGACGTCACCCGCAGCCATCGCTTGTCTGTTTACATGCTGTTACACCGGGCACTTAGTCATAAGTGCCTTGTTTGTGAGTTTTATTTTATTTTTTATTCTCAATAAATTGTACATACATGCAGAGAGCATTATGTGTTGCTTTTTACTTTCATGATACATGTGGCATTGGAGTGGAGATCGCTGATTGATCTATCTAACCGTAAGGAGACCTCTAGGAAAATTCTTGTGGATTCACCATCTGACATCCGATTGGGGGAAGGTGTGTTAGACCCTCTGTAATGAAAGTGTCCACTCAGTGAGGTAAGCTGCCATCTATCATTGGTGGAGGTTTTATCATCCCACAGTCACCTGCATGCAATATTTATAGTTCATCACTGAAGACACCATGGATTGTTTTTAATTGATTTATGGACATTTTGTTTTACTATTTCTGTGTTTTATTAGCGCTGCACTGTTCTTTATATGTTTTCTGTTCAGGGATTTGAATTTTGATCCTTGGTGTTCAGCAGCTATTGTGAAAATAGGTCTATATTGTCGCGCTGATTTGTCTTCTATACAAAAGTTGCCGATCTGTCTGCAGCAATGTTGCAGTCATGATAAAAATAGCAGATCGCCGCCATTACTAATAAAAAATAATAATAAAAATGCCATAAATCTATCCCCTATTTTGTAGACACAATAACTTTTGCGCAAACCAATCAATATACACTTATTGCATTTTTTTTTTCAACCAAAAATATGTAGAAGAATACATATTGGCCTAAACTGTGGAAGAATTTTTTTATATATATTTTTGGGGATATTTCTTATAGCAAAAAAGTAAAAAATATTTCATTTATTTTCTAAATTGTCGCTCTTTTTTTTGTTTATAGAGCAAAAAATGAAAACCGCAGAGGTGATCAAATACCACCAAAAGAAAGCTCTATTTTGTGGAAAAAAGGATGTAAAGTTGCACGACCGCACAATTGTCAGTTAAATCAACGCAGTGCCGTATCGCAAAAAAGGGCTTGGTCAGGAAGGGGGTAAATCCTTCTGGGGCTGAATTGGTTAAGAATGCATGGAAACAGGTGAAAGAGGAGTGCAAGTTACACGAACACTTTTTGCTAGTCAGACATTTTTCTAACTTGTAATATCCGTATTGTAACAATAGCAAAAATGTTTACGTTGTTCTTTGGTAGGCCCCATGCTCAGCATGGCGTTTATTTTAGTAATGCTTCTCCTCTATACCGGGCTCTGTAAGCACTGCACACAGTACCCTGGGGAAAGGCACTAATATGGCTTAGACATGTGCAATTCATTTTGTTCTGAATTAATATTTGGACAAATTTTCGTTATTCAGAGATCCGGATATATCCGAATACCCGAACTACAATATAAATGAATTCGGACAAATTCACATCGAATTTTACATCAAACTTCAGTCAAATTCTAACTGTACACATATTGCTGAAATCAAAGACTGTGTGTGTTATTAGAGTACCATTTCAAAATAATGCTGTTTTAGTTAAACCAAAAGGTGATTTAAAGAGTCATTGTAATCGTTCAATGAAGATTTTTCTTTTGTTTGTTCACTTTGCCACATTGGAATAAAAAAAAAAAAAAGAATCAAACCTTTTCCATTCGACTGATTTGAAATTTATCGATTTCGAAATTATCGAAAGTTTTGAATTGGAAAAAAAACCCCGGTAAATTCAAAGAAAATTCAGAATACGAATTCTGAATACAAATCCTGAATACGAATTGAATGAATCAACTGAATTAACCGAATTTAACTAAACTAAATAACTAGATTAACGAATCGAAACAATTTTTTTTGGTTGTGCACATGTCTAATACGGCTTAAAGTGGATGTAAACCCTCACATATACCCAGTGAAGTTAACAGCCTCAGATGATACACAGGAATGAAATAAATCCTCCTACATTAGTTTTACATGTATATGTGCTGTCTTCAGCCTTGTATACTATTTTTAGAAAGTGCAGATCATGTTAGAATTTTCACTTCCTCATTCAGCAGTAGCAGTGTGGTGTTGGAATCACACTGGGAGACAGCTGATTGGAGAAAGGCACACACCCCCCTCCACATAGGCAGAGACTTTTAGAGCTGTGCTGTGAGTGAAGCAGCTTCCTGATAATCTATTTATAGCACCCACCCTGACACAAAATTCAGGCTGGTTTGATCTCCTGTGTCAGAGAACATGTCAGAAGCTATCTGTCAGGGCTGTGTGTCGGCTAATTGCCAGCTCCCATCTCTCTCCACAGTTACCCAGCTGTTGATGATCCTGCTTCTCAGTCCTGCCTACTTAAGCCATCCAGTCCAGAGGAGATCTGCCTTCTCCTTGGTCACATCACAAGAAACTATCTCCTGTGTTCCTGTCTAAAGACTGGCTTTGCTGACATCCCTTCTGGCTACAGATTCTGTTTGCTGTTCCACTACTTTGATTCCTGACTCCTGGCTTGGCTGGCTATCCGTTCCGGTTACTGAACTTTGGCTATGTTTTGACTATGTTTGTTCTTTTTACTTTTATTATTAAACAAGTGTGATTTAACTGTACTTCTGTCTCGGTCTGATTTCATTGTTCCTGACACTATCATGCTGATAACAGAAGAATGGAGCAGCAGAAAGACATGGGACCCAGGGCTTTGGAGAGAGAGATAAGAAAACATTGAAGATATATGTACCCAGCTCAAATTTCATGAATCGGGTTTACATCCACTTTAAGCAACCTCATGGTTTATGTGTTGACTGCTACCTGAGAGAATACAGGGTAAATCAAGTAAATTGAAGTACTTATTTTTACTTTTGTTCTGGGTTAGCCAGAATTTTAAATCCCTGTGGCAATATACTGAAATCATTAAACCCTTGCCTGTCTACACACAAGGGTACATTGGTACAGTTACCAGACTAGGAACCTATTTGTTCTGACTTTAAATGGTCTATTCATTAAAAGGTGAACTGTAAGGGAATTGCAAATGCTAGCCCAGACTGTGGAAATTCTACAATTCAACACTTTATACAAATGTACGTGAGAAGTGTGTGTGTGTGTGTATATATGTGTAATATATATATATATATATATATATATATATATATATATATATATAGTAAATATAGCAGAGTTAAACCAGATGATCAGATGATGCAAGCAACTCAGGTTGTGATGTGTTGAACACACTAATGCATGGAGAATATTCAAGTATAAGCTTGCAACAGCTGTACAGTAGCTCTGTTACATGGGGTGCAAGACGGAGGGAGAATACTAGGATATAATGCTGTATCTCAAAAACCAAACTGGCATAAATATTTTTAGGCACAAAAAGTAGCACAAATGAATGGTACATTTACATTTAAAATTTAATAACATGGGGTACAAAGTGTGCAGGAATTGAGGTGACACAATGTAAAACATAAAAGTGTAAAAGATAATCCTGCGCCAACACACAGAATAGTACCTAATAAAAATGCAGCAACCACTTAAGGGAAATGTCTGAACCCAAAGTGAGTAAATAAAGAGGCGGTAGTGGTGCACAATAGATTAAACTAAAACTAAACAATAAAAGGTAAAAGATCAGGTAATGGGAAATAAAATCCTAGCTAAAAGCACATAGCAGACATCAAAAATGGGTAAAAAAGCATCTAGTAAGTATTCACAGTGAATCCAGTGGTGAATAAAATAATAAGCAGTGTTCCAATAAATAAATTAAAATCCTAAAAAGTACCATACAACAGTGATAAGTGTATCAGAAATTGGTATAAAAGGAACGTGCCTAAACGTAAGGTCACTAAGTGGATGGGTGCAAACAAACAATAAATAAGTGCAAGCAAGAAAATATAGATAAGTGGCCAGAAATTGGCTTGGTATAAATGATCTCAGATGAGTACCGTAAAAGGTAATATAAAAGACTGGAGTGAAAAGGGAAATGCAAATAAATATATGCAAAAATAAATATATATAAATAAGACAAATAAAGTCCTGAGTGAATTCAGTGAATGGAATCGCAAAATATATGGTCCAGAAAAAAGTTCATATCCATCATGGGTGCGATAAACACTTCTTCAATCCAAAAACAGTGCCAGTGCTGCAGTTTTAAACTGGTGAAGCAATGTGAATCTGTGACTGTCTTGTGGTGCTTCTTGTTCTATGTGATCCTAGTGGGGATAGTGGGGATGGCCCCTTACCTTACAGCTGTAAGGTTACAGCAAAAGTATGAATGGCTTTGTGGTCCTTGGTGACCGTCCTCCTAGCGTTCCCAGCTGGATGCCCCAGGTCCTTTTAGGCGAATCCTAATATCTTTGTCCTTACAGGTGGGCGAAGGTATGTCCAGGTGGGGGGGGGAGGGGTTGCCTCAGTGTATATAGGGAGAGGAAGTAACCTCATAGTGTTGTATGTTTTTTATAAAAACGATTTATTACAATGTTTCAATACAATAGAAATAGGTACTCACATTTAAACAAATAAAATTAGGCAGGATAGGAATGAGCAGCGAGCTCGATGGCGTCACTTCCGGTCAGGTGTGGTAAAATCCAGACACATGTTTGTCACGGGTCATGTGACTTCATCAGGGGTGATGAAGTCACGTGACCCGTGACAAACACGCCCCCCACCTTCGCCCACCTGTAAGGACAAATATATTAGGATTCGTCTAAAAGGACCTGGGGCATCCAGCTGGGAACGCTAGGAGGACGGTCACCAAGGACCACAAAGCCATTCATACTTTTGCTGTAACCTTACAGCTGTAAGGTAAGGGGCCATCCACACTATCCCCACTAGGATCACATAGAACAAGGAGCACCACAAGACAGTCACAGATTCACATTGCTTCACCAGTTTAAAACTGCAGCACTGGTACTGTCCTTTGTCTTGTTTATATATATTTATTTTTGCATATATTTATTTGCATTCCCCTTTTCACTCCAGTCTTTTATATTACCTTTTACAGGACTCATCTGAGATCATTTATACCGAGCCAATTTCTGGCCACTTATCTATATTTTCTTGCTTGCACTTATTTATTGTTTGCTTGCACCCATCCACTTAGTGACCTTACGTTTAGGCACGTTCCTTTTATACCAATTTCTGATACATTATCACTGTTGTATGGTACTTTTTAGGATTTTAATTTATTGGAACACTGCTTATTATTTTATTCACAACTGGATTCACTGTGAATACTTACTAGATGCTTTTTTACCCATTTTTGATGTCTGCTATGTGCTTTTAGCTAGGATTTTATTTCCCATTACCTGATCTTTTACCTTTTGTTTCGTTTTAGTTTAATCTATTGCGCGCCACTACCTACTCTTTATTTACAATGTAAAACATGATGTGCAATTTCTCTAAAACGTAAACCATTGTTCTATCAAGATCTCCAACTTATCAAAATCTCCAAGTAGCTGTACTGTTCATGAGCTGGTTGGAAATGTTTAGAGCAGCCTTCAAGAAATGGTGGACCGCAGTCTGGACACAGACAGAGTGATACCATCAGCTCGCCAGTCTGCAGTGCCCTTGCAACTTGAAAAGAAAGGCCAAACCTGCCAACCTACGATAAATGGCAGCTGCCGAGATACCCTTCTCTAGTCCCATATTAATAAAATAAAGGACTGTGTGGTTCACCTCTCGACCCTCGGGGGCGATCTCATGCCTGTGCAAGCATGCTAACCATTCCTGCCATACCTTAGAGCAGTGTTTCTCAACTCCAGTCCTCAAGGCGCCCCAACAGGTCATGTTTTCAGGATTTCCCTCAGGTGAAACGGCTGTGGTAATTACTAAGGCATGAAACTAATCAAATCACCTGTGCAAAATAATGGAAATCCTGAAAACATGACCCGTTGGGGTGCCTTGAGGACTGGAGTTGAGAAACACTGCCTTAGAGTAGGCATTCCAAGTAGCCGTACTCAAAGAGCATTGAATCCATCATGCTGCGTGTTCAAGGCAATGCTCCACATCCAGTCGGGACAGGTGACCCTGTGCTGCTCCGCGGCTGGTGCCAACTCCCGGAACCTGTCCCACTGAAAATGAGACAAAGCATCAGCCACGATGTTGTCAACGCCTGGTAAGTGTACAGCGTAAATGAAAGCATTCAATTGCAAACAGCGCAGTACCAAATGGCGCAGCAACCTGACCACCGGCGTGGACGTCGCCGACAAGCGGTTAACCAACTGGACGACCCCAAGGTTGTCAAATTGAGACGCACTTTCAAGTTGTGGAAGTATTCCCCCCATATTTCCATTGCTACTACAAATCAGAAAAAGTTCCAGGAGGACTAGGTTCTTCAAGAAACCAGCCTCACCCCACGCTGTAGGGCACCATGCTGCGCTCCATTTTCCCAGAAAAAAGGCCCCATAGCCTGTCAAGCCCACCGTTTTTTCCAAAGCTAATGGGACCCCGAAACGTTCGGCTATATGTTGCAGAGTCCCTAACAGGACAGAGAAAATGTTTAAATCCAGTAGGCCAACACATAAGAAGTCATCCAAATAGTAAATGACCGAGTTGATCCCTGAGACATCCCGTACTACCCATTCTAAAAAGAAGCTGAACGTTTCAAAGAAAGCACATGAAAATCGAACATCCCATCGGGAGGCCACGATCCACGTAGTATGCCCCATTCCATGTACAGCCCAGCAGACAAAAACTGTCTGGATGAACCGACAAAAGCCGTAAGGCCGATTCGATATCCGCTTTCACCATCAGTGACCCCTGCCCATAACGTCGAACCCATGATACCGCTGCATCAAAAGAAGTGAACGTTACCGCACACTCCTCAGGAGCAATCAAATCATTGACCGACCCCCCCTTAGGAAAGGAAAGGTGGTGAATCAATCTGAACTTGTTTGCCTCTTTTTTGGGAACTACTCCCAATGGAGAGACCACCAGGTCTGGAATAGGAACCGTACTAAAGGGGCCAGACATGTACCCCAGATTGACCTCCTTCCCGAGTTTTTCCGAGACCACTGACCGATGCAGCAGGGCGGAACGCAAGTTCTTTGCTATGGGTGGGAGGGTTGACAAAGAGCATGGTATTTTGAAACCACTAGCGAAACCCGATTCCAATAACTGTGCCACTTTCCGGTTGGGGTACCTACTGAGGAAATGAAACATCCTTTCCACCCGCACTGGCATCGTCCCTCTTACTCGCAGACTCTCCGGCACGCCCCTTCCCTCTTCTGAAGCACTTTGACAGTGCATGGGATCCCCCGCAGCCAGAACATGTGTGTTTGAAGCGACAGTTTGCCCCAAACTTACACGTGCCCTCATTGAATTGCCAACAGATGACACATCTTTTGTCGGTCGGTTGTCCTGAGGCCGAGGTACCTCCGACCCCCCCCCCCTAAAAAAACAGATTAGGAGCCTGCGCCGCTGCCATAAGCTATATCCACAGGCTAATATCCTTGTGGTCCCAGCGTAGCGACGGTTGGACGGCCATCCGTTGTCGGCCATACGTCTAGTGTGCCTCACTAATGGCCTCCAGATAGATAAACAAAGACGAGCAATGTTTGGGCATCTTCTCCCCCACTACACTTGCCAAAATGGCGAACGCCTGCAACCAGTTCAAAAAAGTACAAGGAATTAACCGATATCTGCGTTTTTCTTCGTCCACTTTCTTGCTTTCCTCAGGCTTCAATCTATCCAGATTGAATTTCTCAAGCGGCAATAATGTGAAGATTTCCACATACCTCCCTTTCCAAATTTTTTCTTTTATGTCCGTTTTAAGATGGGCACCCAGGGGGCCCTCAAAACAGACATAAACTTTGCTTTTTGCAGAGTCCGCCAACCTGACTGAATCCGTTTTTTTCTCTCCTGCCTTTCCCTGGCTGTCTGTCCCTGGCTGTCCGGAGCCGGAACACTGGCCGGTACTTTGGGAGAAAGACTACCTCTGTCACTACTCCCGCCGACATCGCAGGCGTATCTCCTACAATCCTGGTAGTGACTGCTGACAGTGGTGTGGCCATCGCAGCATGATCCTTACTTTGTGGAGGGGCCCACGCCTGCGCCGGCGACGATCTGGACCCTGTGCCTGCCTCAAAGCCCTGTACCAAGTCCCGCAAGCCCGTCAGTAGATCCTGAAGGACCGCCCTGTCAGTATTGTGTCCTGGGTCCCTATGCTGTTCCGGGGGGGCCTGTCATCTCCCACCCCCCTTGCACTACCCACCACAGGGGACCCCCGCTTTCTAACCTGACCCAACAAATATTTCAGTAAAGTAGAGACAGATAATGAAGAAATACACTGACCGGGCTGCCCAGGACTGGGCCCACCAGCCGCCACTCCGGAATCCCCCACTGACGGATGTCCCTGGTCCTCGTCACCTTCTGATCCAGACAGTTCTCCTTCCGATCTGTCGCTGCTTTCATCTGGCCGAACGACCACCGATTGCAACCCAGAGGGTCCTGCTCTGGTTGCCGAGGGTCTGCGTTGCTGTTCCCATCCTTCTCTCTGTCCTGTCACGATAGACCTGCTCGCTGCCCGCATTGTTGGACTCCTCATCCGCCCCCTGGCCCGAGCATCCGTTGCACATCCTCCGCCATCGCTCACCACTGTCACGGTGCTCTGCATGGTCCTTCCTCTGGTCATCGTGGGACTGCTGGCTGCCCAAACAGCCTGGCCAGCATCCTGAGCCACTGCTCTCCCTCGCTGGGCCGATTGGCTGCTCTGACCTTCTCCCGCAGCCCTGGCCGCATGCTCCGGGCATTTGCGATGAGCAGGGAGGACAGAGCCATGTGATGTGCTGGGCTCCCCCACCGTTGCACTTCTGCCTGTGCGCTGGGTCCTTCTGCTGTCCCCACTCCCAGATCTCTGAGGTTGCTGGGTGATGTGGGGTGGAGGATCTCTAACTGGTCTTTGCTGCCTCTGACCACCAGGAGAGGTGTCAGGGCTAAAGCCTTCCGGCAGCCTCGACCGTCGAGCACGTGGAGTCACCTGCCTCCCCCCCATCTGGCGCCAATCTCCTCTCCATGATTATGGCCACCACCTGTGTCTGCAGCCAGTCTGGTGCTTGCAGGGATGCATCCGCTCGTAGCTGTGCTATTAATTGCTCTGCCATTGCCATGTACTGCGGAGAGCGGTGAGAGCGTGTCCAATCTCTCTCTCCGCCGCTCACAACTGACATCACTTCCCCCCTCTCCTAATCTTCCTACACATGCATGCCTCCCTGCTCCGGCCACCCCCCTTTTCTTAAAGGGGACAACTTTTTCTATCTTCCTGCATGACTCTGTCTGTCATGCCGTCCCTCCGTCCATCCGTTTCTCGGTTTACTCCGGGACTCCCTTAATTGATTTTAACTTTGCACTTGTTTAGTAACAGTTACTTTCTGTCTGATCATTAGGCCAATTACCCTATCTGTTAAATGTCTACATTATGGCAGCCAGGAGAATGTAAAGATAGAGTTCAAAAAGAACAAAGACAAACATTGTGGAGAATGCAGAATAGCAGAGACACTAGAACACTACAAGCAGCATCAAGACAAAAAACACAAGGTTCAGATTTGAGTAAGGGCTCATTTATACTTGCTTCAGCTTCAACACACATTTACGGCTAGTTTACACTTGCTTCAAAACAAGGCTTTGGACAGGCTTTGTTAAATCTCTCTGAATGCTAGTCAAAGCTTCTGTCACTAAATAAAATGGTTAGCTTACAGTCCTGTTTACACCTTGCTTTTGCTTTAAAAATGATACCCCATGTAGCTTTAGTGGTGCTTCAAAGCGTCCATATAAGTCTATGGCAAAGCTCGCTTGAAGCCCCACCGAAGTCTCATCAAAGCCTCACCAAAGCCCCATTGAAGCTCCACCAAAGCCTCATCAAAGCCTCATTGAAGCACCAAGCAAAAGCAAGGTGTAAACAGGACTGTAAGCCAATCATTTTATTTAGTGACAGGATCTTTGACTGGCGTTCAGAGAGTTTTAACAAAGCGTGTCCAAAGCCATGTTTTGAAGCAAGTGAAAGTGCCAGGACAAGGTCATCCAGAACCCAGAGTGAACATGCCAAACTGCACCTCCCCCAAAATGTATGAGTATTATGTGTCAACAAACCCCCCCAAAATAAAATTGAGCACCAATCTGCATGATTACCCCCCAAGTATAAATTCCCCCTCCTCTCAGTACAAATCCAACCCCCTGCTGAACCCCCCCCCCCCCCTCATAGCACAAATCTTTGTGCACCCCAAAAAAAATCACCCCTCCTAGCACAAATCCTTTACCCCTCAAAATTTCCCTCCAAGTACACATCCTCTTTCCCCTTTCAAATACCTCCAATCATCCCTACTAGCACAAATACCCCCCCCCCCCCCCAAATACATTTTTCCCTCATAGGTCAATTCCCCCATCCTCTCTATCATATCACATCTAGCCTGAACCCTCCTAGTACAAATCCTCTTACTCTATCCCCCTCCCAACACAAATCCTCCTAAATGACCACTCCTAAACCCCCCCCCCCCCCATTTTCCTTCCTAGAACCATTCTTATCCCCTGCTGCCCCCTAAATCCCCCCTCCCAAAACAAATCCCCTCCCCAATCTCCTTTACGTGCCCCCCCCACCTCACATGAGACCACAGTGCCCAGGGCAGCCTCTCCTTCTTCCCACCCCTTGTCCTGGCCCTGTGTACAAAATACAGGGATGGGAGAATAGGTAGCGCTGAATTGTTGAGAGATGGGGTGAAGTGCCGTGTAAATAGGTTTTAGTGTGGACAGTGGGAGGAAAGCTGCAAGAAGGGCACCTGCAAATAGTTCACTGAGGTCTGGTGGAAACACTGGGAGGGAAAGCTGGTATAAAACAAGTTGTGCACAGTGGAGAATTACTAAAAAAGATAATGAGCAGATATGTGCCAAAGAACAGCCAAAGTGGGAGACTGCAAGAGAATGTATTTTGTACAATAGGAGATGTGCAAGAAAATGTAGTCCATCTCATTAGGCGCATTCTGCTACAAGGGAAACATAGTTTTTTTAAGAACACATGGGGGAAGTACTGAAACTCACCTGTCCTGTGAGCAACTGGACAGAACTGTGATTAATCAAGTGCTGTGAGCATCTGATCAGTACTAGGCTCTACTCTATACACTGATCAGAAACTTTAGCAGAAGCCCCAGTGAGGTTTTAGTATACAGCATTTGATAATATGGGATGCCAAAAGATGATTCATGAATGCAAAATAATATTTTTTCCGAAGTCTTAAAGCAGATGTAAACCCTCCATATACCCAGTGAAGTGAACAGCCTCAGATGATAAACAGAGATAAAACTGTCTTCACCTTTATATACTGTTTAGAAAGTGCACATTCTGTTAGAATTTTTACTGCCTGATTCCCCTGTAGGAGGAGATCATTGCTAGACACTGTGAAAAAGCTGATTGGAGGAAAGGCACATACCCCCTCCCCACCCACATGCAGAGGTCGCCTGTGTATAATTTAGCTGGCTGCCAATCTATTTATAGAAACCTCCTCTTGCACACATTTCAATCTCTGGGCCTCTGAGAGCTTGTCAAAAGTTCTCAGGCTGATTACAGATGAATGGAGCGAGAGACAGCTACGAGACACAGGGCTTTGAAGAGACATAACAAAACACTACAGATATCTGTGCCCAGCTCACATTTCATGATTTGGGTTTACATCCACTTTAAAAATAATAATAATTGAAATGAGCAAAAATGACAATTAATTAAAATAATACATAATTGAAAAGAGCAACAGACTAAAAAAAAAAAAAAAAAAAAAATTTTTTTTTAAAAAAGGTTCCTTTAAGTGCACTTTACAAATGCAAAAATGTGACTTTTTTTTTTTAAAATGCAGAGTGCCACAAGACGCTATTCCTATGTGATATTTTGAATAGGATGAGGGCAACAGACTAAAACTCATCCTGGCGCATTCTGAACAGGAGCAGAGGAGTCGACCAGTGATCGCAAAGGGAAACGTTTTAGGTGCTCTTGTTGGGGGGAAAGTACATTCACATATTCATCTGGGCTGCTACTGTTTAATGTGTGTCAGGTAGGGGGAGGGGCAGCCTGGCACGAGTGGATAATGCTACATGTTATGTTGTTCAGGCTGTCCTCTCCTCTCCTCTCCTCCTCCTCATCCAGCTGTATTTACATCCAGTCTGATAGCAGAGATCAGAGCTTCTCCCTGGCAGGGGAGGTCTGATCATACTGGATGGTGACATGGTGCTGGGAGGACAGGAGATGGACAGCTGGAGGGGAAGACAAGTCCTTCACTCTACACTGATCTGTGCTGGATCAGAACACTGACAGGCAGATCCACCATCCCCTGATCATTAAATATCTCCATCCCATCCATCCATCCACCCACCCCATCCATCCATCCACCCACTCCATCCACCCCATCCATCCACCCACCCCATCCATATATCCATCCATCCATCCATCCATCCATCCACTCCATGCAGAATAACTATAAGATTGATAACTGAGATGCAAAAAATGTATGAAAATATGACATGACATCTTAGATGCCAAGAAGTAAACCTTAGGGAGCACCCTATAAATATTCTGCTGACAAATATGTGTAGCCCTGATTCTCGTGTGTGTGGTATTTAGAAGCAGAGCCTTCACTTTGCCTTTGAGAAGAGCATGAAATCTCTAATAAGCTTCAGTGCCTCCAATTAATTGGGTCTATTGAAGTCCTAATTAAGAAAATGTGTCAGTTACAATAAACAAGAATCTAAATTTTTTTTTGAAAGTCCACACATAGAATAGTAGGAATGTATAGCATCTAGTGAGCCATCAAATTTATGTATTCTCCAAACAGGAACATTAATACTTTGCACAGTCCTCAAAGCACGTCTCAGTGAAGGGATTCTGTGTGACTAGAGATCCACTTTCTTCTGTGCTTGTGCTTTCTTAGAGGGATAACAATAATCCTTGCAATAGGCAGGTAACCTTGATGACCTTATAACACAAGGGCACAAGAGCCATTATTTAAAAAGGGTAAAACAAAAAAAACATTGGTGTTGATTTACTAGAGGCAAATAGACTGTGCACTTCGTAAGTACAGTTGCACTCACTTTCCCGAGAGCTTATGAATGTGGTGACGCTTCACTTTGTAAAGAATGCCCAATCAGATGCAAGGAAAAAAAAAAACAGAATATTTTGCCAGCATATGTTCAGATGATAGAATTAAGCAGAACTTCACCTCATTCACTGAGCTCTGGGGAAAATGATTGCAATTGCACTTAATCTTCTGCTCCCTCTGTGGGGACGGGATGAGTTCCGAGACTTACCCCTGGTAGTGATCGTCAAGCAGGGTTGCCAACCAATAGTGATCCTTCTCTTTTATGCCACGTATTCTTGGGTCTTTTCGCAGGCTCTGAAGAATGAGGTAGCCCATGCACCGCAAGTTTGCGGAGGCATGAGAAGAAGAATCCTCGGCTCAATGAGGATTACAGTATCTGGAACTGCCTCCTCCCAGGCATGTACTCAGAGGCGGCTCTAGGCTTTGTGAGGCCTTAGGCAAACCTTAGACATGAGGCCCCACTCACTCCCATTACGGAAAAAATTATTCAAGCGATATAAATTACCGCAGAAAAGAATGCAGGCGTGATACAGGGGATGGTCAGAGACAGCAGACATGATACAAGAGATTGGCTAGCTGAATTTGATTGACAGCAACTGTGTTTCAGCCAATAAGGAAGGAGAATCAGGACAGCTAAGACACTCGTGGACATCGCTGAACAGAGAGGGACCTCAGGTAAATATTAGGGAGGCTGAGGGGGCTGCTGCACACAGAAGGCTTTTTATCTTAATGCATGAAATGCATTAAGATAAAAAACCTTCTGCTTTTACAACCCCTTTAAAGGCTCTGACGTTCACTCCAACACACGGTAGGCAAATTAGGTGCCGTGAGGCCCCTAGGAGTGCGAGGCCTTAGGCGTCCGCCTAATTTGCCTAATTAGAGAGCCGCCTCTGCATGTACTACTCCCAAGGGTTCTGGGGAGGAAAAAATATCTGTTAAGGGTTGACATATGTCTTCACCTGCTTCAATGCCTCCAAAACTTCCAGAATCCTCCTCCTCATTCTCCTCTTGTGTGTTTGGTGTCACCAGAATGGTGTCTGCATAAAGAGGGCCTCTGCTCTGCCTCGAGTGCCCTGTCCATAATGCCATGCAGAGACTGCTCCAGGGATTGTGTCACTGCTGCATGCATTTTCAGGGCTCATCTTCCTTGTGGCCTCCTAAAATGGTGACAGTACAGTGCATGCATCCTTTATCAGCAGCCATCGGCAAGGGGGAAAAAAAGAGCTGGCCTGCGCTTTTAATTGTGCTTTCATGAAACTTTTTCACGGATGGTACTACACGCCGGCCAGATTGGCAAGGATCGTCCCAGCTACTTCACCAAAACTGCTGGAGAGGTTGTGACAGCAAAGGTTCCCTGCATCACATCTGGGGGTGCTTCCCTCAAATTAAACCTTACTGGAAGGAAATTAAGAATTACATTTACTCTGTGTGTGACATGTCCATCCCAATGTCCCCTCTAGACCTGCTTCTGGGACTATCAATTCCCTCTTGGCCGGGTCACCTACAAACCTTGGCAACGCATATTTTAATAGCTGCCCACCTAGCCCTTGCAAAAAACTGGAAGTCAATCCACCCGCCTGTCCTGAATGACACCATCGGGCTGCTCAACTCCCACTTCCAAATGGAGTTTTCGTTCGCCAAGGCAAATCTAATGACAAAATCATTTTACAGCTCCTGGGAAAAGTGGATTGCTGACCCAAGAAGTGCTTCTCTGGTCTAAATTTCCAAGAGGTTAATCTCTATTGATCTTCGTGCTTACCAGACTTTACCTATTTATTGGTTAGCTCTCAGGTGTTAGCAGACTTAGAACTCAACTTTACATACACAGTCATGGTAGGGGCTTAAACCCTATCTTTATATGTATCTGTTCTTTGCTGTTCTTTGTAGTGTTCTTTTGGCCACTTAGCAATATGTTGACGTTTACAATGCTTTATATCTAAATCATGCCAGGGTATGCCCGATTGGCATTGTTTTGTATGTAACCTTTTGGTAACAATAAAAATCGAAAGTTAAAAAAATGTGCACTAACACGCTGCAATATAGTCTGGTAAACTCCTCTAGACGTAAAGAGTGCCCCCTTGTCCTCTGTGTTGACCGTAAAGTGAATAACTCAACACCAAGTTCACTATATGGACCCCTTATATATTTGTACATGTTGATCATATCCCCCTTATTCTCCTCTTCTCAAGAGTGAATAAATTCAGTTCCTCTAATCTTTCCTCATAGCTGAGCTCCTCCATGCCTCTTATCAGTTTGATTGCCCTTCTCTGCACTTTCTCCAGTTCCCCGATATCCTTTTTGAGAACTGGTGCCCAAAACTGAACTGCATATTCCAGATGAGGTCTTACTAATGATTTGAACAGGGGCAAAATTATATCTCTCTCTCTGGAGTCCATACCTCTCTTAATACAAGAAAGGACTTTGCTTGCTTTGGAAACCGCAGCTTGACATTGCATGCTATTATTGAGCTTATGATCTACCAAAACCCCCAGATCCTTCTCCACTACGGATTCTCCCAGTTTTACTCCCCCTAGCATGTATGTTGCATGCATATTCTTAGCCCCCAAGTGCATAACTTTACATTTATCAACATTAAACCTCATCTGCCACATAGTTGCCCAATTAGACAGAGCATCGATGTCGGCTTGTAAATTGGAGACATCCTGTAGGGGCGTTATTCCACTGTATAGCTTGAAGTAAACCTGCAATAATGCACTGAGATATACTGCGTTAAACAGACATTAACGCACTGCAATATACTGTGGTAAATGTGAAATAACACACTAAAATATACTGCGGTAAACGTGCAATAACGCACTGAAATATACTGCTGTAAACGCGCAGTAGCACACTACAATATCCTGCAGTAAACCAGCAATAATGCACTGAGATATACTACGTTAAACGTGCACTAATGCACTGCAATATAATGTGGTAAACGTGCAGTAACGCACTGTAATATACTTCAATAAACCTGCAATAATGCACTGCAATATACTGCAGTAAACTTGCAGTAACACACTGAAATATATTGCAGGAAACCTGCTCTGACAAAATAAAATGATACTAAAGTAAAAACATTAAATGACATTAAAGTAAAAATGAATGGTCCCACTACACTCGCACTGCACTTCTCAGGAGAGGCTTTGGCATAGTACAGATGCCGTTTCCAGGCACACACATATGCGCATGCGTCAGCCAAGAACGAGCAGAATGGTCATCTGTCACCAAGGCTGGCGCCAAACGGCCAATTTAAATGGAGCTTCAGCACTGGCTAATTGCGGTCTGGTCTACAGCGTTCTGCGTATGCTCCCGATTTCTGTGTTTGACCTCTGATCTTTACCTGGCTTGTTCTTGACCATTCCTGTCTGATACTTGCCCTTCACCCCGGATTCTGTCTGCTGCTCCTGTTTGATCCTGCATCTGTTTCCGACTCTGCCTGTGACCCAACTACGCTGCTATCGGCGAAGAGAAATTAGGATTTTTACTACAGCTTACCTGTAAAATAATTTTCTTGGAATACATCAAGGGACACAGAGCAGCCATAATAACTAACTGGGTTATATGCCACCTATAGGTGAATGGACACTGGCAAACCAAACAAAAAGACAGGAAGTCCTCCCCTATATAACCCCTCCTACACAGGAAGTACCTCAGTTTTGTAGCAAGCAATAAACTTCCCAAACAAGAGGGGAGGGATCTCTGTGTCCCGTGATGTACTTTAAGAAAAGCATTTTACAGGTAAGCTGTAGTAAAAATCCTAATTTCTTTATCGTACATCACGGGACACAGAGCAGTCATAATAACTAACTGGGATGTCCCCAAGCAATGCTCTTTGAGGGGAGGAGGCACAGAACACACACTAACTCCTGCAGATGGCTGTATCAGAGAACACCAGCTAATATTGTTAGATACAGGTGTATACTGGGATGTGCTGGAGGCACAGAAGATACACTAACTCCTGCCGAAGCCTGAGTATATCTCACACTGTCCTATCTAGCTCTCTCCCTGACCGCCGCAACACTACACAAGGCCGCCGCGCTGGCAGCCTTATATAGTGTGGGGCGTGTACTAAACCCCCTGAGCTATAATTGGCCCCAGGCATCCTGCCTGTGGCCAATTATGGCTCTCCTCGCTGCCGGTGCTGTGATTGGCCAAGCATGCGGGGTCACAGGGCATGCTTGGCCAATCATCAGCCAGCAATGCACTGCGACTGGCGCAGTGCATTGTGGGCCGTTCGTATCACACGAATTTGATGCGAATGGCCCACAGAGTTCTGGTTTCGTCAAACGGACAAACGGCTGATGTTCAATTCGAACATGGGTTTGACTCGAACACCGGGCTCATCCCTAGTGGCAGCGCGCACTACTGGTTCAATTAGGCACATTTACAACACTCGTCTGTATCCTTAAAGAGCTAGCACACTCTGTGGACAGACACCAGTGCAATATTTGGTCATTTGTCATTAAGCCCCCAGGTGTTTCCTAAGCCTGTGGTTCTTCTATTTCTGAGCCTCCCTGTGCTTCTGCTGCCACTGACTGGTCCACACAGTTAATATTGTCACTCCAGATGAACTCCACCTGATGAGTTTGGCCATGTTCTGGTGCAGTCTACCTATTGCTTTTGGCAGCAGGACCTGTTCCTGGTACACTCCTTTGGTCATATTCTGCTCCTCTGAGCTGCTGCAGCTGGGCACAGCTATTCCTAGTATGCTTTGTTTGCCAAGCACTAGCAGCCAGGAGCTTCCAAGCCTCTGTCTTCTGTGCTCCCACCAGTTTTCTCCATTTCCTCACTGGTAACCCCACTGTCTCCACCTGTGGTCCTATCGCATCCTACTTCTATATCTGCTAGTAACTGGGGAAGCAACATGGGATGAAATGCAGCTTAGTCCAATTATTCATGAGGGGTCCCAGGTAAATACTGCCTATCCTTTAGAATCCAATCCTTAGTCATTCCAGACATAGTCAGGGTAGGGTTTGGTTTGCTCTGTTTCATTCAGTTCATGACATTGTGCAGCCATTGTGCTATATGTGTGGCTATCTTTTCTGAAATAACTGAAGTATTTCATAATAAAAATCTGCCTTGTCTCTCTCTTACATTGTGGCTGAATCAAGATGTCTACATAACCTCCAGTCGCTGTGCTATATGTGTGGCTTTTGTCTGAATAATACACTTTAATTTATATTTCAGGATAAATTTAGCCTCATCTCTGAATTGTGAAGTTGCAGTTTTCAAGTGTATTATGCACTCTGTTTGACAATTTAGTAAACATTTAAGATAGTGTGGTACTGTGAAAATAGAAGCTCAAACTATACTATAAAATTGGCCACTTGTTGCTAAGTTGAGAGCTAATTTTTAAGAGTACACTTTCATAATGCTTTTAGATCTATTGTGGTTGTTACTTCCACTAGTCAATTTAGGCCTAATAACTCTGGATTAAAAAAAAAAAAAAAAAAAAATCAGGTTGCATTCAATTTGCAATGAGGTGTGCTGCTGCAGAATCTAGCCACTTGCTTACTGGGCACCTAAACACCCCTCCTGCCCAGACCAATTTTCAGCTTTTAGCGCTGTCACTCTTTGAATCACAATTGCGGTCATACAACACTGTACCCAAATTAAATTGTTATTATTTTTTTTCCCACAAATAGAGCTTTCTTTTGGTGGTATTTGATCACCTCTGGGTTTTTTATTTTTTGTAAAAAAAAAAATTAAAGACCAAATAAAAAAAAAATTAAATACAAAAGCGTTTTATATTTTGTTAATATATTTAGCATAAAGGTAATTTTTCTCCTTCATTGATGTACGCTGATGAGACTACACTGATGGGCACCTATAGGCTGCATTGATGGGCACTGATAAGGTGACACTGATGGGCACTGATAAGGCAGCACTGATGGGCACTGATGGGCACTGATGGAGTGGCACTGGTGGGCCCTGATGGGTGGCACTGAAGGGCACTAATAGGTGTCAGTGATAGCTGGCACTGACAGGTGGCAGTGATGGGCACTAATGGGTGGCAGTGATTGGCACTGCTAGGTGGCACTGATTGGCAACACTGGTGGGCATTTATAGGTGGCACTCAGGCATTGATAGGTGGCACTGATTGTTGGCACTTATGTACGTGGGCACTGATTGGTGGGCACTGATTTGCGACACTGGCAGGTGCCACTGGCGGGCACATATGAGGCGGCTTTGCCTCTTCCTCTTCGGGACTGATGTCCCTTCAACAGAAGCCGGTGATTTTTTTTCTCCTCATGCTGTCAGCGTGAGAAAAAAAAATGATTACCGATCTTCTGTTTACATTATGTGATCAGCTGACATTGGCTGACAGCTGATCACGGGATCGACCCCTTACTCCAATCTGTGATCACAGCACGCGCTGCGTGCGCCCTTCAGGGGGGTGTGGCGAGCACGCAAAGGGGAGGACGTCTATTGACGGCCTCCCGGAAAAGAAGATCCGTGCAGTAGCCGTCATTCGGCTATAGCACGGATCTGAGGGGGTCAAGCCAAGTCATAATGTAAAAAAATTATTACACAAAATGTGATGCCAGAATACATGTCACTAATGCTGTCCCTGAAAAATGTACAGTTTTATTAATACCACATACAGCGTAAAGGCATTTTCCAGGCATGTAATTGAAAGAATTGGTAGTTTTCCCATGTTGCCCACATTTGGGATTTCATTTCTTTATTTTTTATTCTGTATTGTTATATGCCCATAATGGATTTAAAATAATCGGCACCTGTAGAATTCAACAGGGTTTGGATTTATGGAATTTTCAGACTTCACAACTGATTTAACGAACAACCCATAAACTGAATTTAGACGCATTCACTTATCCTTAAAAGTAGAAGGAAATATTAGATCTTGAATATTTGGTTGTAAATATTTTCCTGTACCACTTGCATAATGGATATGAAATAAAAGATTATTACCTTCTCAGACCAAATGACCCTATGCTTTCTCCTGCTGACTCCACTGCAATATATAATTTTTATAATTTTTCAAGCTGTTCTATAGTTGAACAAGAGGAGATTTTATTAAATTTGTTATTGTGGTACTTTGTTTACTCTTTCATTTCATCCATTTATAGACATCTTTGTTTAAAATGTGATGCAAGAATTTTCTTTATTACAGCAAAAATATTTACTTGGCACCTTGAGGATCTCAAACCATTTGTTAAAAAGTAAATATCAAATTGTCTTCATGTAAATGCATAATGGTAAGATAATAATTACGTTTACAGACAAGGGAAAGTAGTGGTTGTGATGGATTGTTTTATTTAAATGAAGCATTTTCCTTATTAATACAAACACAGATTAATGTATATATATTACAGCAGTAGGAGGTTTATTTATGATTGTTTACCTAAAAAAAATTGACTAAAATTAACAATTTTTTTAAGGACTAGTACTTGTAACACGTTTAAGGAACAGTTATGGGAATGTATTTGATCTTACCCTTTGCAAATATTCATACAATGTGTATAAGGAAGCATTTGTATATATGCACAATTAATTTCAAAATCATTCATTATGTTGATTTAATTGTATTGGTATGTGTATTATTTTGAAGGAGATTCAGCCATTTCCAGCCTGAGAACACTAGATGTAGGAGGTCATTGCAATTGACCTGTATAGTTCTTTGCAGGAGAAACTTCACATGGACGGTCCGTTCAGGTCCGCCTGTCAGTTTTTTGGGCAGACCTGAACGGACACTCCATAGACCTCTATGGAGAGTCAGATGTCAGCGGTGACATGTTGGCTGACATCCGACCCGCTCCGGTCTGAAAAAGTGTGATGGAGGAAAACCCTATTTTTTCATCCGTCTGCGGAAAGGGGCCTTAAAAAGAAAGCCAGTGTTAACCCCTTCATTCAAGATAGCAATACATTGACAAGATTTTGTACAAAGTGCATCTCGGGTTGACCCTTTTCAAGAGTATGAGCCTAGAATTCCCAATATGGTGGTAAGCTACTGGATCTCTCTGTACCCACTGCTGTATCAGAATAACTTCTGCTCAGGAACAATGACAGAGTTTACAGACTTCACAAATAACTCCATACTTTAGGAACATCTTTTCCTACTTGACCCACTCATTGGGATTTTGTATTTTTACCTCCTCACTTTTAATCCCAGGTTTCTATGAAAGCACTGAAATGTGTATCTGATGAGGGTTCAACTAATCTCAACAGCATGTACAACAAGGGTGTTGACTCATTTTCGGTTGCAGAGCAATTGCACCCAAGAGCTTAAAGAAACATCTTCTGTCACTTGAGAACATCACTGCATTCACTTCCCAATTTCCATAACCATGCATTTTCCATAACCACGCAAGCCAGACTCTGTCCTCGAGGGCCTTCATTACTAATTGTCATACCAGCTGGGATAATGCTTATCCAGGTAAAACACCTAAACCTAACCCTCAAACCCTCAATGAGGACATGACACCTTTTAAACTTCAGACAACTGTTTCAGATTGTTAACATATATTGAAAGCAAGCAAGCTGACTCAGCAAAAAACTGTTTAAACAGGACTGTTATTGTTTATCAGGCCATCAGTAATGCTGGATCTTTTCTCATTCACACAAATCAGCTAAAAGTCTAAGCCCCCGTACACACGGTCGGAAATTCCGACCACAAAATCCATTGGATTTTTTCTGACAGATTTTGTCCGACACTGGTGTTGCATACACACGATCGGACAAAGTTGTCGGAAAATCCGATCATTCTGAACGTGGTGACGTTCGTTGCGTACAACAGAACTACGCAGAGGCTATTAGCCAATAGCTTTGGTCTCGTAATTTGATCTGAGCATGCGTGGCACTTTGTCCGTCGGAATTCTCGACACACGATCGGAAAAAGTCTGATCGGATTTTGGTGTCGGAAAATTTGATAGCAGGATCTCAAATTTTTTCCGTCAGAAATCCCGAAGGAAAAAGTCAGATGGAGCCCACACAAGGGCGGATTTTCCGACAACATGGTCGGATCGGACATTTTCCATCGGAATTTCCAACCGCGTGTACGGGGCATAACAGTGTAATGCTTAACTTCCCTGGCGGTATGATTATTTCAGATTTTAGGTGCTGAAAGCGGTACTATTATTTTGCATGGAAATTTGACATTTTATATTGCAGGCATGCAATTCTTAGAAATAATTCACTTAAATCTGTCCAAACAAGAGTCTAAAGACATCCTGGGTATGATAAAGTTTGAAATATGAAATCATAAATTATAATATAATACTATATATATTGTCGCTGTCATTACTTTTAGTGTTTGATGATAAATTTCCCCACAAATCGCTCAATTCTGAAAGTGATTCTAATTTATTATGGCTGTTTTCTAGCTGGTCTAAAAGTGCTTTTATAGTAAATGAACATTTTTTGGTTGCTATGGACAATCTCCAGTTTCCTGGCATAAAGAATAGTATTTATAATATAAAACTGCATGCAGGACACCACTAGGGACAAATGGGATGTGTAATTATTTGATACAGTACTGCAATCTGTAAGACTACAGTGTACTGTATCTATACTGTGTTTTTTACTTTTTGACTATGGCGCCGAACTCCGTTCCCATGCGTCGCAATGCTCGCAGGCAATGGAGCTCGGCACTGTGAGAGATCGAGCGAGACACGTTGGCTCGCAGAGCACAGCAGGGAGATATTGCAGGATCCTGGGGACAAGGTAAGTAAACCTCTTCCTGGATCCTGCAATGCGATCCCGAGTCTGGCTCGGGAATACCGCTTTTGGTACTGAAATCTCACCCCGAGCCAGACTCGGGAATACTGTCAGGGAGGCTACAGTGGAGTTCCACCCAAAAAAAAATTCACTAATGTCCATGAAAAAAAAAACATTTGGAGAAATTTATTTTTTTACTCCTCTTTAATGCATGTTGCTAGGTAGTCTGCCTCCTTCGGTGCCTGGGCTCCTGACATCACTTCCCTCAGTGCAGGAAGGGAGATCAGCTCTCCCCCTCCCTCTAGGCAATCATCTGGGACACTTGACAGGTCAGTTACGGCACGCGGCTCGCGCATACGCAGTGGGTGCCCGGCTGTGAAGCCACACCCGGGCGCCCACAGTTAAAATGCCGGCGCTGCCGAACGGAGGGGGGGACAAGCGGGGCTTCAATCCCCCGCATCACAGGACCCTGGAACAGGTAAGTGTCCACTTATTAAAAGTCAGCAGCTGCAGTATTTGTAGTTGCTGTCTTTTAATTTATTTATTTTTTAAAGCGGAACTCCGCTTTAAGACTAGCACTTAGGGCAGGAGAGGGAGATTAGCATTTTCTGGAATATATTCCCCTTAAATGTAAATTTTTGTTATACTAGTGTAGCACTTACCCCCGAAGGAGCTGCTGGTTTTTGTTGGGTCTGTACTCTGATTTTACACCCCCAGTGATTTGGCTCAATCCCCTAGACACAGCTGTGGTACAGTATGGTGTGAAGATAACAGATGTGGCCCCACATGTACAATATAACGACAATGTACCTTTACCTGTACTTAGATCTTCAATGCTTTGCCTATGGAAGAAGGAACAACGCTTTACACAAATTGTAGTTAACCAGAACGTATTTTTTACTGAAATTGTTAGAAAAGCAATAATTACATTAACTGCACTGTCACACAAAAGTAGTGCCACAGTACAATAGACATTCACAACAATCTTTGTACATATAAAGAACTCTTGGATATACAGGCGTCTCCAAGGGGAACTTATGCTCAGAGGAACAATGCCTTACTCTGGGCACCTTTCCCACTTCCAGTCCACCGTGTAACCTCTAAAATCTCTATTTTTGATTTATTAATCACAAAATATGATATGGGTTAAATGAGAGTTCTACTGACCAGGAGGAAAGGCTTTGAATATAATAACATTTATTACAGGTAGTTAAAAGTCAAGCTAATACACAAATCCCTAGCACATCAAGGCAGAAAATGCTAGGTTGAAATAAAATATATATATATATGAAGGAATATAGATTATATTCCTTCAGACCGTGATGTAAAAGCATGTTTAGTTACAGGTAGCAGGGCATACCTTCCCCTGCTCCTGGAGAAATTACCTTGGGTCCATCTCCCTTGTTGGTTCTCCCGGAAAGAGCGCATCTGCCTCCTTTCCTCAGAGAGAGTATCAAAAACCAGCCTAATCCCTCATTGGCTGGCTTAGCGTGAGTTCTGATTGGTTACTTAGTCTAAGCCAGCCCCCTTACAGCAACTCCCACCAGTGATGTAGAAAAAACTTGAATGGTCTCACTTCGTTACCTATCCCGGCATGGGGTCGTTTATAGTGAATAGGTGACAAACAATGGAATTGGCTAAACCATTGTTAGTGTCAAGTATCGGCCCCGCCATGTCTGCAATTAACTTCAGCTTGCCCAGCTTTAACTGCAAGCAAAAGGAGACATATTCATAATTACAATATTTCACAGATATTAATGGAAATTTCACATAAACGCCATAAGGCAACAACCGTAACAAACACAGAAAATTATAATATCAGCAACACAGTATAACACACTAGCTAGGGAGCTCCCCCTTACTTTGTAATACAGTTATTTCTTTTATTTTTTTCCATAAAGATTTTATTGAGAATAAGTCATACAAAACAGGCAAGGGAACACACATAAATTGCAAAACAGACCGTCTGTCAGTACAGGTATAGAACATAGAACAAAATGTGTAAACCAGCGGAGCATGAATTTGATGAGTCTAGCGTGTGCCCTAGAGGACATGGGGAGAGAAAGAGGCTGGTGGGATTTAGTCCGTGCCATCCCAATATGATCCAGGGGGGTGCGGCATAACGGGTACGACAGGTGTATACCAGTGGACACCTGCCACCCAAAGGGTGCGTAGGGAATGGCGGGAGGCTAAGATGGGGCGAGAAAGAGGGGATAGGAAAGAAAGAGAAGAAAAAAGGAGGGGGGAAGGTTAGAAGGGGAAGGGAAACAAGGGAGGTACGAGAAGGGGGGCAGAGAGAGAGGGAAAAGACGGGGAGAGGAGGGAGGGTAGAGGGGGGGAGGGGGGGAGGTTGAGGCGTCCCCCGCCCACGCCTCACACAGAGGAGAGGTGGGGAGGCAAAGAAGCGAGTCTTGGTTGCCTAGGTTGAGCGGATATGATATTCGTACTCTCGGGTGGTCGTAAAATGATTCCAGCAAGCCCAGGTAACTGTGAACTTCTCCATCCTCTCCTGAGCGATGTGAATCAGCTCTTCCATATCTCTAATCCTAGAGATGCCACTAAACCACTCTCGAATTGTCGGGGGGAGGTTTGAGCGCCAGTGCCTGGGGATGCATAGTCTGGCTGCATTTACCATGTGCATGGCAAGGGACTTAAAATAGTTTTTCCTAGAAAGGGAGGTGTGGTGCAGAAGGTATTGCTCAGGTGCGAAGTCTAGCGTGTAGGTGGTGATCGAGGAGATAAAGTCATGGACTTCCCTCCAAAAAGGTTGGATGTTGGGGCATTCCCACCATATGTGCATCATAGTCCCCTCTGCTGCGTTACATCTCCAGAAAACATTGGGGATCGTGGGAGAGAATTTGTGCAGGCGGGAGGGGGTTCTATACCACCGTGTTAATATTTTGTACCCATTCTCCTGGATGGCGACATTGACCGACCCCCCGTGGGCATACTCGTGTACTCTAGTCCAGTCAGCAGGTGACAGAGGGGCTTGAAGGTCCCTGTTCCAAGAGGCTTGTGAAGGTGTGGGGGTCAAGTCAGGTGAGTCCTGCAGTAGGGCGTAAAAGAGCGAGATTAAGTGTCTCTGTGGGGTCTTGCGACTGCACAGAGTTTCAAAGGGGGTGAGTGGCCTAGACCAGTTTGCCCGGGTAGTGTAAGTGGCCAAAAAACTGCAGATTTGTCTGTATGTCCAGAAGGAGAAGGTGGGATTGTTAGTGAAAGTTCGTAGATCATTCAACAAGATCAATTTGCCTCCTGGGAAGAATTGGGAGGCGAGGACGTCCTCAGACGGCCATTCCTGTCTAAGGAAGTTGGGGGGAGTCCCCGGGGGGAAGTCAGGGTTGCATCTTAGGGGCGTTAATGGGCCTGGAATCGGGGCAAGAGATCTGTCAGCGGGTATCTTCTTAAATGCCAGTAGAGACGTGTGTATAAGGGGGTGTGAGACCAGCCTTTGTGGCCAGCATTTCGGAGGAAGCCACGGAAGGAGATGCAGGGGGATAGGCGAGAAAGTATTCTCGAGTGCAACCCATGCTTTTTGTGTGGCGTGAATGTTCCAATCAGCAATTCTTGTTAAGTGGCAGGCAGAGTGATATTTTTGCAGGTCAGGGAGAGCTATGCCCCCTTTGAGCTTGGGTCGGGTGAGGTGGATATACCTGATCCGTGGGGGGGCGTCCTTCCAAATGAAGGAAGAGCAAATTTTCCGATAGGTCGAGAAAAAACCCGAGGGCAGGGCAATAGGGACAGTTTGAATCAAGTACAGGAGATGGGGCAGAATAATCATCTTAATTAGAGCAGCCCGGCCAAACCATGAGACGTTGAGAGTCATCCAGTCCTTAAGATAGGCCTGGGCTTTAAGCAGGGCCATGTGAAAGTTAGCTGAATATAGGTCTGAAAGGAGAGGTGTGATCCGCACTCCTAGGTATGTGATGGCTGTCTTTTCCCAGTGGAATGGGAAAGAATCTTGGCAGTGAGCAACTTCCTGCTGGGGGAGCGTAACGTTCAGGGCTTGCGATTTGGAGTAATTGATTTTAAGATTTGAAAGCTCTCCAAAAGTGTGTAAGTCCCTTTGAAGGGATGGCAAGGAGGTGCGTGGGGATGTTAGAGACAGCAGGATGTTGTCTGCAAAGGCCGCAACTTTAAATTGTCTATCTTGTAGTGTAAGGCCACGGATGTCTTGGTTGCTTCTAAGTTTGTTAAGAAGAGGTTCCAACGTAAGGATATAGATTAAGGGGGAGAGGGGACAGCCTTGGCGTGTACCGTTACTGATGGGGAAGGCGTTTGACAGGTGGCCATTGACACGGACCGCCACGGAGGGGCTGGAGTACAGTGCCATTATAGCAGACTGCATGCGTTCCTGCAGGCCAAGGGCCTCCAGGACTGCCCGCATGTAGTCCCAGGCCACTCTGTCAACCGCCTTCTCCGCATCAAGAGAAAGAAAGAAGCCCTGAGTTTTCGACATGATAAGCCAGTGGTGGAGGTTGAAGGTGCGTATGGTATTGTCCCTGGCCTCCCTGCCCGGTACAAAACCTACTTGATCTGGGTTAATCAGGCTGGGAATAAGGGATATGAGTCTGTTGGCAAGAATTTTAGCATAGAGTTTAATATCCACATTAAGAAGGGAGATTGGCCTGTAATTAGCTACTAAAAGGGGGTCTTTATTATCCTTAGGGATCACTGATATATGGGCTGAAAGCATTCGACTCGGGTCTACTTAGGGGTTCGACAATGTGTTAAAAGTGCGGATTAAGTGTGGGGAAAGAACTTCCGAGAAGGATTTGTAGTATTGGAGTGAGTAACCATCCGGGCCAGGGCTTTTACCTACCTTCATTTGTTTCACGGCCGTGTCTAATTCTGCTAGGGAGAATTGTTCTTCTAGGAGGGATGTTTGTTGGGGGGAAATGGGCGTGGGACTATGTTGAGCTAGGAAATCTGCAATGGCCGTTTGGCGGGCCTGGTTGGGGGTCTGAGCGGAGCGATCAGGGTAAAGATTATAGAGTTTGAAATAAAAGTTTTCAAATTCTTTAGCTATGTCTTTATTCTTGGCCAGTAAGGATCCCTCAGTGTTACGGATGTTGTGAATTGTGGAGGAAAGTTTGGCAGCTTGCACTGAGCGTGCAAGGATGCGGCCGCACTTGTTGCCGTATTCGTAGAAGATCCTCTGGCCAAGAATATATCGTCTTTTGGTGCGTCTACCCAGTTCCTCCGCTAGGAGAGAACGAGCTTGAACAAGTTCCTGGAGAGTGAGTTGTGCTTGGGTCTGTTTGTGGGATTTTTCAAGTCTACTAATTTGGTCCAGCAGGGCATTGATCTGCTGTTGGTGGAGTTTTTTGGCTTGTGCGTTCAGGGTAAGCAATTCCCCTCGAATAACGCACTTGTGGGCTTCCCAGATAGAAATGGGGGACATGTCAGGGTCGGTATTTTCTTGGAAGTACAGCTGGATGCGGGTGCGTATGCGCTCTAGGGCCACTGGGTCTTTACAGCTGATGCGGGTGCGTATGCGCTCTAGGGCCACTGGGTCTTTAGTATACAGTGGTGTGAAAAAGTGTTTGCCCCCTTCCTCATTTCCTGTTCCTTTGCATGTTTGTCACACTTAAGTGTTTCGGAACATCAAACCAATTTAAACAATAGTCAAGGACAACACAAGTAAACACAAAATGCAATTTGTAAATGAAGGTGTTTATTATTAAAGGTGAAAAAAAATCCAAACCATCATGGCCCTGTGTGAAAAAGTGATTGCCCCCCTTGTTAAAACATACTATAACTGTGGTTGTCCACACCTGAGTTCAATTTCTCTAGCCACACCCAGGCCTGATTATTGCCACACCTGTTCACAATCAAGGCATCACTTAAATAGGAGCTGCTTGACACAGTAAGGTCCACCAGAAGATCCTTAAAAGCTACACATCATGCCGAGACCCAAAGAAATTCAGGAACAATTGAGAAAGAAAGTAATTGAGATCTATCAGTCTGGAAAGGGTTATAAAGCCATTTCCAAAGCTTTGGGAATCCAGCAAACCACAGTGAGAGCCATTATCCACAAATGGCGAAGACATGGAACAGTGGTGAACCTTCCCAGGAGTGGCCGGCCGCCCAAAATTACCCCAAGAGCGCAGCGACGACTCATCCAAGAGGTCACAAAAGACCCCACAACAACGTCCAAGGAACTGCAGGCCTCACTTGCCTCAGTTAAGGTCAGCGTTCATGCCTCCACCATCAGGAAAAGACTGGGCAAAAATGGCCTGCATGGCAGAGTTCCAAGGAGAAAACCACTGCTGAGCAAAAAGAACATCAAAGCTCGTCTCAATTTCTCCACAACACATCTTGATGATCCCCAAGACTTTTGGGACAACATTCTGTGGACCGATGAGACAAAAGTGGAACTCTTTGGAAGGTGTGTGTCCAAGTATATCTGGCGTAGAAGGAACACTGCATTTCAGAAAAAGAACATTATACCAACAGTAAAATATGGTGGTGGTAGTGTGATGGTCTGGGGCTGTTTTGCTGCTTCAGGACCTGGAAGACTTGCCGTGATAAAAGGAACTATGAATTCTGCTGTCTACCAAGAGATGCTGAAAGAGAATGTCCGACCATCTGTTCGTGTACTCAAGCTGAAACGAACTTGGGTTCTGCAGCAGGACAATGATCCTAAACACACCAGCAAGTCCACCACCGAATGGCTGAAGAAAAACAAAATGAAGACTTTGGAGTGGCCTAGCCAAAGTCCTGACCTGAATCCTATTGAGATGTTGTGGTATGACCTTAAAAAGGCCGTTCATGCTCGAAAACCCTCTAATGTAACTGAATTAGGACAATTCTGCAAAGATGAGTGGGCCAAAATTCCTCCAGGACGCTGTAAAAGCCTCATTGCACGTTATCGCAAACGCTTGGTTGCAGTTGTTGCTGCTAAGGGTGGCCCAACCAGTTATTAGGTTTAGGGGGCAATCACTTTTTCACACAGGGCCATGATGGTTTGGATTTTTTTTCACCTTTAATAATAAACACCTTCATTTACAAATTGCATTTTGTGTTTACTTGTGTTGTCCTTGACTATTGTTTAAATTGGTTTGATGTTCCGAAACACTTAAGTGTGACAAACATGCAAAGGAACAGGAAATGAGGAAGGGGGCAAACACTTTTTCACACCACTGTATAGGGGAAGGAAGGGGGGGGGGGAGAGAGCAAGGGGAAGAGAAAGGGGGAGGAGGGAAGGGGTGAGAGCAGAGATTAAAGGTGGAGTAGGGGAGGTGGGGGGAGGGGGAGGTGCGAAGGGGGGTATAGAGGGGGTTGCAAACCAGAGGTGAGGGTAGCTCAGCTAATCACCTGAAGGGGGAGGAAAGAGAAAGCCTGGAAGGTCAGCGAGGTCTCACAGAGACTGCTGTGTGGGGGAAGTAAGAAGGACGAGTACCACAGAGAGGCTGCGATCCGGGGAACTGCGAAGAGAGAGTATGGTGGGAATGCAAATCATAAGGAAGGAGGGTGAGGAAGGGGGGTCCCACCGACCGTGGGACCACCCCTGGAGAGGCAGGAAGCCTGCCATAGATCGGGGAGGGAGTTCAATCAAGTAAGGACCATCGCATAGTGCAAAAATAAACAATTACATTCAAACCCAACTGGATTCTTAAGGAACAAAACTTGGCATATTAAACATAGGTTGCTAACACCGAACATCATAGATATTGACATAGACAAGTACAACCCGTGAGCAAGCGAACTTAGGTACAAGGATTGGAGGGATTACATCACTCCCGTCAGGGGTCGGGTCCCCCAAGGGCCTTTCAACAGAATGATGTGGGAGGGGGAGGGGGGGGGGAGAGTGGAGGAGGAGTGGAAGGGGGGGAAGAGGGGGAAGGGGGGGGAGAAGAGGGGAAGGGGGAGGAGAAGAGGGGAAGGGGGAGGAGAGGTAGGGGAGGAAGAAGAGAAGAAGAGGGGGAAATGGGAGGGGGAAAGGGGGAAGGGCGAGGAGGAGGGGGGGGAGAGGTTCGGAGGGGGAAGGGAGAGGTGAGGAGGGGGGAGGGAAAGAGAGGTGAGGAGGGGGGAGGGGGAGAGAGAGGTGAGGGGGGAGAGGGGGGGAGATGAAGGGGATGGAGGAGAGGGGGAGGAGGGGAGGCGAGGGGGGGGGAAGGAGGGGAGGGAGGAGGAGGAAGGGACCTGAGGGGGGGGATCCTGGGTAACGAGAGTATTGGTTTGGGGTGTCTAGACAGGCAGTAAATGAAATATCCGGGTACACCGGGTTACCTTAGGAGATGAAGCCTGCGTATGGCGGCCAGGACGCGTCTATCAATAGCCCAAGATGCGTGAGCTTGTCACTTGCACGGAGAAAAGAAGAAAGAAAGGGAGAGGAGAAAAGAAAAACAAAAGAGCAGCATCATCATATAAAACATCTTTAGAGTATACCAGGCCAACTATCTTCCCATGTTGACACAACTGTCGTCCCTGCTAGACACCTGGAAACCCCTTTGTGTCTCTTGGTTAGGCCGGGTAGCAGCTGTTAAAATGTCTCTGCTCCCTAAGCTCTTATACCTGTACAGAGTCCTCCCGGTTAGCGTTCCCCCTCACTATCACAGAATTATCCAATCCAGAGTCTTCAAATACATTTGGGGCGCCACCAAACCCAGAGTCCCGAAAACCATTCTTCTCCGACACAAACTGCACGGAGGCCTGGGTATCCCAAATTTCACTAAATACTACCACGCAGCCCAATTAGCCCAGCTTACACTATTACACGCACTCACAGAAATCCCAAAATGGGTCTCCCTCAAAGCTATAGACCTCTACCCACTGACAGTTGATAATATATTATGGTTACCCCCCCCTGTCCGAGGCACTGCAGTCAACCCCATTACCAGTCACTCCTTAAGAATCTGGGACAGACTAAGTAAACGCTTTAAACTGATCTCTCCACATAGCCCACTACTATCCTTCTTGCACCACCCTTCTTTCTACCCAGCCTACTCTGAACCTGGCACCTTTTCCAATTGGCAGCAGGCGGGTATAACTAGAATTTGTGACCTTACCACTAACTCCACTTTTAAGACATTCAAGGACCTCCAGACCAGCGCCAAACTCCCGCCTTCGGAATCTGTCCGATACCTCCAAGTGACCCACTTCGCCAAAACTATAGTCGGTCCTAGCACGAACTTGAATTCTCAATCTCTATATGAAAAAATCTGCATGACCGACCCACACGCTCCTGGTATCATATCCGATCTATATAACCACTTCTCCACACCATCTGCTGACCTTCCTCTTTACGCTACACAGTGGTCCAAAGACCTACACATATCCCTTACCCCCGAAGAGTGGTCCGACATATGGGCCACTACCAAATCCTCCTCCCAAAATGTGGTAGCACTCAAAACAAACTATAAGGTATTAATGCGCTGGTACCTGGTTCCAGCAAGAATATCTAAATTCATCCCGAACTACCCATCACACTGTTTCCGAGGTTGCAATGAACATGGCACCCACCTACATATCTGGTGGTCCTGTCAGATAGCCCAACAATTTTGGGCGATTGTCTTCCAAATGATCTCCACAATACTCCATGAGACAGTGCTCCCAGACCCTGCCCTGGCCCTACTCAACCATGTTCAAGGAGAATACACTAGAAGTCAGATCAACCTCCTCCTCCAGCTGACCACTGCGGCCAAGCAAACCATCGCTAAAGCATGGAAAACCCCAAACTCCACATTGCAGAAATGAAGAATAGAGTAACCCAAGCCATGATCCACAGTAAAATTGAGGCCACAATACTAGACCGGGTCCCCCGGCACACTAAAATATGGACCCCCTGGGTGGACAATTTCCTGCCCCCAGATTTTGATCCCAATCTCCTTATCCCATGATCTTTGACCCACCCCTACCACTTTACATAGCGGTTCCCTGGACCTCACCGTGGCCTCGCCGACACCGATCCCCTCCCACCCCTTATGCCCCAGCCCCTCCTTCTCTACTCTATACCTTTCCCTCCCCCATCCCGCCTTCCCTCCCCCACAAACTCTACTTGACCCTATGTTCCCTTACTTCGCCAACAAGAATAAGCCCTCATGGCTAAGTTTTCAAAAAGTAGATACCCTAGGAACTAGTACCAAGATTGGTACACCATGTTGGCATAATCCTAGGAACCTCTCCTGCTGATACAAGTTGACCTCTTTGTTATAATATACCCCCCCATGCTTATCAGCAACCAATGATAGCACTTACCTTACTTGTTTTCTGATGTTTTTGTAATGAATACGTTTTGTATACAACGTGAATGATGTTTATTCACCGTTTTTGACTACTTCTTGTTGTACCCTGTATTCTGTTCTAAATAAAAATCTTTGAAAGTAAAACATCTTTAGAGAAACATACAAATGGGTAATCCCCAAGTGGTCTGCTTAAGGTAACCCAGAGTAGCATGAAACACATCACAGTGGACTAGCACGGGTTGGAGACATGGGGCCCATGGGGAAGCAAAGTCGGGTACCTGGATAGGAAAAAGGTGCGTTAATACGGGCTAGGTGCCTAGCAACAGGGTTATTCGGGGAGATCTGTAGCCCAGCCATAGATCGCCTGGTGAGGTAAGGGTTCAAGCATCAGGACTCTGGATCCATGTTCCTGCGGAAAAGCAGGTCATCAGGGTGGATAAAGATTAGGCTTCACAGGGCACAGTCCAGCCGGAGGGAGGCAAGTGCGAGCGTCCACGTCTTCGGTTGAAGGGGGGATCTCCGTCTGAGGCGGGGGGGGCGAATGGAGAATTCCGCTCCAGGACCGAGAAGGACCAGGAGCAGGCAGGTACCACTCGGTGCTGCCACAGGGAAGTGCAGTGCAGGTGTCCTGGGCGGCATAGTTGGAGGAGTTCTGGAGCTGGGACGAGGCAGAGGCCCACGGCCTCGGTGGTGGTTGAGATGGAGCAGGTCCCTGACTCTGTGACAGTTCATGATGGCGGCATGAGAGGAGTCCTTGGCAGGAGCGCTAAAACGCAGGATGCAGAGGTGGGTTAAGCACCTTGTAGCACAGCATAGTGTGAGGTGCTGCTCGTGACCACAGAGCGCGAGGGCAGTGTGAAGGCTGGATAGGTATAGGAATCCCCGCGAGTATATCGTGGCGGGGACGGGCCCGGGTGAGATGGGGACAGGGGCTGGGGGCAGTCATTGGCGTCCCTTCAGAGATGGGGGGAGGTGAGTTGGTCATGGGTTAGGAGAAAGTTTACTCACGAGTTGCGCACTGTGTTCGGGGAAGAGTCAGTTCAATCTTCCATCGCGTCCCTTCTGGCCGACGGAGGAGGTGAGAAGTCCGGGTTCCCCTGGTGAATGTCTCGGCGTGAGCGGGCGTTCGGCGACGTGGGTCCGGGTCTGCGTCTGCGGGACCTCTGTCGGGCAGCCTTCGGGGAAGGATTGAGGGAGACAGGGAGCCATGGTTCCGAAGGGAAGTACATGGCGTACCACTCCGGAAGCTCGATGTTGGGGAGATCGAGCTGGGCGCAGAAGTCGCAAAGGTCTTCCGGAGTGCGGAGGAGGGCCGAGCGCCCTCTAGTGGAGGCGGACAGGCCAAAGGGGAATTTTCACCTGTATTGGATGTTTCTGGCGCGAAGTGTGTCAAGAAGTGGTTTCAGGGCCCTCCTGTTCTGGAGGGTAATTTGGGAAAGGTCCTGGAAGAGTTTCACTTCTGTCCCATTAAAAATAATGCGGCCCTTGGCTCTTGCCTTTCTCAGAATTTCCTCCTTCAGTGGGAAGCTGACGATGCAGCATATAATGTCCCTGGGTGGCTCGTTGTCCCGTGGGGGGGGCCAAGGGCGCGATGAGCCCGTTCCATATCGATGGGGGAGTCAGCCGGGCGTTCAATTAGGTCGTTGAAGATGGTGCAGAGCGCTTGTTGGAAAGCACCCGGGTCGATGGTTTCAGGGACTCCTCGCACCCTGATATTGTGCCTTCTCCCCGTTGTCCAAGTCCTCCACGTGACGATGGAGTTCAAAGACTTGGGAGAGTTGCACATCATAAGCCGACTGAACTTGGCGGATGGCCGCCGCGTGGGTTTGGGTGGTTTGCTCCACGCCATCTATGCGATGGGCCACCGCCTGGAGGTCGGATTTCAGATCGGCAATAGCAGCCGTGACAGTGCTTTTAATGTCCGTGGCGATCTTTTCCAGGTCGAAGAGACTGGGCGGTGTGGTCCCGCTTTGGGAAGGCGATGGGAGGCCGGGCATCCTTGCAGCCGGGGGTTCGTCAGTCGAGGCCGAGGCTTGGGCCTGTGCCGCCGCGTGTGCTTGTAGCTTCTGGGACCGGAAAATCTCCGGTATGTTTCTGCCCAGGTGTGCGTGAGGATCCTTAGGAGCACGAGGGGTAGAGGAGCTCCTGGTGGATCTGTGCATAGCCAGAGGAGAGTGTAGGTTTCCCAATAAAGTAGATTTCTGTCCCCGGATCGCAGGAGCTCAGAAGTTATGCGGCCATCTAGGTCTCCGTCCAGGCCACGCCCCCCCGTAATACAGTTATTTCTATATGAAATGCATGCAAGGCCTTGCAATGAAGAATTAGTCTTTATTCTTCTGTCTTCTGCTAGCTATTGTGTTGAGATAATTGTAATCCAATAAGAGTTTTGTAAATAAAACAGTGCAGAATGAGCATTGAAACTGTTATGGTAAGATGACACACTTGTAACTACCTCCGGTGTAGTCGTCTCTGATTCACCAGCGTCAGTTCTCAGTGAAGTATAGGCTTGAGGCCTGCTAAACTCAGTCTGATAGTGTGCAACTGCCACTACGGGACTACCAGTCCCAGCGTCATCAGGCTGCTTCTCTTTCGCAAGATGACTCTTAGATGGCTCTGTCAGGCATCTCTGGATCCCTCTCAATCCGGCCACACCGCTGCTTCTGCATCCGGATATAAAGCAGAGTCGCTGGTTGTTTTGCTCCTCAAGGGCCGGAGGCTGTACTCTCCAGAAGGCCTCCTCACAGGTCCTTACTGGCAGACCACGCTTCCCGAAGAGGGTGAAAAATGGCAGCGTGCGTCCTTTTATATCTACCCAGCATGCAATTCTGTCAGGAAAATCGTGGTTCCAGGCGATTGATTGGCGCGCGCCGACGCGCGCCGACGCGTGGTGGTGTGCGCGTTCCCGTGAGCGCGGGCTTGCCTGCGCGCGCTGGCGTCCAAGGGCGCGCGCCCTGTGATTCACATACACCTGTATGGACTGTTGGCGCCAATGGGACTATTTAATCAAGCAGCACCTGCTGGCTAGTGCTGCCTGATCTTCAGTATACCTGATACTCTGCACCAGCCACTTACCTTGTTCCTGTGATCTCCCAGTGATCTGTTTGTTCCTGTATTATACCCTGCTTTACCTGTAAAGACCTCGGCTTAACCCTTTGAACTATCCGGATTTCCGCCTGCCCCAGACCTCTGCTTGACCGACCATTCTCCTGCCAGCTCCTTTGTACTTTGCTGTTTGAACGTTGCCGACTTCTGCTTGGATTTGGACTTCTTATATCTCCTGCTCAAGGGACCTGTATCTGCTTATCCTGTATTATATCCGGCTTACAGTGAGTTTCACCACCTGTATTGGGAACCCCATCACCATCTCTTTCCCGCTGAGTGACGTGAGTTTACCTACCGTTATTTCACCTTGCTGTCAGTGAACTCTGCATACCGGAACCTTATCTTGCTATTTGTGAACCCTGCTTACCTGCACTTCACCTCATCAACAGCGGACCGCCATCACCAACTTCCGGACCCCTATATCAGGCTCCCTTACCCTTCCTGACTTCCGTGCCTCCTGTACCCACCTCCAGGGGCCGTCAGTCGGATCCGTACGGGAGACCTCCTCCTGCCCAATTGGACTCATCTGTCAGGTACGTGCCAAGTCTGATAAATTCGTACTCCTGAGTGTCCATGGGTAGGTCACTTGGCATTGTGGATAGGTAGGTCACTTATGAATGTAAACAAACAGTCACTTCCTGTAACATCTCTAATGTCTTTGTAATAGAAAATAACTGAAGTCCATTTCCCTTTTAAACCACTAGATGGTGCTATACACCAAATTATAGTACTGCTCATAGATAAGCATTGCGTTATATTAGTAGGCAAATATGTCAGCGCTACACTAGCAAAGTATGTTTGTTCGTAGTAGAGACCATTAAGAAAGTTGTGTTTTTTATTTGTGTGTAATG
>CM053028.1:154967592-155405829 GCA_028564925.1 Lithobates sylvaticus
TTGGACTTTTTCCGATCGTTTGTAGAGAATTCCGACGGACAAAGTGCTACGCATGCTCAGATAAACTAACGAGACCAAAGCTATTGGCTACTAGCCTCTACATAGTCCCGTTGTACGTTTTGCACGTCACCTCGTTCGGAACGATCGGTTTTTCTGACAAATTTGTCCGACCGTGTGTGTGCAACACCAGTTTAGGACAAAATCCCTCTGAAAAAATCCGATGGATTTTGTGGTCGGAATGTCCGACCGTGTGTACAAGGCATATGAGTTAACTTCTATCACATAATGGAACATATCCTGACCGAATCAAGGTCTATGGGCCAACTACCAAACCCTTACAGTGCTATTCAAATATATGCTGATTTATCCAAGAACACCTTAGACCTCTCTCAACAATTACTAAAGCTCTCAGAAATCATAAATAAAATACAAATGGAAACAACCTTTCAAGCTCTCACTTGAAAGGAATGACACTTCCTACACTATAGCGTCGGTAGAGAAAGGCTTGGCACTATTGCACACCTGGGGTATTATCCCCAAACCGACACCACCGATGGGAGCTAGGAGACCACCAGGGAAAATCACCCCTCAGTGGCAGTCGTCACTGACCCAGATCGGCATGGTACCCAGTGATCTGAAGTCGAGCTACATTTCATTCTTTCTGGCACCCCTTATACTGTTCCATCGCTTCTCTGTTCGGTCAAGGGACTAATACCCTCCACCGCAGTTGCAATTTTGCAATTTTTCCTCTGCAATTTGTTACTTTGTTCTTCCACTGTTTGTTTTTTGTCTCTAGTCATGTTATTTTTCAGAACTCTCTTTCATCTTCATACCCATCCATCTGGCTGTCACCAACCAACCTTTTTTCTCCTGGAATGCAACTGACATCCTAACATGGACAACCACTACCACCTTCATATCCTGGATCCACCAAAAAAAAAAATGAGTGAGTACAGAACCAGCTAATTTATACTATCTAACACATGGGTCTTACGATGGTGACTATTATTGCCAACGGCCTAAATCACCCGGTCAAAAGAGCCTCACTATGGAGAACAGCCAAAACGCATGCTTGCCAAATTCTATGTGTACAAGTGTCACACTTCCAACATGAGGCTTGACCCACATGTTCCCAAAGAGACTTTCCCCTTATCTATACAGCTTCAGGCCCTAAGAAAAACCAGGGAGTCCTTATAACTATACACCGATCTGTGAACTTTCAACTTCATAATAGCATCGCTGACACTAATGGACGCCACCTTATTTTGATATGTACCATTGATCACACTCCTATTACCCTAGCAACAGTTTATGCCCCAAATAATCGCCAGCTTTGTTTCCTCAACAAAATATTGAAGATTTGCCATGTACGGAAATGATTCCTCATCTTATGTGACAATTTCAATACAGTTCCTGATCACCATGTGGACACCTCAAATCCCAACCCCAGGTATACATCCGCTATGGAGAAATTAATTAATACCAATGATCTTTACAATATCTGGCGGTGTCATCACCCAACAGAGCGAGAGTACACTTATCATTCGCCAGTTCATATTACGTATACTCACATAGACTACTTTTTAACTGATAAATGGTTATTACAAAGAGTTTGCGACTCTGACATTGCACCCATAACCTGGGCTGATCATGCCCCTACGAGCATTACCATTTCAAATTGTGCATCTTCCCTAGCATGCAATATATGGAGAGCTAATGCTCAGATTCTGAAAACATCTCCTTACGCAGTCTATCAAGCAAAAGGTTTCAGAATTTTTCCTAAACAATATGGGTTTAATCATGTCAGACTCCGCCATCCTATGGAATGCTCATTAAGCATTCAGCAGGGGTATTCTTATCCAAATGGAAACTCAGGCAAAAAGGAAAAGGATGCAGCGCATTGATCAACTCACTAAAGACATTGAATTGGCAGAATCCCAAAAACCAATCCAGTCAATCCCAACCAAAATTCTGTCTCTATATACAGGAGTTTAGAGCCTTATTACTAGACTCCTTTAAAAAACAACACTATAGAATCAAGGCACAGCAGTACACCACTAACAACAAGGTGGGAAAAGCTATGGCACTGCGTATTCCTGGCACTAAATTCAAGATCCAGTACTGATACATCCCCTTACTAAAGAAAAGTTGCATGACCCCCAAGCGATACCCAATGCCGTTAGTTGCTACTACAGTTCATTATACAGTATTAAAGAAGACCCCTTAAATACTCAGTCAACACCTGAATCTATCAACCAGTTTTTAGACCATATAAATTTTCCCTCCCTTACGGCAAACCAACTATTGATCCTTAATACTCAATTTACCCCACCTGAAGTTTTGAAAGCGATTGACTCCTTGCCCAAGATGTAATGGCGCCACACCACTGCCAGGTCTGCAATGATGCCTTTCCTGTGGAAATGTTAAAAGCATTGGTTATAACAGTACCTTAACCTGGGAAGGAACCTAACATGCCCCAATACTTTCACCCAATCTCACTTCCCAAAATAATAGCGACATGACTTATGAACTAAATGCCCTCTCTTATCCACAAAGACCAACCAGGCTTTATCAAAAGCAGACAATCAGCAGATGCAACGGACATCTCATCAATATTATGCACTTTGCGGAATGTATCAGATGCAGAGAAGGCGTTCGATAGAGTACATTGGGGTTATTTTAGAGCAGTTCTCCACAAGTTTAGGTTTGCAGGCAAAATTTTGACAGCTATTTATGCTCTCTACTCTCTGCCCTCTGCCCAAATTTATGTTGATAAAACACTTTCCCAACCCTTCCACATAACAAATGAGACAAGACAGGGTCCTTTACCCCCTTAATCTTTAATCTGGTTACTGAGCCCCTAGCAGAGCAGACTAGCTTGGACCCATTTATTTCAGGTATTAAAGTGGGGAATTCTGATCAAAGCTACTAGACTGTTTTCTGATAACTTTTTACCCTTTAAATAACAATTCACACAGGACCTTCGATCCCTATTCAAATTTGAATTCTCCTGGACAGGATGTCTAGCAGCATTCAAAATTCTTATACTACCCAAACTTTTATACATGTTTAGAACCCTCCCAATCTGTATTCCTAAATATTACCTTCAGTCCCTACAAATCTTATTTACTAGATATGTATGGCAAGGAAAAAAACATGCTGTGCACACACTACCTTAATTAAGCATAGAGGCCCCTCTTTACCAGACCTGACGGACTACTAACATTCTACTATTCTATTGCAACTAAAAGACTGGTTCAGACCCTCCCCAAATACCTTATGGGGAAAATTAGAATGTGAGGCATTACCACAATGCGACTTATGACTATGGCTGCTCAGCCATCGCCCAGGAACAGCTGTACCAACATACCCCCCCCCCCCCCCCCCACCATTAAAGCCTCAGCTCTAGCCTGGAAGAGACTGACTACCTCTTCATGGGAAAACACTACAACTATTACCCTATCCCCTTCTATCTCAATTTTAAAATATCTCATCCCAGACATCCGCCTCCACAACTGGTCTAAAGATGCAACCGCCACAATTGGTACACTATTTAACAAGGGTGTTCTTAAATCCTTTGCCCAACTCACTCAATTACATCTCCTGCCATCTGATTTCTACCAGTATCTCTAAATAGCTCATTGCCTTCTGCACAATCCACATAGGCATGCTTCTATTCCCACACAGGTATGGAATTATCTAATTCCAACCACAAACTTAACCTAAGGGAAAAATTGTATTTACCAAATTTCCTGCATTAACTAAATAGGAACATGATTTACACTCTAGCTACACTCCTTCTCAATGGACACTAGTGCTTAACTCCATTTACAAGGCCAAAGCTAACAAGGCCAGAACTCAAACCAGCCATTCAGACCAGAACTCAAACCAGTCAGTCAGGCCAGAACTCAAACTAGCCAAGCAGGCCACAACTCAAATCAGTCAGCCAGGCTACAACTCAAAACAGTCCACCTTGCTAGAACTCAAACCAGCCAATCACACCAGAACTCAAACCAGCAAACAAGGGGGCGTGTCCAAGATGGCGACGGGAGAGGACGCTCAGTAACTGAGCTCCTGGAGTCCAGCAACCCAATCCTTCTCAATCCGGCACACCGGGACCATCCTGAGTGGATACAACGAGCCACAGCCACTGTGCGGACACCGGGTCATGCCCGGAGGCAGATACCGTCGGTCAGCCTCTACTACCCCCGCGAAGAACCAGGCCAAAGCACGAGGCAGGGCCGCCATTCCGGCCCACATGGCGTCCCAGACGGAGGCCGCGGATTCGCCTCCTGCGACGGCGGCAGACCTGGCCACGGCTATGCAAACCATAGCTACGGGCCAAACAGCTCTGATGGACAAAATTGATCACCTCCAGATGAACGTGGAGTTTATCCGCAAGGACCTCGACTCCTTCAGGGGCCGGGTGGCGGAGGTGGAGCAACGGGTAGCTGCGGTGGAGGACACTACAAGGGAGCACACAGGGGACCTACATACTCTACAGGCCAGAGTCAAAGCCCTGGAGAGCCGTGCCGAGGACGCCGAAAACAGGAACCGCCGTAACAACCTGAGAATCGTAGGCCTCCCGGAGGGCTCAGAAGGTAAAGACCCTATAACATTTGTTGAAAATCTTTTGAAGGAACTGTTCCCAAGAGCCCACTTTTCCACCTTCTTTACTGTTGAAAGGGCCCACCGCATGCCAGCTACACGAGGCCCGCCGGGCTCCCCCCCCCGCACCTTCATATTCAAACTCCTGCACTACAGGGACAGGGACTTGGTGCTGCGGGAGGCCAGAGCGCTCCAGGAGCTGAAATTTGAAAACGCAAGACTGATGATTTTTCCTGACTACAATATGGAGACACAGAGGCAGAGGAAGTCATTTGATGCTGTACGGGCTAAGCTGAGGGCCAAAGGTCTCAAGTATAGCATGCTGTTCCCTGCTAGGCTGCGGGTGGAGGATGGTGAGGCTGTGCGGTTTTTTACATCACCAGCGGAGGCCTCATCCTGGATCGAAACACTACGCAGGAACTGATTGTACCCTGAAATGACCGGTTGTATGCTGCCTATACTGGAAGAGATGCCATGCTTCTATGTACTGGATGCCTGAGATGAAACACTGAGGGGGGTAACCCTCACTTCTGGACCCAACAATCCCCCCCCCTTTCTTTTACCCCTTTGTCAGTGCTGGAAGACTGTTCATCCCCCCTGTTTACAAGCAGCGAGCTGGGCCCGGGCTGGGAGGTCCCAATCCCCTTCTGCCACCGGTGCTCTAGTGTGGGTAGGTGGTGGGACCGTTCCCCTGTAGTTTAAGCAAGGGATGGGGGACACGCTGATAGATACTGTGAAGAGGAAACCCCAACCCTTACCACTGTATAGATGTCTATGTTGTCTGCCTCATGCGTTCCCCCTTGCCCTTTCCGTCCTGCCCATCCCCCAAATCCCCCCCCCCCCCCTCACCCGGGTCCTGGCCTACGCAGCAGGCTGGAAGGTCTGCGTCTTCTAAGCAGAACTGGTTTGCCCCTCTAGATCTGTTGACCCAGAGCGACGGAGGCTCATCTTATGAAGATCCTTTTGATGGCAAGTTGTCTTCGGACCACACAGTTTGTTTGCAACCAAGTTTACTACCCCCGGCTTATGCCGGGTGAACACTAAGATGCCTTAATGCCGGACTCCAATACCCGGTCCATGTACTGTACTCCAGAGGACCGGGCTCTGGTGCCCTCTTGCACATTGCACCCCCACAGGGGCCTGTTGCCCCTTAAGGTTTTGGGAGAGAGGCCCCCTCCGGATTGGGCGGGGGGGGGGGGGTGGCGGGGTGGGGGGGGGGGGGGATGGGAATTTATGTTATGTTTTCACCATTAATGATTTATATGAGTCAGTTTACCGAATGCCTTAACTATTTGATATCTCATACAGGAAATACAGTACAGGTGGTAGCGGATGGTGGTGTGGTGGGAGCTCCTGAGTTTCTGGCGAAGGTCCCCAACCCTGCGGAGTGGTATGAAAATACACAATGTCTAATTGTAAAATAATCTCCTGGAACACCAGGGGTTTGAACTCTAAGATTAAGCGATCGCTGGTGTTCCAGTTCCTGCAAAAGCACTCTCCCCATATATGTATTTTTCAGGAGACACATTTGGTTGGGGGTAGAACCATGAGCATGCGCAGGCCCTGGGTGGGTTATGCTTACCACTCTACGTACTCCAACCTGGCGCGGGGTGTTAGTATCCTAGTGCGCAAATCACTGCCCTTCAAATTGTTGGCGCTTGAGGTGGATGCAGGGGGGCGATATGTTATCATCCATGCTAGTATCCTGACTCTGACAATAGTACTGGTGGGGTTATATATTCCCCCTCCGGCCTCGACATCCCTATTGTACAATATAGTGACAAAAGTAGCGCAGTATGCCACGGATAATGTTCTCCTGATGGGCGACTTTAACATGGTGCCGGACCCCCAGTTAGACAGAATGACCCAGACGCTGACCACATCTTCGGAGCTGAGGGCATGGTCTGAGACATTTGACTTCACTGATGTCTGGAGGTGGAGACACCCCACGTTGCGGGCCTACACGTGCCATTCAGCGACGTACAAAACCTTCTCTAGAATTGACCTGGTCTACTCTGGAGGGCCTATCCTCTCGAGAGTGAGGGACGTGACTATCCTACCCAGAGGTGTATCGGACCATGCCCCGGTGGCGTTAACGATCGAATTGTCCTGTGCCCCCTCAGAGAGTCTGTGGCGCCTCTCTAGATTCTGGCTCTCTGACTCGAGGGTTGACCTCCCGGGAAAAGCTAAAATAGGTGAATTCTGGAGTGCGAGAGATGGGAGTGTCTCCCTCCCGGACTCCTGGGACGCCTTTAAAGTATGCATGCAAGGCCACTTCCAAACTGGTATAGGACAGATCCGCAAAGAAACAAGCAAGGAACTACACAGAGCCGAGTCCAAGGTAAAACGCTTGGAATCAGACTACATCAGAGCCCGCTCACCCCAGGTATACCAACAGTACAGTGCAGCCCTAAGAGATGTTAACCTTCTTCGGGCCGCAGCGACTAAGGTACGCCTGCTCCATCAGAGCCAGCGGATCTTTGAGCAGGGCGAACGAGGTGGCAGACTACTTGCATGGCTGTCTCGGGAACATTCCTCCCCGGCCTCCATTGCAAGGATACTATCCTCGGATGGAGAGATCTTGACAGACCCCTCCCAAATTAACGCCCGATTTGCTTCCTACTATCAAGACCTATATAGCTCCAAGGCCCAATATACCGATCAAGAATTACAGGCATACCTGGACCAGGTGGATCTGCCGTGTCTTACAGACACGGTTAGGGATAAACTAGATAGACCCCTGTCACTAGCAGAAATCCAGGCAGCGGTTAAGTCCTTGCAAAATGGGAAGACGCCGGGCCCCGACGGGTTCCCGGCGGAATTTTTTAAGCAATATGCGGGAGATACCCTTCCCATTTTTAGGGAGGTCTTGGTCAGGGCTCTAGAGCAAGGTAAATTGCCCACCTCGATGTCTGAGGCGGTTGTTGTGGTACTCCCCAAGCCCGGCAAGAACCCTGACCTGTGTTCATCGTACAGACCCATATCACTCCTGAATGTGGACTTAAAGGTGCTAGCTAAGGTACTAGCGGGTCGGTTGAACACAGTGATCACGGCCCTTGTACATCCGGATCAGTCTGGGTTCATGCCGGGTAGGGGGACTGACGTCAATATCCGCAGGTTGCTGACACACATGGATGGGGCCCCGGGGGACGGCCTGGGGGTGGTGGTGTCCCTGGACGCCGAGAAAGCATTTGACTCGGTTGAATGGAGATACCTCTGGGCTGTCCTCCGGAAACTCGGTTTTGGGCCGATATTCATTGAATGGCTGCGCATGATGTATGCCTCCCCTAGCGCTCGCATCAGGACCAACAACTCCCTCTCACAGGCCTTCCCCCTGGCGAGAGGCACTCGTCAAGGGTGCCCGCTCTCGCCGGGGCTTTTTGCGCTGGCCGTGGAGCCCCTGGCTTCTAAAATACGTGCTGCACGCACGGTGAAGGGCATACAGGTGGGAGTGCTGGAGGAGAAGATCTCCTTATATGCAGATGACACCATCCTGTATCTGAGTGATGTCTCCTCCTCACTCCCAGCAGCCCTGCGGCTAGTCGACGAGTTTGGGAAATACTCCGGCGTCAGGGTCAACTGGGACAAATCTCTGATATACCCACTCAGTCCCAATAGGCCTAGACCCCCCTTACAATGCCCGCTAGTTTGGGTGGACAAATTCAAGTACCTTGGGATACAGATGGGCGGACCGGTAAGCAAGTATATGGAACTCAACTTGAGCCCCCTGCTTACTAGCTTCTCAAAGAAGTGCGCTGATTGGAAAACATTGCCCTTGACTCCGGTAGGTAGGGTCAATCTCATTAAGATGGTGTTCCTGCCAAGGTTCCTCTATCTTTTTAGGAACAGCCCCATAGTGATCCCAATGACCTATTTTGCTAGAATAAAATCTATTATCTCCTCCTTTGTATGGCTCGGCAAGGTGCCTAGACTGGCACTGTCTACCCTGCAGCTCTCAGTGGGCCAGGGCGGACTAGCTCTCCCCAATTTCCAATACTATTATTGGGCGGCCATATTGGTGACCGCCAGATGGTGGTTTTCGCAACCCAAAAACAATCCAGCGGTAACTCTGGAGGCTGCGATCCTGGGGTCGTATGCGGCTCTTGGGAACCTGGTGTTCAGGGGAGTCAGGGCATATCCCACTTTAACCACCCCAATGCGCACGACCATTACGGTCTGGAATAGAGCCAGAGGAGTGTATAGGACCTCGGGCACGACATCACCCCATATGCCACTTTGGGGTAATCCCAATCTTGCTCAGTTTCGCAGTATCCCTGACCCGCAAATTTGGGCCACCAGAGGGATCACAACACTACAACATCTGATGGTGAGGGGCAGGTTATGTACATTCCCTGAATTGCAGGCTAAATATCAACTACCCAACTCGATGCTCTTCCGGTTCTTCCAAGTGAGACATGCCTTTCAGCACCAGTTTCCCGGGGGGGCCATCCTTGAGTCAGACCCAGTTGAGAGACTGCTTATCTCCAGAGCCCTAGCGGCCCCCTTGTCTACTATCTATTTCCACATGACGGCATCCCGGGCCGCCCCACTACCTGGGGTATATAGCAAATGGAAGGCGGACATACCTTCCCTGGAGGAAGACGACTGGGAATCTTGTGTCTCGGAATATGTCTCCACCTTAATCTCAGCAAGGGACAGGTTCGTTCAGTTGAAGTTCTTGCACCGAGCCTATTACACACCCCAAAGACTAGCGACTATATACAGAGACAGGTCCCCAAACTGCACGAGATGTGGGGGGGAGGATGCCTCCTTCCTACACATGACCTGGTCCTGCCCAGTGCTGCAGGAGTTTTGGGAACAAGTCCTGGCTGACATCAACCAGGCGGCGGAACTCTCACTCCCCTTGAGGCCAGAAATTCTACTTTTAAATGTGTTGGGCGACCCCTCGGTTGGGAAGTACAAAAAACTATTTATTTCCTTCGCCACATACTATGCCCGTAGGGAAATTCTGCTGCGATGGAGGGCCGAGCTCCCACCCACCACCACCACTTGGAGAAACACCATGAACACGGTATTGCCTCTGTACAAAATAACTTATGTCAATAGGAACTGTCCGCATAAATTCGATAAAATCTGGTCATCCTGGATAGACTCTTGGGGATCCCTGCCCCTGGATCTGTCCCCTCCAGAACCGGAGGAGGACCTATGATCCGGTGGCTGGGATCTGGAAGGCTGAAATGAGGCTATGTACACTTTGCTCTGTCCCCCCCCCCCCCCCCCCCCCCGTCTCTGTCCCCCTGTCTCTGTCCCCCCCCCCTCCTTCCCCTTCTTTCCTCTCCTCCTCTTCTCTCCCCCCCCCTTGTGGGTACCCTCCCCCCTCCCCCTTCTGGGATACCCTCGTCCCATCCTATATTCTATTGCCTTTCTACAACACCCTCTCCTAAAACAGACCCCCCCATTCCACCTGGAATGACGTACAGTCCTTTCCATTTTCCCCTCCTGTTAGATTGATGTTGAGGGACAGAGTAGACTGTTTAATTACGTACCTATTGACTAGAAGATTGCGAGTTACTGTGCTACCTAGAAAACCTGTATGTTGATCACTTGCACTATCTACCTTGTGTTGTAAGCTGACCTGTATGCACTTAATATAAATAAAGTTCACGTTTTGTTAAAAAAAAACAGTTGTTCTTTAGTGCTGTTGTGCAATGCAGTTGTGCTTCAGTACTTCAGGTCTTGTTCTAGGATTGTCAGTTTCCCAAATTCTTCCTATGACACCCTCTTCATGATTCCACATGGGGATTTTTTTCTTCTGGAGCCATATATTTCTCAAAGGTCTGTACTAGATCCACCATTTAATAGCAGGTAGGAACCCGCTCAACAGGAAAATTGGAGAAGAATCTTAAACCTTTATTTGAATGAGAAATAATACCATTGATACAGTGGTCATATTTGTTTAGCCTTTCTTTCTGCCTCTGGGCACTGCCTTTACAAAATCTGTAAATTACATGGACAAGAAATAAAGTATATAATGAAGGTAGAGGTAATGTGTAAAGAGAATTGGATGGACAATTGTTTTTAGTAAAGGGTTTAAGAAATACTATGTGAAAACTACTGCGTCAGGGTCACCATGAAGGTTTTTTGTTATTTAACATTTATTTATCCAAACAAATGGAGCTTTGTTTTTTTTTTAATTCAGATTTATTTTAAAAATTTTTTTTTTTAATTCTTTTAAATTTTTTTTTACAAGTACAGGGTATACAGTTCTATAACTTCATAATCAAAATTTTCCACTTAAACTCTTCTCTTTGAGGTACAGATTAAACTACAAACAATAATATTCCTTTCTATGCTCCTCTCCCTTTCCCCTTTTTATTTCCCACTACACAACAGGACAAAAACGCATCTACAAACAAACAAAAAAAAAAAAAAAAATTAAAAAAATATTCTCTTCCCTTTACCTTCCTCCTCCCTTCTCCCTCCTCACTGAAGTCCTCCCGGACCGGTCAGCGACCGCTCCCTCTTTTCATCAATCCTCCTCCCAGCCCCGGGCCCCCCCTCTTTGTTTTACATGTGCTTTTCTCCCCCACGAGGCTACTGGCGGTTTTGATCCCTATATAACCTATAGGGTGTCCATATCTCCCGGTATCTCTCTTCTTGTTCTCTTATCTTCATAGTGAATTTTTCCATTAATTGGATTTCTGAAATTTTTTCTAACCATTGTGTTTTCGTCGGGGCTATAGTTTTTTTCCATAAACTCGGAATGCATGCTTTTGCGGCATTCAGCAGGTGACCCACCAATGAGTTTTTGTATTCCCCGATAGCTATCGGGGTGTCATGTAGCAAGTATACTGCTGGATTTTCCCCCAGTGGTACTTCGGTAATTTCTTCCACTGTTTCCCTTACCATCTTCCAAAAGTCTTTCACTCCGGGGCATTCCCAAAATATGTGTACCATAGTCCCCTCCTCCCTTTGACATCTCCAGCAGGTGTTTTCTAGTTGTGGGTATATCCGCTTCAGCGCTGATGGTGTTCTATACCACCTTGTCAGTGTCTTATATCCACCTTCTTGGTATTTAGTTGCCCTTGATGTCTTATGTGTGAGGTGGCATATTTTAGATTTCTGGGTGTCCGTGAACTTTATCCCCAGGTCTCTTTCCCATGCCTGGAAGAATGGTAACTCTTGTGGAGCCTTAAGTTCTACCAGTAAAGAGTGCATAATTGATAGCCCATGTTTCTCTGGATCCTCTCTCAAGCATAGCTGCTCGAATTTAGTTATTGTCCTTATTTCCGATACTTGCGTTTTTATTACTCTGAGATATGCCTTGAGCTGTAGTCTCCTGAAAAAATTAATTTCTCCTGAGAATTCTGAATCTACCTCCTCCCCTGTCATCACTCTGTTCTCTCTCGTAAAATCTTTGAGCCTACTTACCCCTCTTCTCCTTAAGTTCCTAAACTCTACCTCTACTAAACCTGGCTCGAAGCTCGGTGTGCCCAAGATTGGGGTCATCGGACTAAGGGAGGTTGATATTTCCGTTTTCCTGAATATCGTTTTGGTCACCTGAATTGTCGTCCCAATTGTGGGGTGTTTTTTTACCTGCTGCGGAATTTCTGACTCCCTTATCCATGCTATCCCTTCTAAGGGTATGCCCGTTATCGCTTGTTCCATACCTAACCACGGTTTGTCTTTTTTCAATGTGCACCATTCCATTACTCTTGCTAAATGTACCGCTTCGTAGTAGTTCACTGGGTCTGGGAATCCCACTCCTCCTCTATCTTTGGGTTGAACTAAAATATCCCTCCGAATTCTTGCCGGTTTCCCTACCCATATAAAACTTGCGAATCTCGTTCTCAACTCTTTCAAGAATCCTGCTGGAATCTTAATTGGTAATGCCTGGAGTAAATAGATCAATCTCGGCATAATATTCATTTTTATGATGTTAATTCTCCCAAACCATGAAAATGTTTCCTTGTCCCATCGCTGTAGGTCTGCTTTTATTTGTCGCATTAGGGGTAGGAAATTCAATTCAAATATTTTTTCTAGTTTCTTTGTTATTTTCGTCCCCAGGTAATTTATATGAGACTCCGTCCATTTAAAAGTAAAGTGTTTGGTTAATTGTTTTTGGAGTGCCTTATTTATTCCTATTCCCAGTGCCTCAGATTTACCGTAATTTATCTTAAAATTAGAGACCTCTCCATATTTACGTATCTCCGCTAGCAAAGAGGGGAGAGATGTTATTGGGGAGGTCACAAAAAATAACAAGTCGTCTGCGTAGGCAGCCAGTTTCTGTTCTTCTTTTTGAGTTGGTATCCCTTTAATATCTGCCCTGGCTCGTATAGTTCTCAGGAAGGGTTCTAATGTCAGGATAAATATGATGGGAGAGAGTGGACATCCCTGCCTTGTTCCATTGTACATAGGGAAGGTTTCTGATGTTATATCATTTATTTTAACCCGTGCTCTTGGATTAGAGTACAGGCTTTTGATCCATTTTAACATCCCGTTTCCCAGACCTATATGTTGCAATGTCATTTCCAGGAATGTCCAGTCCACCCGATCAAAAGCTTTTTCTGCGTCTGCAGAAATCATTACCGTAGGTCTTTCCTGACATTGCACTGAGTATATTGCACTTAAGACTCTTTGCGTGTTTTCTCTGCCCTCCCTTTCCGGAGTGAATCCCACTTGATCTGGGTGTATTATGTTTGGGATATATGCTTTTAATCTGGTTGCCAATATTTTTGTTAAGATCTTTAGGTCCACATTTAATAGGGAGATTGGGCGGTAACTTGCACATTGTGCTGGATCTTTCCCTTCTTTTGGAATTACTGTGATATTTGCCATTAGTGTCTCTACCGGCATCCTTGCCCCTTCCCTAATTGAGTTAAATGCTGTAATAAATTCCGGTGCTAGTTTTTCTGCAAATGTCCTATAATAGAGCAGGGTGTATCCATCGGGACCTGGTGCCTTACCTGTATTCATTGATTTTAGAGCTTCTGTAAATTCTTCTAATGTAATTGGACCATCTATCTCCTCTGCTTCCTCCTCTCCCATCTTGGGCATCCCTGCTGCTTCTATATACTCCTCCGCTCTGTCCCTTCTTTTTTTTAATCTTTCTTCTGTTACATTACTCTCAATTTGGTACAATTTAGTGTAAAAATCTCTAAACTCTTTCGCTATTGCTTGTGACGAGTTAACCACTACATCCCCTGCAGTTTTTATGCACTCAATGTGGTTCCGAGCCTTTGTCTCTCTGAGCGCGTTTGCCAGCATTCTACTAGGTTTGTTTCCGTATTCATAAAATACTCGTCTGCCATGTGCTATCTTTACTTTTGCTTTATCCATTAGTAGCAAGTTTAATTCATCACGAAGATTTGTCAATTTTTCTTCCGTTTGTATCGCTACAGTTTTTTTGTGAGCCTTTTCCAGCACCCGTATCTCTTCTAGCAGAAGATCCAGCTTGGCGCTCAGAGAGCGTTTTCTGTGTGCTCCCAGTGATATTAGAACACCTCTAATAACACATTTATGTGTTTCCCAGACACCCATAGGTGCTATTTCATCTGTTTTGTTCTCTTGGAAATATAATTTTATCTCATGGGCGATTTTTTTCCTCGTATGTTGATTCTTTTAATAGTGTTTCATTGATCTTCCAATGCCATTCTCGTAGCACTTTCTCTCCAAGTTCTATTACGCAGTGAGTTGGTGCATGGTCTGAGAGTGAAAAGGAGCCTATTGAGGCATCTAGTATGCTCTGAAGGGCATTCTGGGATATAAAGACATAATCGATTCTGGTATATGTCTTATGTCTTGTTGAAAAGAATGTGTAGTCCCTCTCATGTGTATTCCTAATTCTCCAGCTATCCACTAATTGTAAATCTTGTAACATCTCTTTTGCTTTTCGGAGTTTTGTATAGGATATGTGTGAGGAGCCCTTTGATGAATCTATCATGGGCTCTAATGCCATATTTAAATCTCCTCCCATTATTAGGATTCCTTCTTTATTTTGGTATATTATGTTTAGGTATTTCTCCAATACTCCTATTTGATCCGTATTTGGTAGGTATATACTCACCAAAGTCACCTTTTGTTCCCCTATTTCTCCTATCACAATAAGTAGGCGCCCATCATCATCTGTAATTATTTTTGCCTCTTTCCATGGTATCTGTTTTGCTATGATGATAGACACCCCACTTGCTTTCGATGTCTGTGAGGGGCCATGATACACTATGGGAAATTTCCGGTTACCCATTTTTGGAATTTTATTTTTTTTAAAATGTGTTTCCTGTAAGAAAATGATCTGTGATTTAGATCTCCCTAATTCCGCCAGTAGTCTCATGCGTTTTTCTGCACTATTCAAACCCTTTATATTATATGAAGTCAGAGTTATTTTAGTCATGGTTTGGTCCGGGGGTAGGAGGAAGAGGGCGCCGTCGCCCCCAGTCCACGGAAGACCAGTGAGGAGGGAGAAGAACCCCAACAAAAAACAAAAAACAAAAAAAACAAAAAAAAAACAAAAAAAAAAAATTTATAAGGGGCGCCCCACAAAAATGAGCGTCCTAAAAAAAAGAAAAAAAAAAAAAAAAAAAAAAATATACCAAAAAAGAAAAAAAAAAAAAAACACAAAAATTGGTGAAGCTCCTCGGATTTACCTCCTCTTGGAGGAGAGGTGCTTCAAATGGGGGCTGTGATCAGTCAGGGCAGAGCGTCAGAGACCCTGCATCTTTTTCCCCCGCACATGCACTCTACCTACTATGCCATTATTTACCTACATACGAGGCCCACTGTAATTCTAGTCTGTATTCATGTCAAACCATATCATCTTTTCCTTTTTTTTTTTTTTTTTTTTTTTTACCTATCGATCAACCTCTTTTTCCCTTTCTTTTTTTCTTCTTTTTCCACCTTTCCCCCCTATTACTATCCCCTTATTACATATAAACGAGTCACTCTCTAATTGTGTTCTGCATTCTTATCTGAATGACCATTCTGTCAGTATTTCTATTTTCTTCTGTTCTCATCTATTTCCCAGCCAGCAAGGGTCCCTATTCCCCTATTTCACTATGAGGGGGAGGGGGGGAAGGGACCCCTGTTTACACACCCACATATACACATGTACCAATACCTAAAAAAAAAAAAAAAAACACACAAAAACAAAACAAACTATATCTATACATATTTACATATATATACGTATATACCTGTTTACACACCCACATATACACATGTACCTATACCTAAAAAAAAAAAAAGAAAAAAAAAGAAAATATGTATATGTACCTCTACGCGCGCGTACATGTGCACGCCCATACCAAAAAATAAGAACCCATTTGTCAACTTTCCATCCCCTTCTTCTCTCCTCCCCTTCTTGTGATGTGTTAGTCTCTTTAAGAGAGGCTAATCGAAGAAAAAAAAAAAAAAGAAAGACCCAAACAACCCTCACCCCTTCTTTTTTATTCATCTATTCATCCCGTATAATCCCGTGTAATCGGTGCAAACACTTTGTCAATCAATTCTTCCCTAATTTCTTAATGTGTGCAGAATAAAATAAAATAAAAAAAAAAAAAAAAGAAAAAAAAAAAAAGAAAAAAATGGAGGGGCCTATTATATTTGCGCCCTTTTTCCTCCCTGTTTATGTCTGTGTGGTTATGTGTGACCCTAGTAGGTCCTTGTAAGTTGTGGCAAAATTACTTATATATTGATTCCTATTCACTTCCCTCCACCTCCTATCTATCTTAGTGTTCCACTTCCCCCCCCCCCCCCCTCTCGGGGGGACCTCTACTTAACATCTCTTCCAATTATATCCGACGTGTCAAAAAACCATAATACCCCAAAAACAAAAAAAAAAAAAAAAAAAAAAAAAACAAGCTCTAGGCCATATAGAAAAAATAATAAACAATACACATCTCTGCCCCACAGAAAAAAAAAAAAAAACACGCTCTAGGCCATATACGCAAAATAATAAACAATACATATCAATACCCCACGAGAAAAAAAAAAAGAAAAAACTACACCATAAATTCCCCCCCTCCCTCTCCTCAGCTCTTAGGCTCCAGCAAGTCCATTACTCTCTCCCACTACTGGGCCCCAAAAGTTCTTTTCAAATGGTCTTCCCGGGAATAGCCTTTTTTAGGGGTCTTTTACTACACAGGGAAAGCGTCCAGACCAGTGAGCCCTAAGGGGGCAAAAAAAAAAAAAAAGGAAACTTTTACTTAGTCCTTTCCCTCTTCCCTTTTCTCACTTCTTCCTCCTCTTCCATCTTTTCTTTCCTGTTTTTCCCCTCTTTTCCTTTTTCCCTCTAATGTTCACACTTTTTCCCTTGGTTTATACTTCTTCCTCCCCTGCCGACTTTTTTAGTATAGGGGATATTCCGTTATTGCCGGTAATTCTGTCCAGTCGGGGACCTCCACGGCTCCCCCCCCCCATGAAGTCAAAGAGGCCCCCCAACTGAGCCGGGTTCCGCAGAGAAAAACTGTGGCCCCCTTTTTTGACGATCACTGCTAGCGGGTATCCCCATTTATATGTAGCCCCGTTCTTAAGTATATAATCCAATAGGGGTTTCAGCATGTGTCTCCTATACTTCGTCTGTCTACAAAGGTCCGGGTATATTTGAATTTCTTTCCCCCCAAATATCACGGGTCCCTCCCGCCATGCTAACCTTAGTATGTCCTCTTTTGCCCGAAAAAAGTGTACCCTGCACAGAACATCTCGTGGATCTTTTTGGGCAGCCTTGCGAGTGGTAGGGACCCTATGAACCCGGTCCAATTCGATTAATGTATTCAATGGGTTTTTCAAAATTTGGTTAAATATAGTCATAACCGTTTCTCTTAGGTTAGGGCCCTCTATGTCCTCTGGGATTCCTTTTAGCCGTAAATTATTTCTCCTGGTCCTGTTCTCAGATTCCTCTGCTTGGAGCTGTAGTGCAATTAGTCTCTGGTGCTGACTCTGTATTTTATCCTCCAGCCTCTCCAATCGTATGCTGTGTACCTGCCCTAATTTTTCCATTTGTTGGGTCCTACCATCTACTTTCTCTATATTGTCCTGCATCCCTTTTATCTCTTCCCTTAGGGCCCCTGTGGTATCATTTAACATTTCCAAGATATCCGCTCTTGTCGGGAGGGCTTGAATAAGTTGTCTAATATCTGACATAGTCCCCTTCTCAGTCTGTTCCTCTGTCCCCGCTCCCCCACACCGATCCAGACTCATAGTAACACCTGTATTCTTTTGACATACCTGCTCTTCTCTGGTGTTTACTGGATCTCTGCTGGTGGGGCTGGAGCTTGCAGGGGAATGTCCATTTTTTGCTTCATCCTGTATCCGTGGTTCCGACTCTAGTGCTGTTGGGGTTGTTGAAACACAGGGAGCCTGTAGGGAGACTTCCGTTAGTGATCTCCTGGATGTCATTATGCCGTCCCTGTTCTCCAGAGAAAATTGCGCCTCTTCTCTCCCTGCAGTATGCCGAGTGCTATACAGGTGTCTTGGGGCAGTGTTGAAGGACTTCCCTGCCGTCTTCCCCCGTTTCGACATGGGCGGAGAGCCTATCATATGAGTCTACCGACCCGCATATGACATATGGCTACAGGCTAATCAAATTAGTCCACCAGCATTTTGGGGTCTGCTGTTGTAATCTGCCCACTCTATGGGACTGAGATATACTGAATGGTATACTTGTATACTGCACCGGACAGGTATGGGCGGTACTTCACAGCACAGCGTCCCCCTCGGCCTTAGCTTCGATCCTTCTGCCCGGTCTGTCCGGTCTGCTGTATGCTGGTTGTCCGCTCCTCCGCTCCTCGCTGTCTCCGCCGTATGCCGCCGTATGCCGCCACGCCGCTCTGTACCTCCGGCTTTTCGCTGCCTAGCTCGGCCACGTTCGGTCTTGCCCGCCTCGCTCCCACACACTGACGGACTCCTAATAGTGCATGTGCGCTGGATCAGACGCTGAGCTCTCTCTCCTCACTCCGTCATGTCTGACCACTCCCCCGGATGCTTATCTCCAGAGCCCTAGCGGCCCCCTTGTCTACTATCTATTTCCACATGACGGCATCCCGTAGGGAAATTCTGCTGCGATGGAGGGCCGAGCTCCCACCCACCACCACCACTTGGAGAAACACCATGAACACGGTATTGCCTCTGTACAAAATAACTTATGTCAATAGGAACTGTCCGCATAAATTCGATAAAATCTGGTCATCCTGGATAGACTCTTGGGGATCCCTGCCCCTGGATCTGTCCCCTCCAGAACCGGAGGAGGACCTATGATCCGGTGGCTGGGATCTGGAAGGCTGAAATGAGGCTATGTACACTTTGCTCTGTCCCCCCCCCCCGTCTCTGTCCCCCCCCCTCCTTCCCCTTCTTTCTTCTCCTCCTCTTCTCCCCCCCCCCCCTTGTGGGTACCCTCCCCCCCTCCCCCTTCTGGGATACCCTCGTCCCATCCTATAGTCTATTGCCTTTCTACAACACCCTCTCCTAAAACAAGACCCCCCCATTCCACCTGGAATGACGTACAGTCCTTTCCATTTTCCCCTCCTGTTAGATTGATGTTGAGGGACAGAGTAGACTGCTTAATTACGTACCTATTGACTAGAAGATTGCGAGTTACTGTGCTACCTAGAAAACCTGTATGTTGATCACTTGCACTATCCACCTTGTGTTGTAAGCTGACCTGTATGCACTTAATATAAATAAAGTTCACGTTTTGTCAAAAAAAAACCCAGCAAACAAGGCCAGAAAAAAACAGCCAACCAGACTAGAACTCAAACTAGTCAGCCAGGCTGGGATTCAAACCAGCTAACCATATCATAACTAAAACCAGTCAGCCAGGCCATAACTAAATAAAGTCAGCCCAGCCAGAACTCAAACCAGTTAGCCAGGCCAGAACTCAAACCAGTTAGCCAGGCCAGAACTCAAACCAGTTAGCCAGGCCAGAACTCAAACCAGTTAGCCAGGCCAGAACTCAAACCAGTTAGCCAGGCCAGAACGCAAACCAGTCAGCCAGGCCAGACTCAAACCAGCCAACCAGGCCAGAAAAAACAGCCAACCAGCTCAGAACTTAAACCATTCAGCCATCCAGGTCAGAACTCAAACCATTCGGCCAGGCCACAGCTCAAACCAGCCAACCAAACCACAACCCAAGCCAGTCAGCCAGGCCACAATGTAAACCAGTCAGCAAGGCCACAGGCCTTTCTATATGTGACATGAAGTTACATGTCTCACATCTTTCTCATTATACAAAGTGTCCTCAGTTGCCCCGTCTTTTAGTGACATTAACAATGTAAGACTCAGTTGTTCTTTAGTGCTGTTGTGCAATGCAGTTGTGCTTCAGTACTTCAGGTCTTGTTCTAGGATTGTCAGTTTCCCAAATTCTTCCTATGACACCCTCTTCATGATTCCACATGGGGATTTTTTTCTTCTGGAGCCATATATTTCTCAAAGGTCTGTACTAGATCCACCATTTAAAAGCAGGTAGGAACCCGCTCAACAGGAAAATTGGAGAAGAATCTTAAACCTTTATTTGAATGAGAAATAATACCATTGATACAGTGGTCATATTTGTTTAGCCTTTCTTTCTGCCTCTGGGCACTGCCTTTACAAAATCTGTAAATTACATGGACAAGAAATAAAGTATATAATGAAGGTAGAGGTAATGTGTAAAGAGAATTGGATGGACAATTGTTTTTAGTAAAGGGTTTAAGAAATACTATGTGAAAACTACTGCGTCAGGGTCACCATGAAGGTTTTTTGTTATTTAACATTTATTTATCCAAACAAATGGAGCAAAAAATAATAGGTACAATGCAGGAAAAATTGTGATTGGCAGTGCTGACAGAAAGTAGTATTATCCAGAAGATAATATAATAATAATAATATAATAATAAGATAACAAAAGAGGTAGATCCTCGTATTCATCTTTCCAGGAGATACAGTACGAATTATGCATCAAGAATAAGTATAACATAATCGTCAGTAGTGTATCGGTAAAGGTATGTACCCTAGGTAAAATAAGAACATAAACAGAGCCTAGAGTAAAGAGAACCAAAACCTAGGATGGCACATTTGAGTGTGTCGAGGAGGGAGTGGAAAAAATGAGAAGTAAAAAAAAAGGAAGAACAGATAGGGTTGAGCAAAAAGATCCCAATGAGGTTGTCAGAAGAAGCACGAAGAGAATTTGAGTGAACCTTGGAGGTCTAACCCATAAGTAATGGTCAAAGCGTGGTGTCATATTATGTGGTGATTAATAACATATTTTTCAGGAAATCTAAAGTGGGAAGTACATCCAGATAAGCCATAGAACCTTAAACTTTTCAATCGTCTCATTATCTAGTTCCAGCATTTCCTCCATACAGGCCTGGATTTTAAGATGATAGCTCGCCAGCAGGGTTCTTTTTTTGTGACTACTCCTGTACATTGATGATCTAGGACATCTATGCATGCCCTTGGATGCACACCTAATATTAGTGGATAATATGTTTTCAGCCCATTAAATGCATTTTACTATTAACTCTTCCTGCACCATGTAGTATTTGCTGCTTGAAGGCTGATTTTGTCTATGAAGCCTCCAGCCTGCATGCGATTACTATGTTGTTGCAGATGTATTGAACACATAATCAGAAAACACTTTGCTTGGTTCCTGATTGTTAATGGGGACTTGAGCTTTTAGTGACAGTAAGGATCTAAAGCTACCAGCCTCATAAAGTTTCAGCTTTTAGCTCTCAAAAGGATTTTTTTTTGTGTACAGTGTCTCTATGTGTGTGTGTATATATATATATATATATATAGAGGGAGCCCTGTGTGTTGCAACCAGAGGTTGCCTGGGACACTTATAGTGCTGCTATAGGGGATGAGAGTGTACCTGCACCTATTCATAAGAATATGTTAATGCAGGCTGTCAGTGCTAAAACTGAAATGTATAAAAATAATTATGGTAAAAATGGGTTAATGCAGCCTCTGCATACAGTCTTAAATAATATATTTTTTTTACCAAAGGGTCCAGCAAAGTTCACATGGGTCCCACAGCATCCCTCTAGAAATGGCCAGAAGAAAAGGGAGCACAATTTCCCCTTCTTTGCTGCTCAAACACCCTTAATTTTCAAGGCTGGGCACATGACAGCATCGCCCATATTTAGTATAGGTCCAAATATAAGCAATTTCATTACAGGGAACTCTGTCCCCAGAGCTCCTTTGGCATGTGAAACTTTCAGAATTTGAGCAGTGTGGACCACATCCCTCTTTTTGTGGAGGCAGTTTGGTGGGTTATAAGATTCCCCTTGCTGGCACCCGTTTCTGTGCATCGGGGTGCCAAAGAGCCGGACGCCCATTAGCACAGGAGAACCAGTGCGTTGGGAGGGTGACTCCCATTTATTGGGGAGACTCTCAAAGCACCCACCCCAATACTGAAGAGCATGTGGGAAATATCTTTATAGTAGAGGGGCTATACAGTGGCTGTTGTCAGGAACCATGAAACAGACAGAGACAGAAAATGCAGTAAAAATCACACCTTTTATTAAAATGGTAAAAGTTTTACAACTGGTAAACACAGTCAAAACATAGCCAGGGTTCAATAGCCAAATCCGGTAGTCAGAACAATCCAGGAAATCGGTGAGTCAGAGATCAGCGTAGTCAGAGGCAGCAGACAGGATCAGGAACCAGAAGGCACGTCAGCCAGGCAAGTTTTCAACAGGAACACAGCAGAGAGTCTCTAGATATGTTTGACCAAGGCAAAGGCAATTGATGAAATTAACCAGGCTTTTTAAATAGCCAGGAGGGGTTGGCTGTGGGCTTGACTGACGAGCAGGAGATGATCAACAGGCGAGTCACTGTGGAGTGATGAGTTCTAGCAATTAACCGACAGCTGAGCAACCTGAGCACAGAGAAGGAAGGACTGAGAGGCCAGTCCTGACAGTACCCCCTCCACAATGATCCCTCCCCCTTGGAGGACCATCAGGTTTGAGGGGAAAATGTCTATGGAAAGCACTCAGGAGTACAGGAGCATGTACGTCCGAGGATGAGACCCAAGAGCGTTCCTCTGGACCGTACCCTCTCCAATGAACCAGGTACTGTATGCGCCCACGGAACCTACGGGACTCAATGATCGATTGCATCTCATACTCCTCATGGTTCTCGACCTGCACTGGGCAAGGATGTGGTACAGAATTGGTGAATCGGTTGCACACCAAAGATTTCAATAAGTAGACATGAAAAGCATTTGAAATATGCATGTTAGAAGGAAGGTCTAATGTGTATGCCACTGGGTTGATCCTACATAGAATACGGAAAGGCCTAATAAATCGTGGTGGCAGTTTCAGTGAGGAAGCATGGAGTCTGAGGTTACGAGATGACAGCCAGACCCTCTTTCCAACCTGGTAAGAAGGCATCGGCGATCAGTATGGAGTCTGTACCTCTCACTGGCACGTCGCAAGGACTCCTGAATCTGCACCCAAGTGGAGCGAAGATCGCAGAGATGCTTCCTCTACTGCAGGAATTCTTTGAGCAACAAATGAGTCAGGCAACATGGATGGTTGGAAACCATAATTTGCCATAAATGGAGACAATCGGGAAGCGGTATTGACGGCACTATTGTGAGCAAACTCTGCCCAAGGTAGAAGGTCTGACCAGTTGTTATGGTGGTCAGAAATATAGTGGCATAGAAACTGCTCCAAGGCTTGGTTGGCTCGTTCTGTGGCCCCATTGGACTGCAGGTGATACGCAGAGGAGATGGAAAGCTGAATTCCTAACTGTGCACAAAAGGCTCATCAAAACCTGTATACAAACTGGCTACCCCTATCCGAGACAATAACCTTGGGTAGCCCATGTAATCAAAAAATCTCCTGAGCAAAAATGGATGCCAGTTCTTTGGATGTGGGCAACTTCTTAAGTGGAATGCAATGTGACATTTTCGAGAACCGGTCAACCACCATGAGGATAACTGTGTTGCCCTGGGAGTTGGGTAACTCCACAATAAAATTCATAGACAGGTGGGTCCAAGGCCTCTCTCCATCGGATAGGTTGTAGCAGGCCCACTGGAAGGTGTCGTGGTGTCTAACTCATAGTAGATGAAACAGGCAGCTACATCAGCGTGGAGACTAGGCAACCAGAATTGTTGGGAAATAGCCCAAATTAGTTGATTCTTCCCAGTCTGGAGCACAGCGGTGCAGAGACTCTGAGGAACAAAGCAGTGGTCACAAGGTTTCTCAGGAGGAGAATGGATCTGGGTGGCAAGTAGGGATGAGCCGAACACCCCCCTGTTCGGTTCGCACCAGAACCTGCGAACAGACCTAAAGCTCGTGTGAACTTTAGAACCCTATTAAAGTCTATGGGAATCGAACGTTCAAAATAAAAAGTGCTAATTTTAAAGGCTAATATGCAAGTTATTGTCATAAAAAGTGTTTGGGGACCTGGGTCCTGCCCCAGGGGACATGTATCAATGCAAAAAAAGTTTTAAAAACGGCCGTTTTTTCAGGAGCAGTGATTTTAATAATGCTTAAAGTTTTTTTTTTTTGTGGAGGCAGTTTGGTGGGTTATAAGATTCCCCTTGCTGGCACCCGTTTCTGTGCATCGGGGTGCCAAAGAGCCGGACGCCCATTAGCACAGGAGAACCAGTGCGTTGGGAGGGTGACTCCCATTTATTGGGGAGACTCTCAAAGCACCCACCCCAATACTGAAGAGCATGTGGGAAATATCTTTATAGTAGAGGGGCTATACAGTGGCTGTTGTCAGGAACCATGAAACAGACAGAGACAGAAAATGCAGTAAAAATCACACCTTTTATTAAAATGGTAAAAGTTTTACAACTGGTAAACACAGTCAAAACATAGCCAGGGTTCAATAGCCAAATCCGGTAGTCAGAACAATCCAGGAAATCGGTGAGTCAGAGATCAGCGTAGTCAGAGGCAGCAGACAGGATCAGGAACCAGAAGGCACGTCAGCCAGGCAAGTTTTCAACAGGAACACAGCAGAGAGTCTCTAGATATGTTTGACCAAGGCAAAGGCAATTGATGAAATTAACCAGGCTTTTTAAATAGCCAGGAGGGGTTGGCTGTGGGCTTGACTGACGAGCAGGAGATGATCAACAGGCGAGTCACTGTGGAGTGATGAGTTCTAGCAATTAACCGACAGCTGAGCAACCTGAGCACAGAGAAGGAAGGACTGAGAGGCCAGTCCTGACAGTACCCCCTCCACAATGATCCCTCCCCCTTGGAGGACCATCAGGTTTGAGGGGAAAATGTCTATGGAAAGCACTCAGGAGTACAGGAGCATGTACGTCCGAGGATGAGACCCAAGAGCGTTCCTCTGGACCGTACCCTCTCCAATGAACCAGGTACTGTATGCGCCCACGGAACCTACGGGACTCAATGATCGATTGCATCTCATACTCCTCATGGTTCTCGACCTGCACTGGGCAAGGATGTGGTACAGAATTGGTGAATCGGTTGCACACCAAAGATTTCAATAAGTAGACATGAAAAGCATTTGAAATATGCATGTTAGAAGGAAGGTCTAATGTGTATGCCACTGGGTTGATCCTACATAGAATACGGAAAGGCCTAATAAATCGTGGTGGCAGTTTCAGTGAGGAAGCATGGAGTCTGAGGTTACGAGATGACAGCCAGACCCTCTTTCCAACCTGGTAAGAAGGCATCGGCGATCAGTATGGAGTCTGTACCTCTCACTGGCACGTCGCAAGGACTCCTGAATCTGCACCCAAGTGGAGCGAAGATCGCAGAGATGCTTCCTCTACTGCAGGAATTCTTTGAGCAACAAATGAGTCAGGCAACATGGATGGTTGGAAACCATAATTTGCCATAAATGGAGACAATCGGGAAGCGGTATTGACGGCACTATTGTGAGCAAACTCTGCCCAAGGTAGAAGGTCTGACCAGTTGTTATGGTGGTCAGAAATATAGTGGCATAGAAACTGCTCCAAGGCTTGGTTGGCTCGTTCTGTGGCCCCATTGGACTGCAGGTGATACGCAGAGGAGATGGAAAGCTGAATTCCTAACTGTGCACAAAAGGCTCATCAAAACCTGTATACAAACTGGCTACCCCTATCCGAGACAATAACCTTGGGTAGCCCATGTAATCAAAAAATCTCCTGAGCAAAAATGGATGCCAGTTCTTTGGATGTGGGCAACTTCTTAAGTGGAATGCAATGTGACATTTTCGAGAACCGGTCAACCACCATGAGGATAACTGTGTTGCCCTGGGAGTTGGGTAACTCCACAATAAAATTCATAGACAGGTGGGTCCAAGGCCTCTCTCCATCGGATAGGTTGTAGCAGGCCCACTGGAAGGTGTCGTGGTGTCTAACTCATAGTAGATGAAACAGGCAGCTACATCAGCGTGGAGACTAGGCAACCAGAATTGTTGGGAAATAGCCCAAATTAGTTGATTCTTCCCAGTCTGGAGCACAGCGGTGCAGAGACTCTGAGGAACAAAGCAGTGGTCACAAGGTTTCTCAGGAGGAGAATGGATCTGGGTGGCAAGTAGGGATGAGCCGAACACCCCCCTGTTCGGTTCGCACCAGAACCTGCGAACAGACCTAAAGCTCGTGTGAACTTTAGAACCCTATTAAAGTCTATGGGAATCGAACGTTCAAAATAAAAAGTGCTAATTTTAAAGGCTAATATGCAAGTTATTGTCATAAAAAGTGTTTGGGGACCTGGGTCCTGCCCCAGGGGACATGTATCAATGCAAAAAAAGTTTTAAAAACGGCCGTTTTTTCAGGAGCAGTGATTTTAATAATGCTTAAAGTGAAACAATAAAAGTGTAATATTCCTCTAAATTTCGTACCTGGGGGGTGTGTATAGTATGCATGTAAAGGGGCGCATGTTTCCAGTGCTTAGAACTGTCCCTGCACAAAGTGTCATTTTTGCAGGAAAAAAAGCTATTTAAAATCACTCGCGACTATAATGAATTGTCGGCTCCCGTAATACAGAGAACAGTCATTCATTGAAAGTCATTTATAAAAAATTACAAATAAAAAAAAAGCATGGGGGTTCCCCCAAATTCAATTACCAGGCCCTTCAGGTCTGCTATGGATATTAAGGGTAACCCTGCGTCGAAAAAAAAAAAAAAAAAAAAAATGCTGTGGGGTCCCCCTCAAAATCCATACCAGACCCTTATCCGAGCACGCAACCTGGCAGGCCGCAGGAGAAGAGGGGGGGACGAGAGCGGCCCCCCTCCCTCCTGAACCGTACCAGGCCACATGCCCTCAACATTGGGAGGATGCTTTGGGGGGTCTGTGACCCCTCAAAGCAACATGTCCCCATGTTGATGGGGACAAGGGCCTCTTCCCTACAACCCTGGCCATTGGTTGTGGGGGTCTGCGGGTGGGGAGCTTATCGGAATTTGGAAGCCCCCTTTAACAAGGGGACCCCCAGATCCCAGCCTCCCCCCTGTGTGAAATGGTAAGGGGGTACAAAAGTACCCCTACCATTTCACCAAAAAAGTGACAAAAATGTTAAAAATTACAGGAGACGGTCTGACAATTCCTTTATTAAAATCTTCTTTCATCTTCTTTCTTCTGGTCTTCATGGGTGTCCGCAGAACTTCTTTTCAGGGGGGGGCATCATTTTAGGGTCACCCCCATGCACCGCCCCTTTTCGACAATGTCATTATCACATTATCATGGTCAGAGACTGCAGACATAGTACAATCCCTAGGATAATTAATGGATAATGGACAACAGGCCCTCTTACCAGACCCAGCAAAACTACAGCAGTGATCCCTCCGGCTGGACGATTGCTCACTCTGGGTTTCCCGGGGGGCGACTCTGGTCAGTAGTGTAGCATGTCTGTACCCTGGCAGTGGCTCAGTCTTACTCTCTCTGGTGGCGCTGAGCAAGGTGTCTCTCTCTGGTGGTGCTGGGCAGTGTGGCTCTCTCTGGTGGCACTGGGCAGCGTGGCTCTCTCTCTGGTGGCGCTAGGCAGCGTGGCTCTCTCTGGTGGCGCTGTGAAGCGTGGCTCTCTCTGGTGGTGCTGGGCAGCGTGGCTCTCTCTGGTGGCGCTGGGCAGCATGGCTCTCTCTCTGGTGACGCTGGGCAGTTTGGCTCTCTCTCTGGTGGCGCTGGGCAGTAGTGTAGCATGTCTGTACCCTGGCAGTGGCTCATTCTTTCTCTCTCTGGTGGCGCTGGGCAGCGTGGCTCTCTCTGGTGGCACTGGGCAGCGTGGCTCTCTCTCTGGTGGCGCTGGGCAGCATGGCTCTCTCTGGTGGCGCTGGGCAGCGTGTCTCTCTCTGGTGGCGCTGGGCAGCGTGGCTCTCTCTCTGGTGACGCTGGGCAGCGTGGCTCTCTCTGGTGGTGCTGGGCAGCGTGGCTCTCTCTGGTGGCGCTGGGCAGCATGGCTCTCTCTCTCTGGTGACGCTGGGCAGCGTGGCTCTCTCTCTGGTGACGCTGGGCAGTGTGGCTATCTCTCTGGTGGCACTGGGCAGTAGTGTAGCATGTCTGTACCCTGGCAGTGGCTCAGTCTTTCTCTCTCTGGTGAGGCTGAGCAAGGTGGCTCTATCTGGTGGCGCTGGGCAGCGTGGCTCTCTCTCTGGTGACGCTGGGCAGCGTGGCTCTCTCTGGTGGTGCTGAGCAGCGTGGCTCTCTCTGGTGGCGCTGGGCAGCATGGCTCTCTCTCTGGTGACGCTGGGCAGTGTGGCTCTCTCTCTGGTGACGCTGGGCAGCGTGGCTCTCTCTCTGGTGGCGCTGGGCAGTAGTGTAGCATGTCTGTACCCTGGCAGTGGCTCAGTCTTTCTCTCTCTGGTGAGGCTGAGCAAGGTGGCTCTCTCTGGTGGCGCTGGGCAGCGTGGCTCTATCTGGTGGCGCTGGGCAGCATAGCTCTCTCTGGTGGCGCTGGGCAGCGTGGCTCTCTCTGGTGGCGCTGGGCAGTGTGGCTCTCTCTGGTGGCGCTGGGCAGCGTGGCTCTCTCTCTGGTGACGCTGGGCAGCGTGGCTCTCTCTAGTGGCGCTGGGCAGCGTGGCTCTCTCTGGTGGCGCTGGGCAGCGTGACTCTCTTTCTGGTGACGCTGGGCAGTGTGACTCTCTTTCTGGTGACGCTGGGCAGTGTGGCTCTCTCTCTGGTGGCGCTGGGCAGCGTGGCTCTTTCTCTGGTGGCGCTGGGCAGCGTGGCTCTCTAGTGGCACTGGACAGCATGGCTCTCTGGTGGCGCTGGACAGCATGGCTCTCTCTGGTGGCGCTGGGCAGCGTGGCTCTCTCTCTGGCTTCTGCCCAGCACACTCCTCGTTCTTTGTCCTGTAGCACTCTCTCCCTCAGCTTTTTTCCAGGCTGCAGTCTCTCAATCTTTCTCTTGATCGAGCTGTAGCCTCCTCCCTGTGGAAAATGGGCCCGCCAATCTTTGGGACTACATGTCCCATGATGCTCTCCTCTCCTAGTCTCTTTTGATAGGCCCTCAGTTATGGCCAATAGGGAAGGAACTGAGTGTGCAGGAAGCTGGGCAGGAAGCTGGGCGGGGAACCTAGTGAGAGCTTCCGTCTCTTCTTCCTGACAGGAGAAGGGGGGGGGGGCGAGGGGGGGACTTTGCAACAGCTGGAGTTCCGGTAATTGCATATCCCTGGTTTAGATGCTGGTGGTAACTGTGAAGACTCTTTGAAGCAAGTAAGTCTTCCTGCACATTGCAAGAGGTCAGAAGAGAAAGCCAATGTGTTTCAGGTCAAAACTCCCCCTTCATCAGGGTTTAGATGCTGGTGGTTACTGTGAAGACTCTTTGAAGCAAGTAAGTCTTCCTAAACATTGCAAGAGGTCTCTGCTGGACTGAGCAGGGAAAAGAGCCCGAAGTCACACTACACTCATGGGGGGGGCTTGATAGCACCTTGATGGTGTCACCCCACTGGCGGGTGGCACCCAGGTGCACACTTCGATAGTGACGAAACTGTGCTGAATTTAAGATCCAATCCTTGATTCCAGGGGGGGCACTTGACCCCCTTTGCCCCTAACTGCGGACGCCCATGTCCACGGCGTCGGCGTCTTTTCTTCTGTGTCGGGCAGCTCCGCGCAATGGGAGGCTCCCGCTGTGTAAGGCTTCGCTCCGCCTGACAGCTCTTTTATAACGGAGGGCGGGGCCACCTGGTGACCCCGCTCCCCTCTGACGCACGGGGACTTCCCTATGGCTTTCCCCAGGACGTCAGAGGGGGGCGGGGGACCCCCTTGTACGCATATTCTGTTATCTATCTTACTTACCAGTGCTGCAACAATGGAAGTGTTTGGATTTTTAGAAAATAGGACAGTCGACTTAGATGCTATATTTGAAAAGCAAGAAATTAACCCGACAGATGATATTGAAAATTGCTTTAGGAAAATGGGGCATTTAATGGAGAAGAAAATTTATGGATGGTGGGACATTGCCACACATGAGAAATATATAAAAGATAGATTGATACCTAGAAGGTTGAGATGGGACGTCCCCATCAATGATGGTCTGATAGATAAGGAAGCCACTGAATGAATGAATGAATGAATGATTTGTATAGCGCTGCAAATGCGAACTGAATCGCTTCAAGGCGCTTGTCTGCTCTTGTTATCCTGCGACTGATGAGTGGTTCCAATTCTTCAATGATAAAGGCCTAGAATTATTGGGCCTTCTAATTAAGAGGAAACAACGTAAAAATAGAATAATAGAAAGGAACATTGTTGAATTAAAAACAACTATGGAAACCTTCAAAGATCTCCCTGAGTTTACTGCCCTATCTAGACAGTTACAGAGAGATATGGAACAAAAAGACAAAGAGACATCTGCCAGGAAGAAAAGAAAATATCAGAGAGATATGAAAGACTAGAGATGACCTGGTTTATAAATGGCAGAGTAAACTAAAGGACTCAACAGTAGAGTCTATGAATGGCTCGCCTGAGAAAGAGGAGAAAATCAAAACTGTGGCTGAAAAAGTGAAGAACCATCAAAATAACGGAGATGGGAATCGGACCAATTACAATACTCCAAACCAGAAACCTGCATGGAATCGAAATATTAACTGGAAAAAAACTTTTTGGAAAAATAATTGGCATAATAATAATCAGTATAATCCACCAAAACCCTTTCAACAGCCATTTTTCAGAGGAGAGCCACAAACACCACCATGGAGAAATTACCAAGAAGAGATGCCCAGGTATGAGAATGAAAACAGAGAATGGAGTCCATATCACCTTGAGGAAAGACGGGAACAAAGACCATATGACAATCATTATAATATTCCAACACATAATTGATTCGAACAACTGAGAAGAACTGATGATGGATGGAGAACCCCGAGGAATCACTTTGAGAGAGAAAGAAGCCCCAAATTCCATTATGAAGGACGTGACAGAACTCCGGTGCGTTTTTTAGATGTGAGACGCCGGGAGTCCCCCAGGCGTCACCAGGCAGAAAATGGGACCCGGAGACCGGACAGACGGAGTCCAGATCACAAACCAAGAGAAGAAGTGAGAAGGGGAGAAAGAAATCAACATCAGCAGAGAGACAGAGATCGGGAAGAGAAATCGAGGAGATCCCCAAGAAAAACTTCAGAAAACCGATCTGGAAGAAACGCAATACAAAGCGGGGTTGCAGAGCAGGAACAAAAAAACAGAAGAGAAAGAGAGAAATAGGAGAAGGAATCATTAACATTAGTGGGGTGGAACTAACTAAAGATGAAATTAAAGTATTAGACAAGGGTTTGAAATTCGCACCCAAAAGAAATTTGAATAAATGTAATACTTATGTAGACATCAATAAATTTATTAGGAACTTACATATTAAGAAGTACATGTTAAACAAACCAGGGGATAATACAGAGAGAAAAGAAAGTGAGGTAAATGAAATAAAATTTAGTAATTTGAAAAATAAATCTTTATTCAACCCCCCAATTGGAACATTGAGGTATTCCGCAAAATGGTCTTAAAAGAATTACAAGATCTAAAAGTGAAGAAAATGCATGACACTGGAGATATTAAAAATGGCATTAAGAAGTTGGAAGAAAGAAAAGATGTGGTCATCAGACAAGCAGATATAGGAGGAGCTATAGTCGTCCAATCGAAGGTGGCATATCAAGAAGAACTTAATCGACAATTGGAAGACAAAGATACCTATTCGAGATTAGCTGGCAATCCAATTATAAGGTATAAAGATGACTTAGCGTACTTAATTGAAAGAGGAATGACGAAAGGCCTATTAAACAAAAAAGAAGGGAAGTAGCTACAGCCAGTGTGTTGCAGGATTCCAGTGATTTATATGCTACCTAAGATCCATAAAGATAAAGACAAACCACCGGGAAGACCGATAGTTAACGGAATAAATTCGGTCAGAGCCAGAATGGGTGAATACATTGATTGATTTTTGCAGCCTGTGGTTAGAAAAAACAATTCATATTTAAGAGATACTAAAAATCTTATACAGTTATGGGATACTATAGAATTGGATGACAGACCTATCTATTTAGCCACAGCGGACGTTGCATTGCTCTATACAATCATTAACCATGAAGAGGCCATACAAGTAACTAAATGGGCACTGAAAGAGTTGGGTGATTTGAAAACCAAACAGACGAGATTCCTTGTGGATTGCCTTAAATATAGCCTTGACCATAACTACTTCTGGCACGATAGCAAATACTATAAACAGATTTGTGGAATAGCCATGGGAGCAAAATTTGCACCCAGTGTGGCCAACCTCTATATGGCAGAATGGGAGGAGGATGCCTTATACAAGAAGTGGCCCCAGCAACTCCTTCTTTTTAAACGATTCATTGACGATATTATCGTAATTTGGGCAGGAGACAGGGAAAGCCTGATTGACTTTGGTTTTAATCTGAATACAAACATTAAGAACATTAAACTCACATGGGAAATAAGTGATGAAAAAATCCATTTCCTGGACCTAGAGATTTCTAAGGAAGAGGGAAGACTTGTGACACAGACGCATTTCATACAGGTCGACAGGAATAGTTACCTACCGTTAGATAGCTGCCATTTTGCTCCCTGGCTTAATAATATTCCAAAAGAACAACTTATCAGGTTGAGAAGAAACTGCACAAAACCTGAAGTTTTTACTAAGCAGGCAGAGTTCATTGGTGAGAGGTTCAAAAGGAAAAATAGAAGATGTCATTGCTATGGACAGAAAAATACTAATCGAGGATAAGGCCAAAGATAGAGGGTATACAGACGGCGTACCCTTCATGATAGATTATACCATACAGCATAAACAAATAGAAATAATTTTTAAAAAATACTGGAATATTGTGAAAGCCGATAGACATTTAGGGACAATTTTTGGTTACCAGAGAAACCAAAAATTACTTACAGACGGGCCCCTACTTTGAGGGACTTGAATGCTAAAAATGTTCTAGACCCCCCTCCTGAGAAAAAGTTCTCTTTCTTTGAAGGGAAAGGTTTTTATCCGTGTAAAACCTGCTACACCTGTAGACATACAAGAGAGAGTAAAAATAAAAAAAAAAAGGTTTAAATCTACAGTAACTGGGAAAGATTACCAGATTAATGATTTTATATCCTGCAGAACAGAAGGGGTAGTTTACCTCCTTGAATGTCCGTGTCATATCCAATATGTTGGGAGGACTAAGAGAGAACTATGGTTGAGATTGAGGGAACATACCCAGAATATAAAAAATGGCTATCCTAAACATAGCCTATCTAGGCATTACGATCAGGTCCATAACAGAGACCCCTCCTCACTTATGGTATGGGGTATTGAGAAATACAAACCCCACTGGAGGGGGGATAACAAAGTTAGAAAATTGAGCCAAGCAGAATCTCGTTGGATTCATGAGCTGTGTACATTATTTCCATCAGGACACAACGTGGAGTTTGATTTAAATTGTTTCATATCTAATTATTGATTACGTCCCTCTTGCCTGAGTGCTCCTATGTATTGGATTATTTATTGATCGATTTGATCAGTTTAATCCTTGTCTGGCTTTTGGCTCTTATCAGTTTGTTTATTATTGGCCGTCCGTTACATAAATTTATTTTAGATGCTTTTAAGAGCATTTTTAGTAATTTTTAGTATATTTAATAATATGGTCTTATTAGGTGTCTAATATTGGCCCCTTTTATTACATGTATTTTATAGTGTTCTAAGAGGATTTTATTAATGGAATTTTTTATCATGGTTTTATTATAGGATTTTATTTCGATTCATTACCTGATGGATGGTAACTTAATATCGATTCCTCTATTATGTATCCCTACTAATTCCCATGATTGGATAATTATTTAGTTCCTTTATCAATTTCCCTGGATGTCAACTTGAGTCTTGTTCGTTTATATTTCGAAGCCTAATATTTTTAGCCACTAGATGGCGTTCATCCCATATTTTACACTGCTTGGGAATTTCTAATTAATAAAGGATTGTTTTTAGTTTATTGATTTATTGATTTATATTAAGTACTACTAGTATCATGCAGATTATCGTCATATGTACTATCATATGGTCTTTGCCCTTACGGTTGTCTGAACAATCTTCGAGCCTAATTAAGTATGCTGCTTCTAATAGGCAATTTAATAGGCATTCGGCTTTTTTGTGAAATAGAAATCAATTGTAGCCACCAGATGGCGCCCATCCCGTTATTTGTGTTACATATTGCCTTAATATCTTATTGTGGATATACTATATTGTTTTAACTATAATTTTACGCTCTATACAGTTCCTAGAGATTATTACTATTAGTAACAAGATGATTGAGCATTTATTTGTGATTATTTTCTTTCGGATTGAATTTGCAAGGTTGCCCTGACAACCGCTGCACTACATAAGTCACCACCGTTCACCCGACTCTAAAAATCCTTTGATAAAGTCACGTGGGCATGACGCAACGCGTCAGGAGAGTTAGAGTCAGGTGACGCTGTGTGTGCGATCTCGGCCGGGATCGCACACTTCTCGAACTACTGCTGGTTTTATCTTACTGCAACCATAAGTTTTTACTTTTGTCTAAATAAAATCGTTTTAATTACTGCACAATGGAGTCTTCCCCTCTTCCTGCCCCCATGTCCATTGGCTACTTGGAGAGGTGGTGAGACGCTGGTAAGGACGCTATCTTTGAGGAATTTATGAGGAGGGGATCTATTGCTATTTCAGTGTAAGGCTGTTTACTCCTTACCTAGAGGTAAGAGGCTGGGGGAAACACCTAGGATTGGCACATTGAAAATGCATGGAGGAGATCACTGCTAACTGCTAGAGGACTGCATTGCTATTTGGAGGATTCACCACACAGAGAAATTGATTGCATTGTGTTTGGGAGCTGTGTCAGCACTAGCAATCTGGAGTGAACAGGACGTTTGATTTGAGCACGATTACTTTGATTAATTTGGACTACCACATCAGTAGATTATTTATTTGCTCTTTGCACATTTCTTGGCAATTTTGCACTTTTGCACATGCGTATTATTCACCATTATTTGCTGATTCACTGAATAATTGCCTGGTTTATTTGCTATTTTTGCACATATTATTTAAATTGCTATTTATTTATGATATTTTTCTTTGCACTGGAATTTTTATTTCACCATTGGATGCACTTTATTATTAATTCTATGTAGTTTATTTATTTATGGTATACTGTATATTGGTATAGCACTGTTTAATTATTGTGCTGCTATACACTGATGGTTTAAGATATTAATCCTCAGACGCTTCTTGGGAACCACCCTTGTGGAGTCCCCCCTAGGATTGGCATCCTGTCCAGGAGTAAGCGCCACATTTTTACTATATAATATTTTTTATCTTTATATTTGCAAGCGCCACATTTTTACTATTTTATTTCGGAGGTTTGATGCTAGAGAAATGCATCTCTTGTGCACACAGAATATGACATTTTAAGTCCATTGCTTTTTTCCATACTGCTCTGCGCTTGTAGGGACTGTTCAGGCCTCTCACATTGTATGACATCAGCTTAAGGTTCATTTAAATGGTAGAAAGTGCTTTGCCGCCATCTAGTGGTAATAATTGGTATAAGAAGTGGTACAAACTTCTTGTTTGACATGTGTATGTCCTGAGGTAATTTTTTCGTTATAACCATTAAACAAAAAACAGGAAAAATAAACCTAACTGAGTTGTTCAGTAACTTGAAACAGTTAAGCAGTAATTGCTGAGAAAAACAAGTTATGGGAAACATCACGCAAATTAAGTTGGGGGAAAGAATAGTGCTTGTATCAGCCGAACAATGGGTGAGGATTGAGCTGACACAGAAACATGTGGTTAGTCAGGAAGCCACTAAGGGTTCAGTGACCCTGAGGAGAGTGTTGAGCATTTAGGTGAACTACAAGAGCTCAAACATGAATATGTTATCTCCTCCTTCTGTTTTGGCGATTGTTGTTGCATCTGTCCTAGAGGGGATCAGGATCTGCAGAGTCGCTATTCACAGGGAGGAGATGCCACTTACCTTTCTCCAGTAAAATGATTGAATGTGATTCATTATGCATTTCCACCATTGTAGTGGATTTTGTGGTTACGCAGTATTTTTGTAATGGGAACCAGGTTGTGCCTCGCCGTCAGTGTAGCTTGCGACAAATCAGCATAGAGTGCGATTCCAGGGAAAGGGTCTGGGAGTGCAGGCTGCTGTCTGGAGTATCGCATCAGTTGATCTTTTACATGATAATAATGGATCCTTGCTATGATGTCTCTGGGGATCTGGTCAGGCAGGAATGATGTTTTTGGAAGGCTGTGGGCTCTGTCTATTATTATGTCTGCAGGCCCCAGAGATGGGAGGGCTGTTGTCATGAGCTTTTGGAGGTATGCGGAAAGGTCAGCTAGTTTAACCACTTACGGACCGGCCGCCGCAGTTTTACTTGGTACTTTGAAGAGGAACATCGTTGTTATGGCAGCAGCTAGTATCCTCTTCTTCAGCGGGTGCTCCGCTTCAAGATAAAAGTGGTCTCTGCTCGGCAGCAACGGAGGTGATCAGATCCTTTCACATGCTAGGCATGGAGATGAGTGGAGGGGAAGATGGTCCCCACCCGTCTCCATACCATTGCAGGGCGGAAGCAACGTCAAAAATGCTGCCCTACGGAACTAACATGATTGTCGGCTTTACATGCTTTGTTTATTTATCATCTTTATGTGAGTAGTTTGTGTTTGAACACAAAAATATAATCTTATACTTAAGCAGTGAGCAGTGAGCACTTACATCTTTTCTTTCTACCCATGACCTGGCGTCCTTGCTGAGATCTAAGGAGACGTGAGAGAAGTTTATGGTCCGTGTTAACCCTTTTGATACCTGCTTGCATGACCACCTGTGTGCACAGGGGTCCATGCCATAAGGTGAGAGTGATTAGTTAGACCGGAGGTGGAGGGATTGTCACGCTGCTGTGGGAAAAAAATCACTTACGTCAGTGCTACAGTTTGAATTTAAAACGTATTTGTGTGAACTGTAAAGTTAAGTCATGGATTGTGGAAACTAACTAGTGTCGGGTGATTGTATATAGTGTATACCACATTTACCACTGACTAATGCAGAGTTGCAATGCACGGAGATCAGCTAAAAGTAGTTGGATCTGTATGTGCGTTATAATTAATCGAAATTAGTTGATTAATCGATTAAAAAAAAAACGATAAATCAAACACAAAAGTTTTAATCAGTAACAGCCCTACTTTTTTTCTATTACAAGGGATGTTTACATTAGGAATAAAAGTGCCACAATTTTTTTTAAAAGAACAGTGTAAACATTTTAAGTAAAATAAATAAGAAAAAAAAATTGTTTTAAACGCACCCCATCCCGACGAGCACGTGTACAGTACGTGAGTAGCTTCCGCATATGAAAACGGTGTTCAAACCACACATGTGAGGTATCGCCGTGATTGGTAGAGCGAGAGCAATAATTCTAGATGTCCTCTGTAACTCAAAACATGCAACCTGTAGAATTATTCAAACGTCGCCTATGGAGATTTTTAAGGGTAAAGGTTTGTCGCCATTCCACGAGCGGGCACAATTTTGAAGCGTGACATGTTGGGTATCAATTTACTTGGCATAACATTATCTTTCACAATATATATATAAAAAAAAAGGGCTAACTTTACTGTTATCTTATTTTTTTATTAAAAAATGTGCATTTTTTCCAAAAAAAGTGTGCTTGTAAGACCGCTGCGCAAATACGATGTGACAAAGCATTGCAGCGAACACCATTTTATTCTCTAGGGTGTTAGAAAAAAATGTATAATGTTTGGGAGTTCTAAGTAATTTTCTAGCAAAAAAAAAATGTTTTTAACTTGTAAACAACAAATCTCAGAAAGAGGCTCTGTCCTTAAGTGGTTAATTGTTTCAGGGACCCCTCTAAATGTGATATTATTTCTGCGAGCCCTGTCTTCAATATCCGCCATTTTAAGACGCATGGCTTTGAGCTCATCCTCAACATTAAAATGGGCATCTACTAGTTCATTGTGTGCCATAGTGAATTCCTCCATTTTCTTTTCAACATATTCTAGTCTGTTGCTGACCTCTTTCATCTCTTTCTTTGTGGAGTGCATGAAAGCTGCCATATCTTGCTGAAGGCCCCCCTCCCTGCAGTGTTTGCAACATCTCCTTCACTGTGGTGTCTATGATGGGCTGCCCTGTGGTAGGGAATGCATCTAGATGCTATCTGTATGAGGAGGCTTCCTCCATTTCTTCCCCTGCTGTTCCTGTATCATCCTGAGCCTCTCCCTCCTCCCCAAGCCTCCTTTTTTGTTTAACAGGGCTGTTAAAAGGAGAGGATGGCAGTGGATGGTCATTAGAGCACGGCTCACCTGTGGATGGTGGTGGATGGCAGAGCGCGCTGGCTGGGGATGGGGAAGAATGGCTCCCGGCACCGTCGCCATCTTGGATCACTCGGCCCGCCACTGGGGGGAAGAAATCTGTTAGTTTCCTCGGGCCCTCTCTCTCCTTCCTCTTGCTCATGGTGGTCGGTGTATGCCCCTCGGTCTTCCCTTGCTGTGGATGCAGTTTTTTCCTGCTTTAGCGAGCTGTGAGACGCAGTATATCACCCGTCGTGGCAGAGCTCCCTGCTCACACCACCATCCGCTCTGGCTGCCGACCCCCTGTGCTTTTCCATTTCTAGTAAACATGGGCCTATCCTTGCTACCTGAAATTGTCCTCCTGCTGGTCAATTTTGCACTGATGTGTCATTTGTGGTCTTCTAAATCTTGTAGTTAAACACCTGTACTCTTTATTTATTTTTTTATTTAAGACATTGTGCAACATACAATAGAACAATAGTCACACAGATTTCAAAAAATTATATTCCAAAAAACAGTAAACCAGGGGGGTGAGAAAGTACATATAGGGGGAGAGTTACTAAAGCAGGTGCACACAGAATCAATGTTCAAACCCCCTTAAAATACTATCTGTGTGAGTCTGTAATTAGTGCTAATTAACAGTTTCTTGCCATACAGGGACCAAGCAACCTGCATAGAACAATGTGGAACATTTGACATTTTTTAAGCTCCCACCTTCAAACCCCACGTTGGGGAAAATGAGAGAGGATCATGGATAAAAAAAACAGACAAAAATGTGGAGCCAAAAAAAAAGAATCCCCAAGGTCGGGCCAACCAAGCACTCTATATATATATATATATATATATATATATATATATATATATATATATATATATATATATATACAGAGAGAGAGAGAGAGAGAGAGAGAGAGAGAAAGTGAAATAAGAGAAGAAAAATAGGTGGTGGTGGCGATAAGGGTAGGAGGGATGGGGAGGTGGGGACGGCCGGATGTAGCTCCCTTCCTGCTTTAACTTCCCCCAGCCCCCCCTTGCAAGTGACCTCACGAAATGTTAGTTGAGCCATGAGTTAGAGCCCTACCGGTGGGCCATTCGGTCCCCTGACCAACTGAGGTCTGAGAAATTAGCTCAGTATATTGGGAGCAAAGAAAAAAGGGAATATGTGGGACTTTAAATGAGACGCAACGGGGAATATTGCGCCTCCATCCCTGGTTGCTTATGCAAAAAAGAGGGGGGAGGGTGGGACTTTAGATGAGGGGTAGAGCCAGACAAAACCATATACATATGTAAAAAATTATATTCTTTACTGACCAAAGATAGGGCATAGATCAACCCATATAAATGCATAATAGCACATTGGCATATAAAATACAAAGTATCAACATACATATTGAGGATAGTCACCAACATGACACAAAGTAAATATTGTACATCACAGTCCCCCAAATGGAGTAGACATAACGTTATATCAGGGTGGTAAAGCAATAAAACCACCTAGAATCATAAATATACAATGGATGCATCAAAATAAGCTCAACAACGTTTCATGGACTTCTATCCACTCATCAGGAGCAAGTGCATCCATATATACTAAAAAGGGGATACAAATCGCCATTATAGTTTGGTATAACCACAGACTTGGGGGGGGGGTGGAGGGATTAAGGATGATGATGAACAGATAAACGGCCATAACTGAAAGTACTCACGAAAGAATTGATACTGAGGTCAGCCAGATACATATGTCCAGCACGGGAGCTGAGGAAAGGACCCAAGCATGAACCAGGAGCACACACGCAGTCCCCCAAAAAGTGTGTATGGAAAAATCTTGATGTAGCTGTGGATGGGGTTTCTATATTGTATACAATAAAGTAAGTGGTTTGTTACCATATTGGTATAAATAAAAATAAATCATTTGGAGTAGGCCCGTCACCACAGTATAGAAGTATATTGTGGAGCATATCATCAGGGTGAACAGAATGAAAAAAATAATGTGTCTATATTTGGAGGAGCAGGTGTAAGCCATCCATGGCACCCAAGTGTCCTGAAACTTGTCTTCAGTATGGAGCATAGCTGTTAAACTTTATATAGCTCCAATGTCATTCAGTCTGTGAAACCAGTGACCCAGGGTTGGATGGGGAAGTTTGATTTTCCTCAGTCTGGAATGCATGCACGAGCTGCAGTCAACATGTGAGCAGTCAATGAATGTATGTAATGTCTTATGCCGGATACAAACGACCGCACATTTTTCTACCGAACTGGTCTGATGGAACAAATCCGTCAGACAATGCGACCATGTGTGGGCTTCATCGGACCTTCAACGGATCTTTTCTGTCGAAAATCAGACAGACTTTAGATTTAGAACATGTTTCACATCTTTCCGATGGACTTGAGTCCGGTTGACAAATCTGTTCGTCTGTATGCTAGTCCGACGGATGAAAACCGACGCTAGGGCAGCTATTGGCTACTGGCTATGAACTTCCTTATTCTAGTCCAGTCGTACGTCATCACGGTCGAATCTGTTGGACTTTGGTGTGATTGTGTGTAGACAAGTCCGATTCGACGGAAGTCCGTCGAAACTCCGTCAAAGTCTGACGGAATTCAGTCCGTCAAAGTCCGTCATGTGTACACGGCATTAGGTGAACCTTGTTGAGGTGTAGTAAGTTCCCTAGCGGGTCTGTGCCAAGGTCCACAGACATCTGTTGGAGAACAAGATTCTAAAGTCCTGTCCAGAACTGTTGCAGGAAAGGACTTATAGAATTTATATAGTAATGTACCAGGTTCTCTCTGACACCGCCAACACAACTTGGAGACTTTGTGAGTTTATTCAGTAACACTGGGACTCTGTACCACCTAGATAATAATTTGTCATTCAAAGGAGGTCTGACTATACTCTTTTTTATTTAGCATATTGCAGTGCCTAATGAAGTTGTGACAAAACTTGTAAAATGGAGCAACACAGCGACACAGGAGACTTCTCTTTTCATACTGGCCAACACTTGGCTAAGAGATCTGGTCAGCTAGAAAAGAAAGGCTGGACGTGTGTGCATCACTAACAGCAAGTCTAAGAGCTGTTCTCTGAGGATGTTACCGGGGTATATGTCATATACATGGTTCCTGATGCACTTGACATAAGTGAGTGGATCTGTTTGTTTTTATTGTTCATTTAAATGAATAAATATAATTATGCTATGGTTTTGTTTCCTGTCTACTTCTGTTTATTATTAACAACTACATTATGTGATCCTGGAGACGAAGTCTGAAGAAAGTAAAACTGTCAGATTGCATCTGGATCTTAAACATAAGGTTTCTACACTTTTGTGGCTTTCATAATTAATAGGTCAATTCTGGTGAATTGCTCCCACTGTCAGGTGGTGGATCTTTCTGCACTGGGTGGTTGCAGAAGAAAAAAACTGCACAATGAACACATGAAATTGGCTTTATTGGACTTTTTTTTGTTGTTTATGCATTTGTAAGAAGTTGTTTCATTCTAGTGTTTGCATTTGTAAATAGCTGTTGCTTGATAAAGTGGTACCAATGTATTTTTCCCCCCACCTACCTATAGTGATGTGTTCCCGGTTGTCCCACTGTGATCCATGGTTCAAGTGACATAAACTGGGTCTGGGCTGCCATCTTAGGCTGGCAATACTCTATACAATTTTCTTATTCAATTTCATTTAGCTTTACCTTCAACTATGTAGTGCAAAGGCCTCTCTGTGTGCCCAATCCTGCAGCCTCCTGGGAGATGTGATGTAAGTATTTTAGAATGGCAAAAAATAGGGAAAGACCTAAAAGTAGTTCAATTATGTAAGACAGGGATAGAGCTGCCAGCGGTCTCTCCTTGAAAAATCTTTATTTAATCAACATATAGAAAAATGAGAGCACAATGGACAGGCAATAGACAATGATTAAAAATTGACAACGTTGTCATTTATAAAATCCGGGACAGGATACCTACATCGATAGGAGGAATTGCCCCCCCTGATCTTTACACTCCACTCCCCTGCTTGAGCTAAACTAACAAGGATATGCATGTTTATCAACATTAGTCATAGACTGCCGAACAAAGACTGCAACCTATACACTGATCGGTTGCCTTGGCATGCACCTGTTATTGCTAGACCATTAGCTTTGATTCACACCGATAATCTATATCCAATATACCTGCTATAAAACAGCCTCAAGAACTGGCTGATTACAGTCACCGCTCACGCTGTCCATGCCATACATTTGGCATCAGCAGGACTATCTCTATGTGATGTGACTCACTTCCCTGTGCCCAGCACAATGGGCTCATTGAGGAATTAAGAAGCCCAGACGTGCATTGTGAGCTGAATGGCCGTTTAATGGCTGACACCACAACGGTTACCTGGGACTCCTCCAGAACCCCTCCCCTGCCCTTGAGCTGGGTTTACTAATATCTCTGATTTATATGGTGTGGATGCGTGCTTGAGTTGATGTGGTTATTCACCCGGGTATGTGTTTTATAAATGACAACGTTGTCAATTTTTAATCATTGTCTATTGCCTATAATGTACATTGTGTTCTCATTTTTCTATATGTTGATTAAAGATTTTTCAAGGAGAGACCACTGCCTGCCCTATACCTGTCTCATACAATTGAACTACAATTTTTTTGCTGCATATTGACACGTTCATGTGATACTGGGAGGAGCCCCACCCCCCTATTATGTGAGCAGGTACAACTTATCACTGGTTAGCGTGTCACCTTTACCAGTACAGATCCTGATGTTCTGTTTTATCTCATTTACTAAGTATTTTAGAAGACTGCATGACTAGGGACATATCATTCTTGCATAAGCAAAATGGCAGTGGGGGGCAGGGCCAAAGAATAAAAAATGTGATAAACACAGACCCCCCCCCTCACAATTCTACTTGGGGGGGAGAAGTTTAAAAGGTACTAACTCCCTTTTGAATGTTGAGTTCCGCTTTAACTACCACAGAGTTAGATTGTTTTAGACTTTCTGTTCCTGATACCTGGATCAGACACCCTGAATTCAAGACTGAGATATCTTATAAACTGAAACTTCCAGTAAATAGTAAAGTAGCACCCTCTAGTGTTGGCTAGTTGGAAGGGTAGATTGTTAGTGTAGGTAAATTTATTTTAACTCAGGGTAAGTCTGAGTTGTGAATCTGGGTGTGGGTTCAGTGACTCAGGGCTGGATGACTCATTCTAGCAGCCTCTCAGGAGCCTTCCTCTGTTTTCTGGGACATTGGAAAATGTTCTGCACATAGTGGTGGAGGCTAGAAGGAGCTGCTTGTAATATTTATGAGGACCTCAGCCAATCTCCAATGAAGGGCTGGCAGGGGGCAGGTAACCTCATAACTAGGCATGAGTCATGTCAGCAGTAGGGATGAGCCGAACAACCCCCCGTTCGGCTCGCACCAGAACCCGCGAACGGACCTAAAGTCCGTGCGAGCTTTAGAACCCTATTAGTTATAATGGATGCGAACGTTCAAAATCAAAAGTGCTAATTTTAAAGGCTAATATGCATGTTATTGTCATAAAAAGTGTTTGGGGACCTGGGTCCTGCCCCAGGGGACATGTATCAATGCAATTTTTTTTTTTAAAAACGTCCGTTTTTTCAGGAGCAGTGATTTTAATAATGCTTAAATTGAAACAATAAAAGTGTAATATTCCTTTAAATTTCGTACCTGGGGGGTGTCTATAGTATGCATGTAAAGGGGCGCATGTTTCCTGTACTTAGAACTGTCCCTGCAAAAAGTGTCATTTTTGCAGGAAAGAAAGCTATTTAAAATCACTCGCGGCTAATGTGAATTGACGGCTCCCGTAACACAGAGAACAGTCATTCATTGAAAGTCATTCATAAAAACAAAGTAATTGATAAAAAATAAAAAAAATAAAAAATAAAAAGCGTGGGGGTCCCCCCAAATTCAATAACCAGGCCCTTCAGGTCTGTGATGGATATTAAGGGGGACCCCAGCCAAAAAAAAACAATGGCGTAGGGTCCCCCTCAAAATCCATACCAGACCCTTGAGGTCTGGGATGGATTTTAAGGGGAACCCCAGCCAAAAAAAATACCATTTCACCAAAAAAAGTGTCAAAAATTGTAAAAATGACAGGAGGCGGTCTTTGACAATTCCTTTATTAAAATCTTCTTTCTTCTTTCTTCATCCTTCAGTTTCTTCATCTTCTCCTTCCGTCATCTACTTCCATCTTCTTCTTCCATTTTCTTCTTCCTCCGATCCGCTTCTTCTTGCGCTGGTCTTCTCGTCCGGCATCTTCTTCCATGGCGTCGGCATCTGTTTTTCTGTCGGGCCGCTCCTCGCAATGGGAGGCTCCCGCTGTGTGAGGCTTTGCTCCGTCTGACAGGTCTTTTATAACGGAGGGCACCTGGTGACCCCGCCCCCTCTGACGTCATGGGGAAAGCCATAGGGAATTCCCCATGACGTCCCCGTGCGTCAGAGGGGGCGGGGTCACCAGGTGCCCTCCATTATAAAAGACCTTTCAGACGCAGCGAAGCCTCACACAGCGGGAGCCTCCCATTGCGAGGAGTGGCCCAAGAAGAGACACCGACACCGACGCCGACGCCATGGAAGAAGATGCCGGACGAGAAGACCAGCGCAAGAAGAAGCGGATCGGAGGAAGAAGATGATGGAAGAAGAAGATGGGAGAAGATGCCGGAAGGAGAAGATGAAGAAACCGAAGGATGAAGAAAGGAAGACCAGAAGAAAGAAGAAAGAAGATTTTAATAAAGGAATTGTCAAAGACCATCTCCTGTAATTTTAAAAATTTTTGACACTTTTTTGGTGAAATGGTAGGGGTACTTTTGTACCCCCTTACCATTTCACACAGGGGGGGCGGGATCTGGGGGTCCCCTTGTTAAAGGGGGCTTCCAGATTCCGATAAGCCCCCCGCCCGCAGACCCCCACAACCACCGGCCAGGGTTGTGGGAAAGAGGCCCTTGTCCTCATCAACATGGGGACAAGGTGCTTTGGGGGTCTCAGACCCCCACAGCATCCTCCCAATGTTGAGGGCATGTGGCCTGGTACGGTTCAGGTGGGAGGGGGGGCCGCTCTCGTCCCCCCCTCTTTTCCCCCCGGCCTGCCAGGTTGCATGCTCGGATAAGGGTCTGGTATGGATTTTGAGGGGGACCCTACGCCATATTTTTTATTTTTTTTGGCTGGGGTCCCCCTTAATATCCATCCCAGACCTGAAGGGCCTGGTTATTGAATTTGGGGGGACCCCCACGCTTTTTTTTTTTTTTTTTTTATCGATGAATGACAGTTCTCTGTGTTACGGGAGCCATCAATTCATTAGCCGCGAGTGCTTTTAAATAGATTTTTTCCTGAAAAAATGACACTTTTTGCAGGGACAGTTCTAAGCACAGGAAACCTGCCCCCTTCACAGGCAACCTATAGACACCCCCCAGATGTGATACTGCAATGCTGTACTAACACCACGCACACACAAATCCCCAGAAATACAGCACATATTGTCAGCAGTCAGCAGCACACTGACACGCTGACACTGAAACACAATATGCGAGGCCGCCGCCGCCGCGGCCTCTTATACCGTGGGGCGTGTACTAAAGCCCCTGAGCTATAATTGGCTACAGGCATCCTGCCTGTAGCCAATTATGGCTCTCCTCGCTGCCGGCACTGTGATTGGCCAAGCATGCGGGGTCACAGTGCATGCTTGGCCAAACATCAGCCAGCATTGGGTTCGAATCGAACACCGGGCCCATCCCTAGTCAGCAGGGGCAATTGGGTGGAAAATGGAGATGCTGAGGAGACTGTCAGTGGCCCTTGAGGGTGTCCGCTAGTCTGGGGGTGGGGGGTGGCTTCGAGTGCTGGAATGATTCTACCAAAAACACAAGGAGGAAGCCCTTCCTGGAGACATGGGAGCAAGGAGAGAGGACCGAAGGAGCACATCAGCACTACTGAGAAATCTCCTAAGAGTCAGCCGGGTGGGCTGGTGAGTGTCAGTCTGGAGGACTGTAGGGAGAAGTTAGCCTGTGGGGCTAGTGAAAGGGGCAGGTGCAGCCAGGTGGGTTGGCAGTGCCGGAAGAGGTCATGCTGGGATCAGTAGCCACAGGAGTAATACAAGCTGGACACTGTTATTTTTGCTACACACACACACACAGGGGCCTTAGGTTCCTTTCTTTAACCACTTCAGCCCCGGACCAATTGGCAGCCAAAGGACCAGGCCCCTTTTTGCGATTCGGCACTGCGTCGCATTTAACTGACAATTGCGCGGTCATGCGACGTGGCTCCAAAACAAAATTGGCGTCCTTTTTTTCCCACAAATAGAGCTTTCTTTTGGTGGTATTTGATCGCCCCTGCGGTTTTTATTTTTTGCACTATAAACAAAAATAGAGCGACAATTTTGAAAAAAATGCAATATTTTTTTGCTTTTTGCTATAATAAATATCCCCAAAAAATATATAAAAAAACATTTTTTTTTCCTCAGTTTAGGCCGATACGCATTCTTCTACATATTTTTGGTAAAAAAAATCTCAATTAGCGATTATTGATTGGTTTGCGCAAAAGTTATAATGTTTACAAAATAGGGGATAGTTTTATAGCATTTTTATTAATATTTTTTTTTTTACTAGTAATGGCGGCGATCAGCAATTTTTTTTGTGACTGCGACATTATGGCGGACACATCGGACATTTTTGACACATTTTTGGGACCATTGTCATTTATACAGCAATCAATGCTATTTAAATGCATTGATTCCTGTATAAATGACAGTTGTAGTGAAAGAGTTAACCACTAGGGGAGGGGAGGGGTTATGGGCTGTGACGTGTGTGTTTTTTTTTTACATTAGGGGCAGGGGGCTGACGTCTGACGTCATTGATCGGCTTTCCCGATGACCGGGAACAGCCAATCAATGACAGGCAGAGTAGGAAGCGCGGGGAGAGGTTTGTTTACACATACCTCTCCCCGTTCTTCAGCTCCGTGACCCGATCGCGGGACACCAGTGGCGATCGGGTCCGCTGGTCCCGCGGCCGGGGTCACGGAGCTCCCGACCGGGTCGCGCGCGCGCGACCCACGGGCAGGCATTTAAAGGATCACAAACAGGTACGTGATTTTGCCTGCCCGTGCCATTTTGCCGCAGTATATCTGCGTTAGGCAGTCGGGAAGCGGTTAATAGACCAACATTTAAAATCTGACTGAGAGCCTGTCAGATCTTCTCAGTGATCCAGCAGAGTTCTGCAAGCAAGTAAGTGCTGGAGAAAGAGGTGAAGCTGTATATAGAGACTGTATATAGGAAGAGTTGTTCCTGAAGTTTGTTGTTGAAGTCAATGGGCATCCCATAACCTCCCATCCCTATCCAAGTTATTACCCTCAACAAATAACAAAAACAAAGTCATGGACTGTTCCCTGACTCTGGGATGCCTGTGAAGATTCGGTGTGCCTGGCTGTGCAGCGGGAAAAAAAAAAACACAGTGGTGATTAAATACTACCAAAAGAGAGCTCTATTTGTGTGAAAAAATATATATCAATTCATTTGCGTACAGTGTTGCATGACAACGTAATTGCCAGTTGATAGAGCCCAGTGCTGAATAGCTAAAAATGGCCTGGTTATGAAGGGGGATAAAACCTCAGGTGGTTAGAAAGAGTTCTATTTAAACCATTTTTTTTACCAGCAGCAATGTCCTCAAGAGGGAGCTATTTTACAAGATTTTACAAGATTTGGAAGAATTTCCTGTACTGATGTAATCCTATATTTTTTTTTGCAAAATGTTTTGGGTTATTTGTCTGATTGGAGTTTAGGCATTGATTTAAATAAAGCTATCACATCCAAAGGTTTAAAAGTAAAAATACATGGGCTCTAAGTATATACTTTATAAAATAAAATATTTTCCTTCCCAAAACTAGAAAAGCAGATTTGTAGATGTATTTTAATAAAATAGAAAAACTTTTTATGGCTACTTATACTGTACAAAATGTGTTTTCCATTAGGAAATAGGGCATTACAAAAAAAAAAAACTTTTATTTTAGTGAAACCCCCCAAAATTATTTGGCTGCAAGATGGTATGTTTTTCAAAATCGTATATGCTGCAATTAGTATTGTAGTTTGTAATTTTTGATGTTTTACTGTACTTCATAGAAAATAAACTTGTGGCCCACTTGAAACCTGCCACTCTGAAATTTGGCAGTGCATGACAGGCAGGCACCATTACCTGTACATGCAAGGTCCAGGGATCAGTTGTATTTGTGACCCTAACCTAAAGGTAGTTGGGTGGGCACTGCTGTAAAGGTGGTAATTAGGGATGGTCGGGCGTTAGCCCATTCGCTGAATTCTGAATGTTATGGGGCATTCGTGGCAAATTTGCACGCCATGGAATGCCCCAAAATGCACTGCGAGATCTCAGTGCATTGATGTCTGATGATTGGCCAAAGCATGCACCTGACCTGCATGCTTTGGCCAATCACAGCGCGCGTGGCTGTGAGAGCCATGATTGGTAGGGGGGTGCCTTTAGCCAATCATGGCTCAGGGGGCTAAGTCCACACCCCATATTATATAAGGCTGCTTACACGGAAGCCATTTATAGTGTTATGATTGAGAGAATGTTAGCTAGAGGCAGGTTAGTTAGTGGTGTGCAGGCAGTTTAGTGTATATATATATATCTATATAGATATATATCTATATATATATATATTTATATATATATATATATATCTATTTATATATATAGATAGATATATATATATATATATATGCATTCAGTGTAGACTATATGCAATATACAGTGCAGGCAGTCTAGTATATATATATATATATATATATATATATATATGTATATATATATATATACAGTGTAGTCAGTGTACAGTATATAATACAGTGTATTGAAGTGGTTAAGGTGAACCCTATGACAGAATTAAGAAAAAAAAAAATGGCATGGGTTCCCCCCAAAATCCACACCAGGCCCAGAGGGTCTGGCATAGATTTTAAGGGGAACTCCACGCCAACATTTAAAAAAAAATGGCTTCGGGTCCCCCCCAAAATGCATACCAGACCCTTATCTGAGCAAGTAGCCTGTCAGGCAAGGAAATGGGGGGGCGAGCGAGTCGCTTGACCTCAACATGGGGAGGGTTCTTTGGGGTCCCCAAAGGGCCTCACCCCACAACCCATGCCCGGTGGACTTATCAGAATCTGGAAGCCCCCTTTAATAAGGGGGGGCCAGATCCCCCCCTATATGAATGGGTAGGGGTACATTGTACCCCTACCCATTCACCAAAAAAAGTGTGAAAAAGTAAAAACTACAAAAGACAGTTTTTGACAATTCCTTTATTAAAAAATTACGACGCCCGACGGACCTGAAAAATAGAAAAAAAAAAAAGCTTTGCCTCGCTGGGAGGAGTCCCGCTGACTTCTGTCTTTTCGCTGTGACAGCTGTTATATAGGTAAGGGCAGAGCCCCCGGTGCGTAACTGAGTGTGCTGTCAGATGGGGGGCAGGTCATCTGGTTACATCAGGGGGTGGCCCGCCTTTGCCTATATAACAGCTGTCACAGCGAAAAGACAGCAGTCACCGGGAGGCCTCCCATGGAGGAATATTTTCTTTTTTTTTTCACGTTTTCGGGTCCATCGGGCGGCGTGATTGACGATGGATGTACATTGCGGGACACTTCGTTTTTGACAATGGGAGGGGGGGGGGGGGGGGCGAGAACCCTTGATTTTTAATACATTACAGCCGGCAATACATTACAGCTGCCAGCAAGTTTAAATTACATTTTTTTCCTTTAAAAATTTAATTTTACTGCGGGATTGTAAAACACATCAGACAGATGCGCCACTTTACAGGCAGACGAAGGGGACCCTCCAGGCACGATATTTAAAGGAATATTTCATTTTTATTGTTTCACTTAAAATCACTGCTCCTGAAAAAACTGTTGTTTTAAAAACTTTTTTTGCATTGATATATTTCCCCTAGGGCAGTACCCGGGTCCACATACACTTTTTAGGACAATAACTTGCATATAACCCCTTAAAAATTAGCCCTTTTGACTTTTAATTTTTGTGTCCAATAGACTTTATTAGGGTTCACATGTTCGCCCATTTTTTTTGCCTGTTCGCATGTTCTGGTGCAAACCATCCCTAGTGGTAATTCTCTATAATTTTAAGAAGGGGTACTTGTGACAATTACACTCTCAGCCTTACCATGCACAGAGATTTTGCAGCTTGCAGGCAACAATTTAAGCACCAGCAGACTGAGAGTGATTGTCACTGGGGCAGTTGACAGTTGATGTACATTACACTAGCTTCTTCAAAGAGTCAGAGTTGATCATTTTATTTAGGACATTCAGAAATTCAACGTTACATTGTTTAAATAGGAAAAAACAATGGTACAGGGAATATTAAAGAGAAGTATGTGTATTTGTTTGTTTTTTTTGGCCCATTTATACCTACCTAGGTGGATGCAGCATCGATCCGATGCTGCATCTGTCCCCCGGCGCCGCTGCACGGGAACCGAGCCGTCAAACACCGCCGGTGGCTCGCTTTTCACAGCTCCCCGAGCAGAGAGCTGTTGACTGTCAATCAGCCACTCTCCACTCTACTCCTCTACGCTCACTGAAGCGCTGAGCTGTGGAGGGGTGGGGAGCGCCCATCTCAGTCTCTCGGTGCCTCGCTGAGAGGCTGAGGCGGTATCATTACAGGCACCTGGCGGATCCAGACTTTATTGTTGTGATGACGCAGTGCCTGGACTGATTCCTGTGATGTCCGCACAGAGCATCCTTGGTAGTTTTGATGATAAATGAGAGCTTCGGCAACCAAAGGCAACAGATTTTTTTCTTGACCCTACAGAGGGTGTTACAGAACTAAAGTATAAGCAGAAAAGTCAGTGCTACTACCCATACACCACATAGATAGCAGAGCTCCCAGGTGCTTGATCCAAATTCGCTGGCTGAGTAGAGTAATGTTGAAAAAAATGATCCGCACTCCGGTTGTTGCTCTTAAAATGTCTTCATTTTATTAAATAGCCACAGTGAACAAATGCAGATTAAGTCAGTTAATGTTTCAGCCTATAAGGCCTTAGTCATAACCCAATCAAAGGATCTGACCACCAGCATGTTTTTTTAAGCAAAATGTAATTATGACTGTTAGATTCAGTGTGTAACCTGCTATATTCTTATACATTAGTGTGGCTGTTTTTAGGATGGTATTTCTAATACTCCTAGACTGTAAACTCTAACGAGCAGGGACCTTTGATTCTTCCTGTATTGAATTGTATTGTATTGTATTTGTACTGTCTGCCCTACTGTTGTAAAGTGCTGCGCAAACTGTCGGCGCTATATAAATCCTGTATAATAATAATAATAATACCTTAGGAGCTATGGAATATAGTAAATGCATGTTGAGAGTTTAAGATGTATCTAGTTCCGCTTTAGGTCAATATACTGTAGGTCACTACCCCCAGTCTGACAGATGTGTATTCTTCAAACTAATCTGCAGACTGTTTATGACTTAAAGCGGAGGTCCGCCAAATTATTATTTTTTTTAAAGTCAGCAGCTGCAAATACTGCAGCTGCTGACTTTTAAAATAAGTACACTTACCTGTCCAGGGTGCCTGCGATGTCGGCACCCGAGGCCGAACTGTCCCTTGGTCCTCGGGTGCTGCCACCGGGGTGCTCCCGCCACCATCTTCAGTAAGGGAATCAAGAAGTGAAGCCTTGTGGCTTCACTTCCTGGTTCCCTACTGCGCATGCTGTCTCTGGAACCTGTGTTCGGGAGTCTATGCCCGGAAGTGGGTGCCAATACCTGTATTATACAGGTATCTGCACCCCCCCTTCCCCCTGAAAGGTGCCAAATGTAACACCGGAGGGGGGGGAGGGTTCCGAAAAGTGGAAGTTCCATTTTTGTGTTGAACTCCGCTTTAACCATTTATGACAACTCCATCTCTTCAGAAGTACTTTGAAGATCCTGCTTAGTGAGGTTTATGATGTTCTATATTTCTTATAAGCTGCACTGTGAGTTATAAAATGTGTCACCTTTAAGGATTGCCTGGCACAGACATGAGATTAAAATCTAACCATTACTGTTACCAATGTGCAAATTTGGGGGAAAACGAGGGCGGCACAGATTTCAGTACTATTATCCCATTCTCTCCACATAGTTTAGCCTTGTGATAGGGAAAATGTTTTTTTCACTGATTGTGCCATCATATTTTGGCAAAAGGACAAGTACGGGTTAACTTGAGTATAGTATTAACCTGCATTCAAGATCACACATGTTATGTTGCGTTATTAAATGCTGTCCAAACACCGCCACTGGTGTTTATGCTTTCTCACAAGGGAAGTAAATGCTGTAGATGCTTTAAAAACATGCACTAAATGAGTCAAAAATGGTATAGTTGCTTTTATTAATGCACTCAGCTGGTGTTTTTTTTTTAACATAAAAGTTATTATTTATCTCCAACAGGAGATATAGTGTAATCACATACAAACATAAAGCATTATACAATAACAGATATTACATCACATTTCAAGGAGTATAAAGTAAAGCATTGTATTACAAACAGTACAACACATAGGATGGTAAGAACCAGTCATCCATGCGAAAATTGCATATGTCTATAAGAGGGGGGGGGGGGGACCTGTATGACATCAACTCCCTGTACATTTCTTAGCTTAGTTCTATTTGGGCCAGAAATGCTGGCAGGGTAGCTGGCGTAAAGTCTGCTCTGGATGTATAGAGTTGTTCGTAGTATTGTTCAAATCGGGCATTGATCAGCAGCGGGTCCGACTGCAGGTCTCCTTGGTCATCTCTAAGGTTAGCAATGTGAGCTGTGGTGGAGCGTTCCCTAGCCAACCAAGCCAGTAGGCTGCCTGATCTCTCCCCTTGTTCGACTATCCTCTGCGACTGTGACAACAGAAGCTTCCTAGTAGAGGTAGCTCTTAGTACTGAGATTTCTTTGAGGAGTGATTACATAGCTGCATAAGTCCCTGCAACTCTTTTAATCACGTAACTGGATTCTAAGGCCTGAACCTATCTTTCTGCCTCCTCCAATGCAAGCCCGGTGTTCTTCCTAACCTTATTGATAATTGTGCGATACTGCACACGTGTGTAGGCCTTATAGGCATCCCACAACATCGGCGGGGAAGCTGCCCCCCTGTTGTGTGTCCAATAGGTACCCATCTCTCCCGCAATCTCAGGGCAACAGGTTCGTCAGCAACCCAGAAAACAGGGGGCCCCCATAGGTTTGTGCCAGTTGGTGAATCCGTTGCAAGGTTCAACAGTAGGGGAGCGTGATCTGAAAAGTCCTCCCTGGTGCGGAAGAGCAGGGGACCGCTGGCATAGAACAATTCTATCCTGGAGAAGGAAACATGTGGCAGAGTGGCAAGTAAATTGCTTTTCTCTGGGGTATCGCCACCTCCACACATCGCTGGTACCGTATAAATCCGCCCAGCGAGAAGTGGGGAGTCATGGCTTAATCAAGGTTAAACTTGTCAAGGCTTGGATTTGGGGGCATATTGAAATCCCCTGCCAGCAGAAGAGCAGTCGTGGGATAGCGGGCCAACACTGGAGGTAATTTATGGAGGATATTGAGGGTGGTCGGAGGGTGAATGTAAATCCCCACGAGGAGCAACTCAAGCCTGTCGCACATTGCATGGAGAGCAACATATCTCCCCTCCAGGTCTAAATGTAGATCTAGGAGAGTAAAGGGAAGGCATTTGTGGACCAGGACACTAACTCCTCTAAAGTCGGAGGAAAATGTTGAGTGGTAATAGGAACCCACCCATGGCTTTTTAAGAGCCAGTATCCTGCTCACCGTTAGATGCGTCTCCTACAATATACATATGTGAGGGCTGTATTTTTTAAGGTAGTTAAATAATAGGGATCTCTTGAAGTTCAAGCCACGATTATTCCAAGTCAAGACGTTAAGGGGAGCCACCAGCTTATTGTAAAGGAAACCTGAGAGCACCGGATCAACCTCAGTAACATATATACAGACACCATAATTTCAGCACGCATTGCAATATTCATTCACATATAAGTATGGATATATAGACCACCTACCCCCTCTAGTGGAGGGAGATCAGCCCTACACGCCTTAAAATCCAATGGAAAAGAAAAAAAAAGAAAGAAAGGAATGAAGAAAACCAAAATGAAGTATGAACACATACTCCGGTAGTGTCCCCAACCCATCCTCCACCCAGCATCACCCCCCAAACTTCGGGATGCCTTCCTCCCAGAAAGATTCATGGCAACTGCCCATGAGGCACATGAACAGTGGAACAAATCGTCTCAGTTTGTACTTAGAGAGTCCAGCTGTAAGCAAACACAGGTCCCAATGAACGATCCCGGGAGCATAACACTTGTTATCAATGTTAAACTGTACCCCTATCTGCCACTAACACATTCAGGAGCGGGAAGATTGCTCCGGCATGGTGCTGCATGTAGGCACACAATCAGTGCTTTTGCATACTTACAATGAAAGTTCCCATGTAGGGTTCAGGCCAATCAGTGTTCAAAGCTGGGCAAATGAGGGAGCTGAGAGGAGACTTTGCAAACCGTGTAAAATAGAGATGGAACAGGTAGGATCAAATCATGAGAGGGCATTTTACCGTCGGGGTCATCCTCTCGGTAGGGCCTCCAGCCAGTGGGACGCATATTCAGGGGAGGTAAAGAAGCGTACCGTCTCCCAATCCTGGACCCTTAGTCAAGCGGGGAACAACATGCTGTATTTAATCTTCATGTTACGTAGGTTGAGCTTTACATGGTCGAAGGACCTCCGCAGCTTCTGTGTGTCGACCGAATAATCGGGAAAGATCATGAGCTTCACTCCCTCATGGCGCAGCACATCGATCTTTCTTGCTTCCCTCAGGACCTCGTCCCGTTCCCTGAAATTCAAGAGCCGAAGAATAAAGGTGCGTGGAGGAGCTCCCGGGGGCCCCCCGGGTAGCAAGGATTCTGTGTGTCCTCTCCACGACAAAGAACGCAGAAAATTGGGCATGTGGGAGGAGGGCCCTCAGCAAGTGTTCTGTAAATGTAGGATTGGCACCTCCCACTCCCTCTGGTAACCCCACGATGCAGAGGTTATTCCTGCGATTGCGGTTTTCAAGCATCCTCCGCTCGCGCCTCCAGGGTTTTCATCTTGATCTGCAGCATGCGGATGGAGGCACCGGGGTCTTGTAGCATGTCCTCCGCGTCCCCCATGAGGCACTCAGCCCCTGTCAGTCCATATCTCTCAGGATCAGGCTGATATCAAGCTGCATAGTTTCAATTTTACCCGTGAGGGTAGTCTAGCAAGTGGTAGTGGCCTGCATCAAGGCATCAAAGTTGGTCTGCTCCTGCAGCTCCGGGTCTGTGTCCTCCATCTGAGACGCCATGTTGACTGCCTTGGCCGAAGCACCCTTTCCCTTGGTCATTCCGGTCTCGGCCGTAGTCTCCTCCATTTACGTCAGGATGTGGAAGGCAATCTGCAGGGAAACAATCTGCTCCGGTGGCCATCTTGGACATGCCCCCTCACTCAGCTGGTGTTTTTGAAGCAATGTTATCAAATTTATGAAAGCCGCTGGTTGCAGCAAAACATAGAAAGCACAATGGCTCTCAAATTCTGGATAAGTTGCAAAGCCAAGTGCTGCTAAGGCGCTGGTGTATATTGTCTTTTCTGCCTGCCATTGTTTTAATTACCTAGTGCATTGCTATTTGGTAAGGGGGTGTTAGCATTTTTTTTGCCGCACCTCTATGCACAAGTGATTAAGGATTAAGTTAGATAAAATGTTGCTCCCTTTAAACTGGATCTACACAAAAAAGTGTTTATTTACAATTAAATAGGAAGCATCCAGAATTGGTAAAGGGGCTCTAAAGGCAAAAGGGTTTTATTTTTACTTTAATGCATTATATAAAAAACCTTCTCCATGTAGCCTCCTTCCCAGCTCACCCCCTTATATTTACCTAAGCCAGATCTCAATACAGTGATGTGCATGAGAGCAAGGGCTCGCTCTGCTCTCTCCCTCCTCATTGGCTCAGAGACAACAGTGGCTCTTGCTGCTGTCAATCACAGCCAATGACAAGAGCAGGGTGCGGGTGTCTGTGTTAATAAATGCAAACAGTGAGGCACAGTAAGTTCCTCCATGGTAAGTGGTTTTCTATAAGTCCACTCAGTGGGGATAAGGAGCCAAGAGTGGGACCCAAGAAGTTGGTTTAGTGTCTTACAAAGAAGTTTGTTGTGGACTCTCTTTCCGTGCCTTGTAGCACAATGCTTAAAGTGATACTAAAGGCAGAAGGTTTTTTACCTTAATGCATTCTCTGCATTAAGGTAAAACGTCTTTTTCTTGCAGCTTCCCCCCCAGCCTACCCTTCTACTTTCCTGAGCCTGATGTCTATCCAGATGTATGTAGCGCCCACCACATGTGGGTGCTAAATAGGTTTAGATAGGTAAGTGTTAGGTAAATTTAACCAGGGCCTTGCACTTTTTAGGCCTGGTTGTTTGTTTGGGAGAGGGGAGTGACAGAATAGAGGGGGGTGTGGCCACCTACACTCTGACCCAGAAAGATCTCCCTTACCTTCCATTGGAAATGTTCTGGAAGGGAGGCGGACTTGCGACTGGAGTGCAGGCAGCTTGTATGGAGAGCCCTGGACTAATCATTAACTTGTGTTGGCAGGGGCAGGACTTGCATATAAACTATATATATACTCGCATGGGGGTCACATGCTTCCTAGAGGAGATGGGAGGAGCCGGAACGAGAGAAGCAGCAGAAATGTAGCTGAACAGGAGCAGGCTTGAAGGCCTAAGGGTTCAGGGACCTCAGTGCTGGATAGTCAAAACAACAGCCACAATGTAATCTGCAGGAGTGGACCAGGCATCCCAGCCTGGGGTGTATCCGACCATGCAGGGCGGGAAGTAGCTGAAAAGAGGATGGTGTAAACTGGGATCAACCTTCTGTGGCAATCATGGACTGTCGATGGGAGAGAGCAAAGGGGGTGCAACCCAGCAGTGATTATCTGTCAAGGACACTTTCCTGAACTGACGCCGGGAGGATTGCAGGAGTCAAGATAGGCAGGTGAGGCCTGGGGCTCCTAACATCCACATACCACAATGTCTTTCAGAGGGGCATTGGTCAGTTCACTAAAGGAAAGGACATGGGGGAAAGAATCAGGAACCAGAGTGTTATAGGCAATTCATATTCTCTAACCGGAATGTAACATACTGCAAGCAAGCAAATAAAAGTTTCTAAAGTTTCATGGACTGTCTGCTGATTGTGAATTTGTGCAGGGGTGGAGGAACCAAAGTAGTTAACAGAATGGTATGAACACACCCAGCAGCTCCCAAGGGAGTAGTGCACTACATGTGCATCAAAGCACAGGCTCTCTCGGCTCTCCAAGTATTATTTTTTTCCCTAGGGCTGTATTGTCCATAACCCATCAGGTACAGTGTTTTGGGAATTTTATGTGGCATTTTAATTTTTTAAAATAACATTTTACATTTTGTTATATTTAACCACTTCAGCCCCGGACCAATTGGCAGCCAAAGGACCAGGCCCCTTTTTGCGATTCGGCACTGCGTCGATTTAACTGACAATTGCGCGGTTGTGCGACATGGCTCCCAAACAAAATTGGCGTCCTTTTTTTCCCACAAATAGAGCTTTCTTTTGGTGGTATTTGATCGCCCCTGCGGTTTTTATTTTTTGCGCTATAAACAAAAATAGAGCGACAATTTTGAAAAAAATGCAATATTTTTGGCTTTTTGCTATAAGAAATATCCCCAAAAAATATATAGAAAAACATTTTTTTTCTCAGTTTAGGCCGATACGTATTCTTCTACATATTTTTGGTAAAAAAAATCACAATTAGCGATTATTGAATTGGTTTGCGCAAAAGTTATAGCGTTTACAAAATAGGGGATAGTTTTATAGCATTTTTATTAATATTTTTTTTTTTTACTAGTAATGGCGGCGATAAACGATTTTTATTGTGACTGCGACATTATGGAGGACACATCGGACATTTTTGACACATTTTTGGGACCTTTGTCATTTATACAGCAATCAATGCTATTTAAATGCATTGATTCCTGTATAAATGACAGTTGTAGTGAAAGAGTTAACCACTAGGGGGAGGGGAGGGGTTATGGGCTGTGACGTGTGTGTGTTTTTTTACATTAGGGGCGCGCGACCCACGGGCAGGCATTTGAAGGGCCACGTACAGGTACGTGCTTTTGCCTGCCCGTGCCATTCTGCCACAGTATATCTGCGTGAGGCTGGCAGGAAGCGGTTAAATAGATATGTGGGCATGTGCTAGGAGTATGCATGTGTGGTTTTGTTGAGAATTGGATTTTGGTTTACCACAAGGCAAATTAATGACATTAAGCTTGCTTTTTGGGACCACAATGTGCCTAAACCTTAACCAATTGTATTGAAACTTTGCACAACCTATGTTTTCAACTTTCATAACCTGTCCTAGAAGTTTCATGGATTTTGGTCTCCCACAAAGAAAATGAGGGGCATTAAGCTTTTAATTTTTGGGGAGCTTAAAGGGTAAGATCACCTTTACAGAAAAATCTGTAAGGTGAACTTACACAGGACCCCCTCCTCACCCCCCCCCAGTCCTGTTGACCTGGAGCACGGCAATCACCCGCACTGACGCACGGGGTCAACAACGCCTCACCGTCCGGGGCTTAGAAATCCCCCACAGCTTAATCTCCAAAACGTACCTTGTCAGAAGGTAATTTTAAGAGCATTCAAATAAGTCTGTTCCGTCACATGGGCGGCTCTGACCAAACAGACCCCGCTTAGCCCATCCTGTCACCACAGGCGAAGAGGAGAGAAAGCCACGGGGATTTCAAACCCCCCGAACCAGTACAGCGGTGATGCGATCTGTCAGTGCGGGGGAAACGCCGGACTCCAGATTAGTGGGACTGGGTGCAATGGAAGGGGGTCCAATGTAAGTTCACCTTACAGATTTTCTGTAAAGTAAACTTACACTTTTAATTTGTCTTAATGCACATTGCTTTGTGTAAGTGGAATCACGCCTTGTGGAAAATTGGAGGCAATTGATTAATATTTTAATTCATTTTTCCACATTAAGCTACTTTTAAATCTTGGAAAAAATTGTTTGATATAGTTCATTTGAAGTGTTTAAAGGCAATTGGTTAATGTTTTGGCACATAATGGCACATTAAGCATTACATTAGGCTATTCACATTAAATATTTTAGGATTAGTATAAAATTGTTAAATATATATAACTTTTGGTATATTTTACCAAATGACCTGAAATGTTCTGAATATGATGGCATAGAGAGAGTCTTGTATTGCGTGAAGTTTGGGGAAAATGGTTAAAATCTTTTTTGGACTTTAAGCCACATTAAGCTCCCTAAAAAACAAGCTTAACATCACTAATTTCCCTTGTGGGAGACCAAAATCCACAAAACTTACAGGATAAATTTGGGAAGTTGAGAACTTAGGTTGTGCAAAGTTTCAAGACAATTGATTTAGGTTTAGGCACATTAAGCTCTTGTTACATTAAGCCACGTGTTTTAGGATTGTAAAAAATGTAAATCAATTTTTATATGATTTACCAAATTATCTGACATTTTCAGAATATGTTTGCATAGATAGATTCTTTTATTGGGTGAGGTTTGTGGGAAACTTTATTGTACGTTAAGCCACATTAAGCTCCCCAAAAAAACAAGCCTAATGTCCCTCATTTTCTTTGTGGGAGACCAAAATCCATGAAACTTCTAGGATAGGTTTGGGAAGTTGACTCATCCAGGCAGCTCTCTAATGTCTCCCCTTGGTTCTAGAATGTTGAAGAATGTTCTAGAAATTAGTGGGCAGAAGCTAGGAGGGCAGTCCTGCAAATTTAGTGACCCTTAGCCAATCCCCAGGAGTTAGGCCTGGCAGGGGACTAAGAGAGCCCTTACATAGAGATGAGCCATAACAGCAGGGGAGTCGGGTGGAAGATGGAGATGCAGTGCTGAGGGAATCTGTCGTTGGTCCTTGAGGGACTCCTACCGGGGAGGGGTTTTACCTCGGGCCGGGGCTAAGGTGGCTGGCCTGGAAGGATCCTAAAACAGAAGAAGTTGGAGAAGGCTTTCCGGAGACTCAGCGGATGCAAGGAAGGACAGAGTGACTTGATCAGCACTGTGCAGGGTCAGATAAGGGGAGAAACTGCCACTTGCAGCAGGTCTCTCTTGAAGACGGCAGTGTGCTAAGTCTTCATCAAACCTTGACTTGGGAAATCTCCAGTGTGTCAGTTGGGTGTACTGGTGCAGTGTGTCAATCAGGTAGAGTGGGAAGAAGAAGCAGCCAGGTGGGGTGGTGGCAGCCAGGTTGGCTAGCATTTCCTGCAAGAAGTAGAGCTGGGACCAGTGTCTACAGGGGAGCTAAAGATATTTTAGGATGCATTTCACTCTACATGTGTTACTTATCTAAGGGACTGAGAGTTACTAGCCTGTAAGGAGCTTTTGCTGAGCTAACAAGAGACTGTTAGTTCCCAAAGAATAAATCAATTGGAGTTCTGCAGAGTAAGTTAAGCAGAGATGTACAAAGGATCAAGTCAAGCTGTGCAGAAGGATCAAGTGGAGCTGTAAATAGGGAGGAAGTTGTTCCCTGGTTATTTTTGTTACTGTCAGGTTGGGCATCCCATAATCCCTAAACTCTATCCAAGTTATTATCTCCTCAATAAAACCACAAAAAACAAAGCTCAAGGACTGTTTTCTGAGTCTGCATGCACATTGAAAACGCTATGTGACTGGCTGTGCAGCAGTGGGCAACCCTGACATTTGCAACTCCTACGGGGGGCAGTGCTATATATCTATCTATAGATATAGCTATATAACTATATCTATAGATATATAGCTATATCTATATATATATATATATATATATATATCTATATCTATAGATATATAGATATATCTATATATCTATATATATATATATAGATATATATATATATGTATAAACATTTGGCAGCGTTATCATTTTACTAGTGTTAAAAGTGTTTACTAGTGTTAATATACAAGGAAAAAATTTTAGTTTTAGAATATTTTCAAAAGTAAATAGTTTTAACTTGATTTCATGTGGGAATTTATGGTAAATATGCCTTGATGAGATTCATGAAGTATAAGAATTTAATTATTTAATCAGTAATGTCACTGGGGAAATTAGTTAGAATGATTTATTAATTTAAAAATTAGCTAAAAAATATTGTTTTGAATTGTACTCATAAATAAGTTTGTACCACTATATCCATGAGATGAGTCAACAGGTGTAATTTTCATTCTAAAGGGGTTTTCTGAATTTAGAAACCTGCTTTTAACCATACTGCTTTATGACACAGAGGAAGCTCGAAACTCCCTGTCCTTCACTGGCCCCACTTCATCCTTCTGGACAGGTTGTGGCTTCATGTGAAATCTGGTACTGCAGTATTTCCCAGCATATTTTAAATGTGTACCATTAGTAATACAATTAAAGTAAACATTTTGCCAGACAATCGGCATTCAAGTATTTATGTCTTCTTAACAATCGGTAGTTTAAATTTAAAAAGTCTTTCATTACGCTGTCAAGCATTTCATCCTCAAAGTGCACAGCAGAAGCAGTGAAGTCGTTCCCTAAGCCAGCTTATCTCATTCTGCTACCCCGTCCTAGAACTGACTTGCCAGACTTCCAGCCTTCTAATTACTAATGTAAGAACAGCCGTCTGATATAAACACAGAGCAGAAGCTCTTTGAAAGGGAGCAGAGTGAACTTTAAGTAATTCATAGTTTCTGCTGTGAATGTGGAGAGGCATTGCTACACGATGCTTGCAACTACTAAGGACAGTTGGGGCTTGTTTCAAATATCTTTGTTGAGAATACATAAAGAATTGAAAGTTCATTGACTAGCCACAGTTTCAATTCACAGAGTGGTTCCAACCTAAATCAATAATTTTATTATGGATTCTGGTTAAATTACCTTCTGGCTTGTATCTCTTCGAAAATCCACTGTAAAGATTCTGGCCAGTTTTCTCAGCAGAATCTCTACTTACTGCTGTCACTGGCAAGTGCTCTGCCACACACAACCTTTGCACCATCATTATAGAGCACCTGGAGCTGTGTGTGATAGAGAACTTGCCAATGACAGTGATGATTAAATATTTTGCTAAGTAAGGCCCCTTTCACATGGGGCGGATCCGCTGAACGGACTCGGCTAGTTTAGCGGGGGATCCCTCTGTTGATCCCCGATGAGCAGGTGGGTGACCTCTCAGCCCTGCTGTTCTCTATGGGAAGATTGGATGAAAACGGACCACCTGTCCATTTTCATCAGATCCCATCCGCTGGACGTATCGTCATCCATCTGTTTTAAGCGGATCTTGTTGAATTGGATGGCAGACAGGTGTCAGCGGACACATCTCCACTGACATTCGCCTGCCTATAGAAGTCAATGGGTGGCCAGCACAGATCCACCTGAAAAACGGACAGGTGGATCCGAGCGTGCCTATCATGTGAAAGGGGCATTAACTGTCATTCACTGTCATTAGGTTGAGGTAGACTCTGCTGCTCCCAAAAGTTTTAAAGGATGAAGAAACTTTTACCAATGTTTTGTTGAAAATAAAGGGAAAACTAACACTGCACATCACCCTGAACACACCATCCCTACAGTGAAACATGGTGGTTGCAGCATCATATTGTGGGGATGCTTTTATTCAGCAGGGACAGGTAAGCTGGTCAGAGTTGGTGGGAAGATGGAAATAAATACAAATTGCCAAATACAGGGCAATCGTAGAAGAAAAGCTGTTGAAGTCCACAAAACACTTGAGACTAGAGCAGAGGTTCATCTTCCAGCAGGACAACAACCCTAAACATACAGCCAGAGCTACAATGGAATGGTTTAAATCAAAACATATTCATGTGTTAGAATGGCCCAGTCAAAGTCCAGACCTAAATCCAGTTGAGAATCTGTGGCAGGACTTGAAAGTTGCTGTTCACAGAGACTCGCCATCCAATCTGACAGAGCTTGAGCTATTTTTCAAAGAAGAGTAGGCAGAAATTTCACTTTCTAGATGTGCAAAGCTGGTAGAGACATACCCAAAAAGACTTGCAGCTTTAATTGCAGCCAAAGGTGGTTCTTCAAAGTATTGACTTAGGGGGCTGAATACAAATGCACACCACACTTTTCACATATTTATTTGTAAACATTTTTCAAAACCATTTATCATTTTCCTTCTACTTCACAATTATGTATTACTTTGTCTTGGTCTAGCACATAAAATCCCAACAAAATACATTTACACTTTTGGTTGTAACATGACAAAATGTGGACAATTTCAAGGGGTATGAATACTTTTTCAAGGCACTGCATATACTATATTTGTGCCACTTAATATGTAAACTACAATTTTGATTAATTTTGAATTCCTTGCCTAAACCTTTTCCTACCATTGTAAAAGTTAGGTATCAGTATGAAATTGTTATAAGAAGAAAAATGAAGGGTCATTATTTGTTTCAAAAATTACAATGACCTTCATGGGTAATGTGCTTTGACTCAGCTGTAAGAATTGAATCATGACTTCTTTAGAATTATATTCAATATGAAGAGCAATTAAACTAAAGCTCCTTATTTAATTGCATTTTCTTAATTTGTTTCTGGACTCAGTTCTTGGAAAAGGATTCAGACAATTTAACACTTCATGGGTGTGCCAAACATTATAGATTATAGTAGATCTGAGGCTGCACAAAAATTGGGTGGCTTTAGGATAGGCAAGATTTTTATAGCTGTGGACTCAAGTCAAACCGACAAACATAAAAATGTTTTTAAACCTGTGCCTCCTGGATATCAGTAACAATGCATTGATTAATTTAAAATGTTTCCTGTAATTCATGTTTAGTGAAGTAAACCCCTTTATGCCCCAGTTATCCATATGTGCGGCATCAAAAAGCTGGGCTTTAACGCCCAAACACCGCACATATGCGTCGCTGGGCTGTCAATGTTTATGTGCTGGAAGAACTTTTAAAGGGGATGCCAGGGTGGGCAAGAAGGGGATAAACAGAATCTGGAATGTAAATGTTTATGGTTATTGCATTGCGTCTGCGACTCAAGAAATGATTCCCCACATAATTAGTTTGCTGTCATTGGCAAGCTGCAGACTGTATGAAAGCAGCTGTTAGCCTAGATTCACATCTGAGCAGAAGTCTAAAGCTTCTTACACACGGTACGATTGTTGGCAGGGGATTGTCTGTTGACAGACTGTTGTCCTAAAATCTTACTGTTAGTACGCTCCTTTTGGCAATTGTTGTCCAATTTTTGGATGACAGGCTAGTAAATTTTCAGCGGACAGCTTGGCGTTAGAGTTTCGTATGATCAGTACACAAGTCTGTGACACAAGTCGAAAGTACAAACACGCATGCTCGGAAGCAATGCTCACCAAACACGAAATTAGCAGAAGGGGCCCAAAGGTTGGCTCTCAAGAGCTGAAATTCCTCGGAGTACGTCACTACGTTTGTGTTTGTGGCATGACAATTGTGTACTGTTATGCCGCATACACACGATCAAAATTTTGGCCAGCAAAAGACTGATGAGAGCTTTTCATCGGAAAATGCGACCGTGTGTATGCTCCATCAGAATTTTGCTGGCCGAATTCCCGCAAGCAAAAATTTGAGAGGATGTTCTCAATTTTTCAGACGGAAAAACTTTCTATCGGAAATTCCGATCAGCTGTGGCAATTCCGACGTGCAAAATTCCGACGCATGCTTGAAAACAATTTGACGCGTGCTCGGAAGCATTGAACTTAATTTTTTCAGCTCGTTGTAGTGTTGTACATCACCGCATTCTTGACGGTTGGAATTTGGTGCGACCGTGTGTAGGCAACACAAACTTGAGCGGAATTCTGTCAGAAAAACATTCCCACGAGAATTCCAATTGTGTGTACGCGGCATTAGAATGCAAGACAAGATCCTGGCCCTTTTGACAAAACTCAGACGCTCGGTTGACCAACAATTGTATCGCCTATACGAGGCTTAAGGCTGCATTCACATTACCCTAAAGAAGTTTAGGGTTTTGAGTTGGACTGGTATATATTTCCTGGCTGTATAGAGCCTTTTGGATAAAAAAGATGATATTGTTGTAGCGCTGACATTCTTGTATATTGATGTGGTTATGCATTACTTAATGTAAAGTCTATGGACATTGCTATGGTTCAGTGTTTGGAGCCATCTAGTGACAAAATCCTGGTAATGCACTGATATGTTTATTACATCAGAACAAGCACAAAAGACTTTGACAGGAAGTACTGTTGTTTTGATAAGAAGGTTGACCTTGTTACCCAGGAGTTTGTGTGACCTACCCATGAACACTCTCTTACGCAGTGCATGCTGGGTAGGAGATAAAAGGAACCCGAGCGGCCATTTTAGGTCTCTTGGGATCACGTTGCCTGCCTGTGCGGATCTGTGAGGAGGTTTCCCGGAGGCAGCGTCATACAGCCACTTCGGAGCACAAACCTGCTCGTTTGTGAAGTGACCTGACGGAGCCGGAGAGACGGTGACCAGATTGACGAGGTCCAGAGACACTCATCAGAGTATCGGAGGACCGGATCCATCCTGTGGAGCAGTGCGGAGCGTCTGGCCCAGCTGACACAGAAGCAAGCTACAGTCAGTCATTGGACCAAGGCTATCACACGGGAACTCTGACCCAGTTGGTTACGGCCCACTGTTTAATAACTTTTACACGCAGTTAGACTCACATACAAGCCTCGCTGGAATCTGTAGTTCCACGGAGGAATAACAGAGTAACTGACACTGAGTTTAGGCTTGAGGCCTATCTACTCTGGCGCCTGCAGCATTGTAAATTAGTTATTGAAGTTACACCAGGAGCACTTCAGCTTAACCCTCTACAGACTTTGGATTACAAATTACAAAGGAGTGACTTTAGCTAGCGAAGAAAGAAGATTCACGGACTAAGTATTTTAAAGTGAGATCTCACGTATAGCCTTTAATGTAAGGGGAGCTCCTAGGTATAAATATAAATGTATATATTGTTTCATATATTGTCACAAATTGTTCTTATTGAAATTATTGCGCTGTCGTCCTATGTTGGGATGACAGCACAATTTCTGTGATCACCTGTTTAAATATTTTTCAGTAAAAGATATTTCTGATTAACTATCCAGTTGTGTGGTGTACTGCTTTTCCCCACCAGGTGGAGCCAGTGTATCCTGAGTTCATAATACAGGTATTTTACATTGTCTCATGTTATACTGTATTGTACTGCACCACAGCTGTGCCAAGGGGATTGAGTCAAGTTAGTGGGGTTTCTTGGTAGAGTGCAGGCCCAATTCAAACCAGCAGCTCCTTCGGGGGTCAGTGCTACATTGTTATAGAATGACATGTAAAGAGTAATCTATTTTGTTTTTATTTATGAACTAAAATATCTCTGCTGGTGTCTGAAAAGCGCTTTCTTTTATTGGGTTGGGGCTAAAATCAGAAACAGGAGTTGTCGAGGTAAGCCTATTAGGCTCTTGATGCGGCTAGAAGAATGGAGAGTGCCTAGAGAATGTCACATGTGCAGAAATGTTCTGTCACCTCTAATCAGAAACTACATACCAAAAGTTATATTTTTCCAACTGACACACATTTACATTTAAAGTGGAAGTCCACCCTAACACTTAAATTCTCACCCTGTAATCATTAATGGGAGCTAAATTCAGACTTATGTTTCAAAATGAAAAAAAAAAATTTTTTCTGCCTTTAACCACTTAAGGACCGCCTCACGCCGATATACGTCGTCAGAATGGTACGGCTGGGCACAAGCACGTACCTGTACGTCCTCCTTTAAGTGACCAGCCGTGGGTCGCGCCGCCGGTGGCGAGCTTGCGACCCAGTCCTGAGCTCCGTGACCATGGCTGCGGGACCAGCGGACCCGATCACCACGATCGGGTCACAGAGCTGAAGAACGAGGAGAGGTCTGTGTAAACAAACCTCTCCCCGTGCTTCCTACTGAGACTGTCACTGATCGTCTGTTCCCTGTTATAGGGAAAGACGATCAGTGACATCAGACGCCAAGCCACGCACCCCTACAGTTAAAACAAACACACACACACACTTAACCCTTCCCCGCCCCCTAGTGGTTAACTCCTTCACTGCCAGTGCCATTTAGACAGGAATCAGCATTTAAATAGCACTTTGCTGTATAAATTGCTGATTGCTGTATAAATGACAATGGTCCCAAAAATGTGTCAAAAATGTCTGATGTGTCCGCCATAATGTAACAGTCACAATAAAAATCGCTGATCGCCGCCATTACTAGTAAAAAAAAAATATTACTAAAAATGTTATAAAACTATCCCCTACAGAACTCAGGGGATAGTTTTATAAAATTTTTAGTAATATTTTTGTTTCTGTTCTGTAGGAAATTAGACATCCCGGTCCCTGACCTCTCGGGGTTGGCGGAAATGAGTTAAAAATCGAAGTTTAAGTGATGGGGATGTGTGGGGGGGGGGGTTGGGGGGGAGAGGGAAGTCCAAAACGGGGGCTACCCCGTTTGGGTTGGCTTGGTCCTCGCTGGATGGCCCACTTACGTGCCCGGCGGCATCCGGGCGGGTGGGTGGGCACTCAAGGGCGGGCTCAGAATCCTACCTCTCCAGAGATTCTGAGTTTAGGGGAGGCCAAGAGAGGATGGCACCCTTCAACTCAGAGACCCGGGAATGGGTAAGAGGGGGTAGAGGGGGGGGGTTTAGAGAGGGGGGGGGAGGGGTGGTCTGAGAGGGAGGGGGGGGCGGTCTGGGAGAAAGGGGAGCCCAAGGGGCAAGGGATGGGGGGAGGGAGGGGGGAGGGAGGGGGAGCTGGGGCACAGGGGAGGGAGAAAGGTACACGGGAGGGGGATTCCGCCGCTGGGGGTCGCTTTAGGGAGGCTGAGGAGAAGATAATACAACAAGATGTCAGAAATCAAATGTCTTACATATAACGTGAGAGGGTTGAACGCTCCAGGTAAACGGCATAGAGTCCTGGAGGAGGTGAAGAGATACGGGGCTAGCTTGGTCTTTTTACAAGAGACTCACCTCTCTCTCTCATCGAATATCAAACTCTCTTCAAAAGCCCACCCCACTTGGTACTATAGTGACACAATCTCAAGTAGAACCAGAGGGGTGGCCATAGGGCTGGCGAAAGACCTGCAATTTAACCTAGAAGAAAGGAAGGTGGATCCGGAGGGAAGGTTCCTCTTCTTGAGGGGTACCCTCTATGGGACAACATACACCTTAGCAAATATCTATGCACCCAACATAAGGTCCCCTGACTATATGACTGCGATTCTCTCTAGGTTGAGATCCTTCAGAAAGGGCTATCTGATACTGATGGGGGATTTAAACCTTACCCTGGACCCGGATCTGGACAGTTCGTCTTGTGCACAGGGGACAGGAAACGTTCAACTGAAACTATTAAAGAAAAAGATGAGCTCTGAACAACTGGTCGATGTCTGGAGAATGCAGCATCCACAGATCAGGGATTACACGTTCTTCTCCCCCGTGCACAAGACGTACTCTAGATTGGACTACATCTGGGTAGATCACGGACTACTAGATAGAGTGACGGACACTAATATCGAGATAGCGTCACTATCAGACCATGCCCCGGTGAGCATGAAACTAAATATCCCAGAATATAGACAACCTAGCTGTGGGTGGAAGTTAAATGACGAGTTACTGAAGGATAGCGAACTTAGGGAAAGCGTTAGAAATGAACTTAAGTGGTTCTTTAAAATAAATGATAATGGGGAGGTGAAGGGGTCAAGCCTTTGGGACGCCCATAAGGTTTTCATTAGGGGGGTACTAATTTCGAAGGCCTCATGGAAAAAAAAGAGAAAGAACTAGAAAAACACAGGTGCTGACGAATGATATAAAAACTTTAGAGCATAAACACAAGGGTGACCCTATCCAGAACCAGGCAATACTCCAAGAAATAATTCTCAAGAGGGAAGAGTTAAAAGAACTAGCAGAGCAGGAAGTAAAACAAATTTATAACAGAATCGCCAAAGACCGCTATAAGTCAGGCAAACATCTAGCAAGACTGCTCCAAAAAAACAAGTCTAAAAACTTTATAGAAAAAATCGCAAACAAAAAAGGAGAGGTGAGGTTTCTCTCAAAAGATATAGCGTCGACGTTCAGGGATTTTTATGAGGAGCTTTACTCAGTCGGTCAAAAGAGTAGGAACAAAAAAGGGGGGAGTAGAGATAAAGTCAACGATTTTCTGAGAGGGGCAAAATTGCAGTCCTTGGGACTAGAGGAGAAGGAGTCGCTAGAAAGACCCATCTCGGAGGAGGAAATCTCGAGAGCCTTAAACAACTTGCCAACGGGTAAGAGTCCGGGGCCCGACGGGTTTACAGCCCTATATTATAAAACCTATAGAGAGATCTTGATACCCAGACTCCTTAGCTATATGAACGGCCTGGGCTCGGAGTTCGGTATGAGCGAGGCCTCTCTGTCAGCTACGATCACGGTATTACGTAAGGAAGGGAAGGATGGCTCGACGTGCGCAGGGTATAGACCTATATCTCTGTTAAATTTTGAAACAAAGCTCTATGCCAAGATCTTGGCCGAGCGTATAAAGGGAAGCCTGGGCACGTTGATACATCCAGACCAAGTAGGATTCACGCCGGGTAGAGAAGGCAGAGACAACAGCGTGCGAACTCTGTTAGTGATGCAAAGGATGAGGGATACACGAACCCCCAGTCTACTACTGTCCATTGATGCGGAAAAAGCATTTGACCGAGTAGACTGGGGGTTCCTGTTTAAGACCTTAGAGACCATGGGATTTGGACCAAAAATCATCCAGAAAATAAGAGTTCTTTACAGTCATCCAAAAGCTAACATCAAGGTGAACGGCACCGTATCCTCCCTTTTCGAAATGCACAATGGGACAAGACAGGGCTGCCCCCTCTTCCCTCTCCTTTTCGTCCTTTCCCTGGAACCCCTTTTGGCAACAATAAGAGGGAATTCGGGTATAGAGGGTTGTGCGGCCGGGGGGGAGGAACACAAACTTGCGGCATTTGCCGACGATGTCCTATTTTACGTAAGTTCACCTCAGAAATCATTGCCCAACATCCTGAAGAATATTGGTGCGTACGGCGAGGTATCCAATTTTAAGATTAACCTAGCAAAATCCTTCATACTTAGTATCAACATGAACAAGACGGAAAAACGAGACGTGATGAGGGAGCACAACTTCCCGTGGAAGAAGCAAATTAAATACCTAGGCGTCGAACTGACCAATACCATAGGGAATATGTATAGGGCTAATTATATACCTTTACTAGACGAAGTTAGAAAAAAATGTCACGAGTTTAAAACCAGACCAATATCGTGGCTCGGTCGCATTAATGCAGTCAAAATGATGATACTCCCGCTGATAACTTACAAGTTCCAGATGGTCCCAATCTCTTTACCTGAACAGTACCTGAGGAAACTAAAAACCATCATCATGAATTTCGTATGGCAACAGAAGACACATAGAATCTCAATCCAAACCTTAAAACTAGATAAAAGCCAGGGGGGCTTGGTGGTGCCCGATATTACAAACTATTATTATGCAACAGTTTTATTAAGAATTCCAGAATGGGGGAAGGCACACAGCTCAAAGAGGTGGGTAAGTTTAGAGGAAGCACTCAGTGAAGCACAGTTGGGGAAAATTATTTGGAATTCCCCCAAATACAGAAGATTAGGAGAAAAAACACACTCAATCACTAGGAACACCCTGAAAGTTTGGGATAAAATGCACAAGACTCTTAAATTAAAATGTAATTCACCCTTAATTGCACTAAAAGAAAATGACTTCTTTCTACCAGGTAGAAAGGATCTAGGAGGGGAATGGATAAAAAACAACAATACACGTTTATTTATTTATTTAAATCTTGGCTATCCAGGATTTACAAAAGAAAAATGATTTGTTCACGATTGATGGATGGCGGTACCTGCAGTTACGTCACTTTGTTGGTTCCATTCCCTCCCCCTCTGAGGGGACGGGAGGACCTCACGGTAATGGAACGTATTTTTACAGCGGAAAACACCAAAAAAATTATCACAAAAATCTACAAATTTCTGCTGTTGAAGAACGGACTGGGGGAGCCGCCGTTCCTCAAGAAATGGGGAGCCGCCGTTCCTCAAGAAATGGGGAAGGGAGTTAGGCACGCAAATACACACGGGTTAACTAAGAAAATATTTCAACTTACCCACAGCTCGGCAGTCGATGTAAAATAATTTTTTTTTACCAAAAATATGTAGAAGAATACGTATCGGCCTAAACTGAAGAAAAAAAATGTTTTTTTATATATTTTTTGGGGATATTTATTATAGCAAAAAGTAAAAAATATTGCATTTTTTTCAAAATTGTCGCTCTATTTTTGTTTATAGCGCAAAAAATAAAAACCGCAGAGGTGATCAAATACCACCAAAAGAAAGCTCTATTTGTGGGAAAAAAAGCACGCCAATTTTGTTTGGAAGCCACGTTGCACGACTGCGCAATTGTCAGTTAAAGCGACGCAGTGCCAAATCGCAAAAAGGGGCCTGGTCCTTTGGCTGCAAATTGGTCCGGGGCTTAAGTGGTTAATTTGTAGTATCCAGTGCCATCACATGACTTCAATTCTACTTCCTTCTAAGCCTAAAAGCAGCCAGTTGGTGCGGTTACTGAAAGCTAGTGACATCACTTCCTGTACTGAAATGGAGCAAGTACAAAGAAGGGCAACAAAGCTAATAAAGGGTCTGGGTGATATTAGTTATGAAGAAAGGTTGCGAGCACGGAACTTATTCTCTCTGGAGAAGATATGCTTGAGAGGGGATATGATTTCAATTTACAAATACCTTACTGGTGACTCCACAATACGGATAAAACTTTTATAGGGAGTTAAATAATGAGAAGGAAGTGCTGGTGACACTTCCGTCTCATGATTGCAGTCGGTTCCAGCCATTGGTCATTTCAGCACCCAATCTAAGATACAGCCGTTTGTGCAGGAACGTGTGCGTTGGGAGTATTGCATTGGAGGGAGTTCAATAAGACACGTGGCCACTCATTAAAATTAGAAGAAAAGAGGTTTCAACTTAAACTGCGTAGAGGTTTATTTAATGTAAGAGCTGCAAGGATATGGAATTCCCTTCCACAGGCGCTGGTTTCAGTGGGGGGCATCGATAGTTTCAAAAAACCTGAACGAACGCAACATACAGGAATATACAATGTAATACTGACATATAATCACACACATAGGTTGGACTTGATGGACTTGTGTCTTTTTTCAACCTCACCTACTATGTAACTATGATCCGGTTCCTCCCCCCTCTGGTTTCACATGTGGCACCTTTTGGGGGGGAGCAGTCTAATACAGATATTTGCTCCCACTTCCTGCGAAAGAGCACTGCAGAATATGAAGCAAACTACGCCATGTCCGGCCCCCCCTCAGTACCCCCTCTGTCTTCTGGGAGACACACAGGTCCCAGAAGACAGCAGGGACCATTCAGAACACACAGCGCGACTTGCACATGTGCAGTAGGAAACCAGGCTGTGAAGCCACACTTCCTGATTCCCTTACTGAAAGATGCCCGTGCCTGCACCTGGAGCCGAGGGATGGGTCGGCTTCGGGTGTGGACTTTGCGGGTGCCCTGGACAGGTAAGTATCATTATTTTAAAAGTATTGCTGCAGTATTTGTTGCTGCTGACTTTTTTTTTTCTGGTGGAACTTCGCTTTAAGAAAATGCAGCTCTTTCCCCTCCTTCTGGAAATCTCCCTCAAAAATGCAATTCAAAAGCGATTGATTGCAGAGCAGTCTCTTTGCTCTGGACTACAGTTCTCACAGCACAGTGCTGCCTGACTCAGTCTATTGGACTCTTCCTGCTCAGCAACTCCCTCCTCTTGCTGATATAGATGTTAACCAGTAAAGCACCACAGAGCAGCAGCTACAGAGAGCAGCTGCAGACAGTGTTTCTCTCAATCTCCATTAGTAGCCAAGCACCTGGCTACTAAAGCAAATAGTTTGTTTACTTTGCAAGCAAATTTGCACTTTGCACTTTCTTAAGCTTGGTGAATGCCTTGCACGTGATTTGGTATTTTTTGTAAAGTGAAACTTCACCACTCTGGGGCAAATGAACTTGCAAAGTACAACTTCAATTACAAAGTGAACAGCCAATTTGCCTTTAGTAAATCAACTCCATAATCACCTAGAATCATCTAATTTTAAATGGAAGCTGAATGCTCCTGAAAGTATGTTCCATTTGCACAAAGGAAAGGAAAAAAATATATATATATGCAATATTATTCTACTGTAACAGACAGATCTCAAACATATTACTTATTAATAAAGAATATAAAATATAAAAATATATAACTGCACCTGCAGAAATAAATATCAAAATTTGTGTAACAAGGTATAATCTTGGTGGTTATGCCCAATCACTAAATACAATGTAACTAACACTAAATAGAACTGTTGTCAGCTCAAAGGAATGATGGGAAACATAAAAAAGAGAGAGTGGCACAGAAGAGTCCGGATAGTGTAGTAAATCAATAATTTATAGGGCACTCAAAACAATAAAAACAGTCATTAGGAATTGAAATAACAAGTGTGGGAAAGCTACACAAAGTGCTCACTGATGCAAAGGCAGAGTGAAGACCCTCCAGCCATGGAGAAAGTCAATGTCAGCCACATGTCCGCTCACTGAAGCCGTGCTGAGCTTTACTGTACCCAATTTCCCAACTAGGTGATCACCAGAAGTGAAAGCTGTCCATTCTCCATTACTCCTCACCGCAATGGCAGCTGGGATATGTTTCAGAGGAAGACCTAGATCAGTTCTTAGGTGTTGTGGCTGCATTTTTTTTCCAGGCTAAAAACATTTTCTGCAAGTACATAAAAAATGCCTGTGTTATTGGCAGGATCACCATCTGAAAATAAAGGCAAAAAAGTCTGAAAAAGCAAATGCAGCCACCACATCCAATGGCTAGTAAGCTGCAAAATATTACATTTTGTTTTTGGGCTTCAATATTCTCCTGCATCAGAGAGAATGATTTTGAACCTTGTCCATAACCCTGTGGGGTTCTACTATTATATTAGAGCAGGGATCACTAAATGGCAGATTGGTCTGGATCCGGCCTGAGTCACTGTCCCATCCAGACCAACGCTCATGCCATTTAAGTGTTAGTTCTGTACCCCAGCCTCCGGCAGAGAGCAGAGCAGAGAGCGGGAGGCTGGACAGATCGAGAGGGAAAGTCACAGAATCACAGCATGGAGAGCGGGAGCAAGAGTGGGAGCTTCCCAAGATAACTTTGCAGATTAACTAGCAGGTGATATGTTGCTAGGACACAGAGCAGTCCTAGCAACCAATCACCAGCTCGTTAATATGCAAAGTTAACTTCGGCAGCTCCCACTCCTGCTTCCGCCCTCCATGCAGTGCTACTGTGCCCCCAGCTCTCAATCTCCTGCCTTCCGCTCTTTGCTCTGTGTACCTGTCAGGTAGCGGAGTGAGGGGGCAGAAGACCTGGCACTGAAGGATGGCAGAATGGAGGATGCTAAATGTGAACATACAGAGAGATCTACTAATGTAAAGGGGCAGAGCATGCTACTGTATGTGTGTGTGGGGGGGGTGATGTTAAGGACCCCTGGGGGGGGGGGGGGGTTGATGGCAGGGACAGAGATCTCCACTGTGTGTAAGTGTGTGTGTGTATGGGGGGTGATATAAAGGGACAAAGAGCCCTATTGTGGGGGGGGGGGTTGATTTAAAGGGCAAGAGAGCTTGACAGTGGGGGGTGATGTAAAGGGGCAGAGAGCACTGCTGTGGTGGAGTGCTGTTGAGGGGGTAATGTAGCAGAGGAGGACACTGCTGAGGAGGGTGATGCGAGAGGAGCAAACTACTGTGGGGGGATGGTGATGTGAAGGAGGGCAGAGGACATTGCTGGGGGTGATGTGAAGGGGGCCAGAGGACATTGCTGTGGGGAGAGGTAATATTAAAGAAGACATTTCTGTGGGGGACAGTCCCGTGTGGGAAGGTTGATGTGAAGGGGGCAGAGGACACTACTGATGTCTGGGGGGTGTTGATGTGAAAGGGGGTTCAGAACACTACTGTGAAGGGCAGAGGACACTGATGTAAGAACAGGATTGTGATATAAGAGAGGGGGGCTGTGATGTGAAGGATCTGAATCATGGGACAAACAAGAGATTTGGACCTCTGGTGGAAGAACATTTTACTGATTGGACTTCCATGAATTTTAATTCAATACCCCCGTACTAGAGAGAACAGATCAGTGCCATTGGTGCAAGAAAAATACCATATTGTCTAATAAAGTGCTGTCGGAATGAGGATGAAATGGAGCAACAACTGCCTGGTTTGTATGCTGACGTATGCGTATGACATTTATTACCTTTTAGGATAATTAGCTCATAACTGCAAAGTAATTTAGAATCATTTTGGACTGATGATGAACATTGTACTGACAAGAGTAATTTACTGTGTGTACTGCCACACAGGGCACATGGATGTACGGGTTAGTTACTTAATTAGATAGAGAATAATCAAGACTACTAATTATATCAAATGATTTATTGCTGACTGTTGAACAAGAATTGCCTTGGTGTGAAATGTGAAAATACTGAAGAATAGCATTTTGAGAAGGCACAATGAATTTTGTATGTAGTCTTTTTTTGAACACATCCATAAGAGAAGGTCATGTGACAGTCAGGTTATATACTGTACTAAACTATAATGAAAGTATATATCACTTGCAACAAAAAATGCCCTACTTGCTGTTACTAACATTCTATATTGGAGCCTTCATTAAACGCATTGTCCTTGAAGGTATAGAGAACGAAGCATGTGACCTTTTTTTCCAGGATGTAGCACTTGGGGCCTATTCCCCAGGCCAAAACACTGTCACCCAATGCAGAGCAGGAAGAAGTTAACCTTGTATAAGCTGTAACACCATCAGAACTTACACAGGGTTAAGGCTTAGCACTCCGATAAAGGAAATGAGGTGTAGTGGAGTATGGAGAAGGAGATTATCTGTGGGTGGGTTTTTCCTTACATGGGTGCAAATTTACAGAGTCTCTTCAATATGATAGACTCATAGGGCATCATTTACTATAACGCCACGGCACTAATTAGCGCAAATTAGCGCTAATCACGCTAATTAGCGCTAAAACAGTATTTACTATTGCGCTGGTAAAAAAATACTCCTAAAATCGAATTTACTATAGTTCCCTGAAAACGAATAGCACCCAAACCCTTACTCTGCTAAAACCTGGAGTAGTGCACATGGAAATAATGTTTAGAGCATGATATCATTTCCTAAAAGGTACTGAAATATGTGGTATATTATTTAAAGATACCGTATATACTCGAGTATAAGCCGAGTTTTTCAGCACATTTTTTTGTGCTGAAAGTGCCCCCTCTCGGCTTATACTCGAGTCAAGCACTTTTCTGCAGCAGAGAATGAAATTTTCCGACCCGACTTTGGGGTCCCGTATCTCTGGGCCATTAGGAACCCCAAATTTGGTCTGCAAACCCAGTGGAACTAGCACTACAACATATCCATATTTGAGGTTCCTAGCACCAAGTGGCCCAGAGATACAGGGCCCCAAACTCGGTCAACTGTGTCCATCTGCAGCAATGCCATTTCAGGACCCTTTGGGCTCAGAGGCCCCACATTTTGGCTGCAGCTAGGGGGCATCTAGGAACCCTTAACTACCAAGCTTGAAGTTCGGGGGACCTATGGCTGCAAATGGGCACAGTGAGGCATGCAAATGGGCACAGTGAGGCTGCAAATGGGCATTGTTGACCCTCTTTTCCACTTACAGTAGCTGCGCATTTCTCACCCTAGGCTTATACTCAAGTCAATACGTTTTCCCATTTTTTTGTGGTAAGGCTTATACTCGAGTATATATGGTAATCTGCTTTTAAACTGTGTGAAAAAGTGATTTCTACACAGAAATGTTTTTAAAAGTCTGAGAAGAGATAAATTCCCTGTTTTTGTACAACTAGGTGCCAACACAACTAAGCATGCTCAGACCTGCAAATAGCTCTCATTTTAGCTCCAATGTCTTTTTTACAGGGCGCTATAGTAAATACCAAAATGAGCGCTGTGTTAACATGCATTTTGTGAGAGTGAAAATCGGTGCTATATAGTCCAATGCAAGTTTTAGCCATTCATTCTAATGGTACAATTGTAACTTTCCCAAATAAATCCTTTTAATGTTGAGTTGAAATGTATCTTTCTCTGAAATAAAATTTCCTTTGCAACATTGTTGCTTCTACTTAATCTATTTTGTTTTTAAGAATGCTAGAATGTGGAATGTTTTTCTTTGTCACTTTCACTTATTACTCTCCATCTCACAACAATCTTTACCAAAACTGACACAGGTGTCTTTACAAACCACAAACAATACCATTGCTGATGCAAATTTAAAATGAGTCACAATTTTTTGTGCTTTTTATTATTTCCAAATAATCATAATTTGAGTCCAAAAAAATTGATGTGTACCAACATCAGAAATCAAAATGTAATTTGAGGGTAATATCACTATTCTACACTCACCTACAAAGAACCACCAACTATCACAGAATAAATCAAGAAGAATAACTTGAGTAATGTAATTCCATAACCTGTATGTCCAAAGAAATGCAGTATGTATGTGTATTTATGTGTAGGAGGTTTTCACATGTGGCAGCTCTGTGGCTTCGAGGTTACAACTTCTGCTTAGCATCCCTGAGTGTCTGGGTTCAAATCCTGAACATGCTGTTTCATGTAGAGAAGTTGTTTCATCTCCCTAAGATGTTGAACATAGCTTCTGACTCAGGTCCTAAAACTATGTCTAAATGTAGTATTTATGTGTAGGAGGTTTCCACCACCATTGTAAATCTTGCCAGATACACTATCTAGCCAAAAGTATTGGGACACCTGCCTTTACACTAGGGATGAGCCGAACACCCCCGGGTTTGGTTCGCACCAGAACCTGCGAACGGACAGAAAGTTTGCACAAACATTCGAACCCTATTAGTTACAATGGACGCCAACGTTCGAAATCTAAAGTGCTAGGCAATGAGAGGGGGGGGCGTGACCGGATGGAAGAGGATGTGTGTCAGTGAGTGAGAGTGCAGACCTCTCTCCTCCGCTCCTCGCTAGTACAGAGGATGCCTTCAGCCCACAACCGAGGAGTGTAACGGACGGAAAGATCGAGAGGCAGTGGAAGCCGGCTATCTACCTGAGACATATGTGTCTCAATGTCAACCCCAGGAGAGATGGAAGTCTGAGGAACGGTCTCCAGTGGCTCTACGGTGCTTTTCCTCCTAGGACCTTACCTGCCACTCGATCCCCTGTGCCGCGCCTGGTGTGTTGATTCTCCGGGAGGCGGGGTCTGCAAACCCATGTGAGGCTGAGTGGCGTTCTGGTTCTCCTATCGTTCTCCCTCTTACCCGTGTGTGCCTGCGCTCCGGAAGTAGCCGGACCGGCTTGGAAACCAGCGCGGTGTGTCGGCGGCGCATCGAGGGAGACAACTGTGGGTGAGACACAGCGGAGCTCGTGGAGAAGTGGCAGTGATGATCGGGAGGCGTGCGGTGAGTGTGGGGTATGGGGTGAGCCTGATGAGGGCCAAAAACTGTTGGTGAAGAAATGCAGTGGTGAGAGCCTGCATATACGCATTTGAATTACCCGACCCCCCCCGTATGTCTCCACCGGACTCCAGAACCAATATCCTTGAGGACCGCGTCTTTACCGGACACCCCCACTTTGGCAGAATTTTGAAATGAAGCAGTGGAAACTGTATAAATAGGGAGCGCATTGGTGAGAGCCTGCAGCTAACTGTCTCATCCGACCCCAGTGTACCCCAGTGTACATTTTTTTTTCTTTTTATATATCAGCTACACTGCAGAACTTATACAATACCCCTACTGAGCCTACATGTATTGGTCACCCCTACTGTTACTCTGAGCTATCAAGTATAAACTAAAAATCTATAGGGGGACAGTCTCAAAGGTACTTTGAATATAATATACGCAGGGGGCTTTAGGGTCCTATTTGATTTAAATCGACGTGGATCAAGAGAAAGTGTGGTAGGAATCAACAGAAGATATAGGGGTGAGGTAGCGGTGAGAGACTGCACCCCCACTTGATGTAACGGACACCTTCCATATCAAGTGACTAGACCGCGTACAGATATAGATTAACCTACTTACCCACTGTTCACTGTTTGTGGGTTGTCGTAGGTCCAGTTCTACTTCCCACCTCCCCTTTTTCTTTTTTTTTTTTTTTTTTTTTCCTAGGGGAACACCTGGACTATTAATGGGGGTATTGAACAGTTGAATAAGTGGACTTCCGGGTAATGAAACTGTGCATAGAGGGACGGGGAGACTATATAAATGTCATTTATGTTTCCTGCTCTATAAATCTGGTATACTATTCTGCTGTGTAACACTCCACCACTTTTGGGGAGAGAAGGGAAGAGGAAGGGAATACTGCCCCCCCCCTTTTTTTCTTTTTCTTTTTTTTGTTGTTTACTTCACTGGGGGAAGAAGGGTGTAGTATAACCCTAAAAACGCTCTTTAGGATAGACCATGCCAAGCCAACGTACTACCAAGGCTAGCCAAGCAGCAAGCCAAGCAAGCCAGGCAGCCGCTAAGCTTGAAAAATTTGCTCACACTCCCGGCCAAGTCTCTCAGACTTCCCCCAAAAGTAACCAACAATCCCAGCAAGTTCAATCTAAAGCAGGGACTTCGGGGACAAGAAAGAGCCAGGACCAGGGTCAGAATCAGACTGTAGGGCAAAACCATCCACCAGTATTGGTGGAAGTGGGGGCCATAGGACAGGACCAGAGACCTGAAATGGCCCAGGGGCTACCAGCAGGAGGGGGGGGGGGCTAGCTCACACTGAGCCATCATTAAAGGAAGTTCTACAGGCGGTCAATCTATGTAGAGACTCCTTAGCTGAAATGACGGTCCAACTAAAAACAATACAGGCAGATCTTCTACTTGTTAGACATGACATACAAACAATTCAGGAAAGGACCACAGCTCTAGAGACACGAGTCGCTCTAATAGAGGACGACCTGGACCCCCTTAAAAGAGAAATGGCAGTCATAAGAGGACAATTAAGTAAGCAGGAGACTAAGATAGATGAGATGGAAAACAGGATAAGGAGAAAAAATGTACGAATCCTAGGGATCCCAGAACATAGTGAGGGTGCAGATTCAGTAGCCTTCCTGGAAAAGTGGTTCCAGGATACAATGGGCCTAGAAGCGTTTTCGCCATTTTTTTCGATAGAGCGAGCACACAGAGTCCCGGCAAGACCTCCCCAGCCTGGTTACCCTCCCAGACCCCTGTTAGCTAAAATACTACACTTTAACGATAAGGTGACTATAATGCGTAGAGCAAGGGAGTTGGGTAACATGATGTATAATGGCTCTAGGATCTCTATATACCCGGATTTTTCACCGGAACTGCAGAGGAGAAGAGCCAGATTCACCGAAATTAAACGTAAACTACGCCAGGTACATATAATATACGCATTGATTTACCTAGCTAGATTACGATTAACAGTTAATGGGGGAACTAAATTTTTTGATACACCTGACGAAACAAGGTAAAGGAGGGGCTACCGGGGAGAGATGGCCCCTGTCCCGCTCCCTTATGGCAGCCACCCTCCTAGGGGTTTCTTCTTTTTTTTTATTTTTTCTCTTTTTTCTTTTGTTGAACACGAAATATTGTGGGTGCGGGTTACCAGGGGCGGGTGGGAGGGGTATTAGCGGGGGGGGAAATGGGGATATTGTTTATTACTGACTGTGTTTTTTTTGGATGAACTCTTTAAATACCTTCCAGGCCTGCCCTTTGGTATGTGGGTGGGTTTATATTCCTAATGCTTTGTTCTAAAGGAAATGGGGAGGAGGGGAGAGGGGTATGAAAGGGTGGGAACAATGAGCAGGACACCCCCACTTACTTTTCGTTTGAGGGGCCCGGCAAAATGTTCTCAAGATTTTTATGTTGTTTTTGTACGTTTTTTTTTTGTGTTGGTAGAGGTGAAGGGGATTGGAGAGGGAGGGAAGAAGGGAGGGATATGGGAGGGGGTAAGGAGATTGTACAAAGTATGTGGAATGTATGGATAGGTCACAATAGGAAGTCCCTGGGTAGGCCTAGGAAGGCAGTGAAGAAGGAACTAAAGGACGATAGATTGTATGCATGGTTTAGCTGGGGGGTAGGTATCAAAAGAAGGTATGAATGGGTAATAGATAGGGATGACTGGAAGAAGCATGTCTCTAAGGGGGAAGACAGATATCCAATACACTTGTTCACTATGAATAGTCTGAGCAATAGATCTCACTATTATTTACACGACACTAATAAGTTAACACAGGAATCCAAAATGAAAACACAAAACAAAGGTAGAGTTTATAGAGTTGTAATGAATAGACATTTTCACGTATATGGCTAGTAATGCACGGTTAAAAAGGAAAGCTATTACACTCTGTTCATGGAATGTAAGGGGTTTGGGGGACCTAGGGAAAAGAGTAGCAGTGTTGAACACAGTAAACGCACATGGGGTCTTCATCCTGTGTTTACAGGAAACACATTTTTCAAACACTTCTATATCTCAGTTGGGGTGGAGGGATTTCCAAATTTCAGTATCACTCTATTCACACGTCCTATTCAAGGGGGGTCAGTATTTTTGTTAAGAAAGGGGTAACATTTAATTGTTTCCAGAATAGGATCGACAAATTTGGGAGATACGTCTTTCTTCACTGTAAGATAGAGAATCAGACCTTTGTCCTAGCCAGTGTGTACATACCGCCACCTTTCAAATTGGATATCTTCTATGACTTAGCAGAGTTTGTGCTGGATAAACCTGATAGCCCGATCTTCATGATGGGTGATTTCAATACGGTCATAGATCAGGACCTAGATAGGTTTCCACAATCAACCCAAGGGAGAGGCCTAGCGGATAAACGATTGGCCCATATAATGGGGGAAATGGGTCTTAAGGACCTATGGAGAATACAGAATCCGGGAGATCGGGCTTATTCATGTTTTTCCACTACACACTCTACGCTCTCTTGAATCGACATGACACTAGGGAACGATGAGGCAATTACTATATCTGGCAGTCCCAAATACTTGCCGAGGGGTCTCTCCGATCACTCCCCAATGGCGATATATCCTTGGAGATTGGTGGGGAAAATCAACCTCGGGAATGGAAAATTAGTCCAGTTTGGCTGGAACTTATTGGGGAACCCCAGGAAGTTACAAGGGCTCTGATAGAGTTTATAGACTTAAACACTGGAACAGCACCACAGGGGGTCATTTGGGACACTTTAAAGGCATTCCTTAGAGGCCTCTTGATCCAGCAGATTTCAAGAATCAAGAGGGAGTCTAATAGAAGGGAGGTGAAGGCAGCACATAGTGTGATACAATTAGAAGAACAATATATTAAAAATCCATCAGTAGGGAACCTGGGGGCATGGACAGAGGCACAACAGGTCTATCGCTGGATAATGATGGGGAAAGCGGAAAAAAGATATATATTTCAAAAGCAAGTCAGTTTTGGGGAGGGGGAATGTGTAGGTCGGATGCTCTCACAACTGGTGAAATTTAATTCACCCTCGTCACTGGTACCAATGATTAACACGACCACAAAGGGAACAACTACTAATACCCCAGAAATCGTCGATTGCTTTAAAGAGTACTATAAAAACCTCTACAGCTCCAATCAAGAAGAAATGGGTGACCCAATGGAAAACTTTTTTAAGACTTGACTATCCCCCGACTCTCCGAGGATAATGGGAACAAATTGGATGCTCCCATTACACTAGAAGAGATACAACACACGGTACAGGCAATGGCGACCCGGAAGTCTCCCGGGCCGGACGGCCTACCGATTGAGGTTTATCGCCATTTTGGAGGTGTTCTTCTCCCCGAACTATTGAAGACATTTAATTGGGCGCTGGCTAATGGGGAACTCCCACTTTCTATGAGGGAATCAACCATAATAGTTATACCAAAAGAAAATAAGGACCCATTGGACCCCTCCTCGTATAGACCTATCTCCCTGCTTAATCTGGACGCCAAGATTTTGGCTAAGATCTTGGCGTCCAGACTGAACGGGGTGATAGAGGATTTAGTCCATCCTGACCAATCAGGATTTATACCTGGCAGGTCAACTAATATAAATATTAGACGAGTACACCTAAATCTACAAATTCCAACTGATGACGAGGGACATAGAGCCATTCTTTCTCTAGATGCCGCTAAGGCTTTCGACACCTTAGAGTGGGGATATCTGTGGAGGATTCTGAGAGAGTTCCAAATAGGGTCAACATTTTCTAAATGGGTAAAAATGATGTACAAATCACCAGAGGCCAGGGTGAGGGTTAACAATGAACAATCTGCAAGGTTTCAACTGCTAAGGGGGACGAGGGGCCTCTTGTTCGCCCTTGCAATTGAACCTCTGGCCATATCTCTTCGATCTTGTATGGAGATCAGAGGTTTTAAAAGAGGTCGGGAGGAGGAAAAAGTAATCCTATTTGCAGACGACCTACTCATACTCCTTGGGGATGTACAGAACTCCTTAAAACAAACTATGGGTAAAATCAGCGAATTCGGTGAATTCTCTGGTTTAAAGATTAACTGGGGAAAATCTACCCTACTGCCAGTGGACCCTCTAGATGGTCTACTACCTCAAGAAGCTAGAGGACTGCAAGTAGTAACTCAGATGAAGTATCTTGGTGTAATTATAACGAGAGACCCCAAAGCATATATAATAAACAATTTGTCCCCACTGTTAACCAGGTTTAACCACTTCCCGACCGCCCCATGTAGATATACGTCGGCAGAATGGCACGTACAGGCAGAATCACGTACCTGTACGTGACATTCTTCCGGCGGTTGGGGGGTCCGATCGGACCCCCCTCCGCCGGCGGGGACGGTCGGGATCGTGTCAGGAGCGATCCGGGACGAGGGGACGGCCAGTGGTTTCTGGCCACCCCCTCGCGATCGCTCCTGGCCAATGAAAAGCTTCCCCTTCCTGTCTATTGTATAGACAGGAAGGCGGAAGTGATGTCACGCTCGGTGCGCCGGTCTATGTGACCGGAGACGCCGAGCGGTGAACATGTAAAGGTTAGTGCACAACAGTACACTGACACCAGTACAGTTAGGCACATATTCCACCCCCCTGTCACCCCCAGATCACCCCCCAGATCACCCCCTCCCCCCCCAGTCACAGTGTCACTAATTGCAGTGATCATTTTTTTACTGATCACTGCATTTAGTGTCAGTGTGACTGTAATAACTGTCAGGGCAGTTAGTTTTAGGTCCAAGGTAGCCCCCTACCCCCCCCTAATAAAGGTTTAACCCCTTGATTGCCCCCCAGGTAACCCTTTCACCCCCTTTTGCCAGTGTCACTAAGCGATCGTTTTTCTGATCGCTGTATTAGTGTCACTGCTGTCGCTAGGTAACCATTTTTTTTTTTTTTTAGGTAACCGCCATGTTTATATAGGTTCATAAATAGTTTTATAGGTCAGGTACCCCCATATTACAACCTAAATAAAGGTTTTAAACCCCTTGATTGCCCCTAGAGTTAACCCTTTCACCAGTGATCACTGTATAACTGTCACTGGTGACGCTGGTTAGCCAGTTAGTTATTTCGTTATTTAGGTTCCCCGTCAGGTTTTTATATAGCGTCAGGTACCCCCATATATTACCTAATAAAGGTTTTAACCCCTGATTGCCCCTAGTTAACCCTTTCACCCCCTTTTGCCAGTGTCACTAAGCGATCGTTTTTCTGATCGCTGCATTAGTGTCGCTAGGTAACCATTTTTTTTTTTTTAGGTAACCGCCATGTTTATATAGGTTCATAAATAGGTTTATAGGTCAGGTACCCCCATATTACAACCTAAATAAAGGTTTTAACCCCCTGATTGCCCCTAGAGTTAACCCTTTCACCAGTGATCACTGTATAACTGTCACTGGTGACGCTGGTTAGCCAGTTAGTTATTTCGTTATTTAGGTTCCCCGTCAGGTTTTTATATAGCGTCAGGTACCCCCATATATTACCTAATAAAGGTTTAACCCCCTGATTGCCCCTAGTTAACCCTTTCACCCCCTTTTGCCAGTGTCACTAAGCGATCGTTTTTCTGATCGCTGCATTAGTGTCGCTAGGTAACCAGTTTTTTTTTTTTGTATTACTGTTACGGGTGACGCTGGTTAGTTAGCTTGTTTTTTATACTGTCAGGGCACCCGCCATTTATTACCCAATAACGGTTTAACCCCCTGATCGCCCGGCGGGTGATATCAATTAGGTTTTAGGGTCAAATAAGGTCTGCGTCGCCCCAGGTTAGTGCCAGTACCGCAAACACCCACGCACAAAGCATACACCTCCCTTAGTGGCACAGTATCTGAACAGATCAATATCTGATCTGATCAGATCTATACTAGCGTCCCAGCAGTTTAGGGTTCCAAAAAAAAACGCATTGTTAGCGGGATCAACCCAGATACCTGCTAGCACCTGCGTTTTCCCCCTCCGCCCAGCCCCCCCCACCCAAGTGCAGTATCGATCGATCACTGTCACTTACAAAACACTAAGCACACAAAACAGCAGCGTTCGCAGAGTCAGGCCTGATCCCGGTGATCGCTAACAGTTTTTTTGTGGTAGCGTTTTTATTCAGTCGCTTCAGTCAGGAGCTTTTTTACCTGTGAATCTCAAAAAATAAAAAAAAAAATAAAATAGTTGTCGTTTTATTGTTCTCTCTCTCACTCTATTCTCTCTCTATTGTTGCTCTTTTTTTACTCCATTCTATTCTGCAATGTTTTATTATGTTTTATCATGTTTTATCATGCTTGCTTTTCAGGTATGTAATTTTGTTTACTGTGTTTTAGTGTTAAGCATTTTTTTTGTTTTCAGGTGCGCCATTCAGTTGCAACGCGGATTTATTTATCTTGACAGCAACAGCGTTTGCTCCCACGATACATAAAGACGCGACTCCAACACTGTAGGAGGTGATTTCACCACCACAGTTAAAAAAAAGAGCATATATGCCGAAGCATGGGGGCAGCAGGGGGGGGGGGGAGGAGCGATTGGCTCCTAATGCCACGTACATACGGTCGAAATTCCGACCGTGTGTACACGGCATAACTTTTGCGGGAGGATGCCCCCATGCATCGGCATATATAAATGGTGCATGTATGCCCATCATTAGAAGTGGGTGGATGAAGGGAGGTATTCTAATGGTGGGCATACCCACCAATCAATCTCTTTTTTTCGTTCAGCCAAGAGGCTGCATGAAAAAAAAAAGATTACAATATATGTCCAGTATGTTGCTGGACTTTGAATGGTTATACCAGAATGATGCCTGCAGGTTTAGGTATCATCTTGGTATCATTCTTTTCAGCCAGTGATCGGCTTTCATGTAAAAGCAATTCTAGCGGGTAATTAGCCTCTAGACTGCTTTTACAAGCAGTGGGAGGGAATGTCCCCCCTCCCGGATATAAACCGCGCCATTGGGAAATTGGGAAAGCATTTTATCACACCAATCTTGGTGTGGTCAGATGCTTTGAGGGCAGAGGAAAGATCTAGGGTCTAATAGACCCCAATTTTTTCAAAAAAAGAGTACCTGTCACTGCCTATTGCTATCATAGGGGATATTTACATTCCCTGAGATAACAATAAAAATCATAACAAAGAAAAAAAATGGAAGGAACAGTTTAAAAATAAAATAAAAAAGCTAAATAAATAAAAAAAAAAACAAAAAAAAAAAAAAAAAGCACCCCTGCCCCCCCTTCTCTTGCGCAAAGGCGTACACAAGCGTTGGTCTGGCGTCATATGTAAACAGCAATTGCACCATGCATGTGAGGTATCACCGCGAAGGTCAGATCGAGGGCAGTAATTTTAGCAGTAGACCTCCTCCGTGAATCTAATGTGGTATCATGTAAAGGCTTTTAAAGGCTTTTAAAAATGTATGTAGTTTGTCGCCACTGCGTGTTTGTGCGCAATTTTAAAGCATGTCGTGTTTGGTATCCATGTACTCGGCCTAAGATCATATTTTTTATTTCATCAAAAATTTGAGCAATATAGTGTGTTTTAGTGCATTAAAATAAAAAAAAGTGTATTTTTTCCACAAAAAATGCGTTTGAAAAATCGCTGCGCAAATACTGTGTGGAAAAAAAAAATGCAACACCCACCATTTTAATCTGTAGGGCCTTTGCTTTAACATTATATATAGTGTTTGGGGGTTCAACGTAATTTTCTTGCAAAAAAAAAATATGTTTTCATGTAAACAAAAAGTGTCAGAAAGGGCTTTGTCTACAAGTGGTTAGAAGAGTGGGTGACGTGTGACATAGGCTTCTAAATGTTGTGCATAAAATGCCAGGACAGTTCAAAACCCCCCCCAAATGACCCCATTTTGGAAAGTAGACACCCCAAGCTATTTGATGAGAGCAATGTTGAGCCCATTAAATATTTTTTTTTTTTGTCCCAAGAGATTGAATAATGAAAAAAAAAATATATATATATTTTTTTTACAAAAAGTTGTCACTAAATGATATATTGCTCAAACATGTCATGGGCATATGTAGAAATACACCCCAAAATACATTCTGTTGCTTCTCCTGAGTACGGGGATACCACATGTGTGGGACTTTTTGGGAGCCTAGCTGCGTACGGAACCCCAAAAACCAATCACCGCCTTCAGGCTTTCTAAGGGTGTAATTTTTTTATTTCACTTCTCACTGCCAATCACAGTTTCGGAGGCCATGGAATGCCCAGATGGCATAAAACCCCCCAAAATGACCCCATTTTGGAAAGTAGACACCCCAAGCTATTTGCTGAGAGGTATTGTGAGTATTTTGCAGATGTCGCTTTTTGTCACAAAGTTTTGAAAATTGAAAAAAGAAAAAAAAAATTATTTTTTCTTTACTTTCTTCATTTTCAAAAACAAATGAGAGCTGTAAAATACTCACCATGCCTCTCAACAAATAGCTTGGGGTGTCTACTTTCCAAAATGGGGTCATTTGGGGGGGTTTTGTGCTATTTTGGCATTTTATGGCCTTCGAAACTGTGATAGGTAGTGAGGAGTGAAATCAAAAATTTGCACCCTTAGAAATCCTGAAGGCGGTGCTTGGGTTTCGGGGCCCCGTACGCGGCTAGGCTCCCAAAAAGTCCCACACATGTGGTATCCCCATACTCAGGAGAAGCAGCAAAATGTATTTTGGGGTGCAATTCCACATATAACTATGGCATGTGTGAGCAATATATCATTTAGTGACAACTTTTTGAAAAAAAAAAAAAAATCTTTTTTATTTTTGTCTTTATTCAATCACTTGGGACTAAAAAAAAAAATATTCAATGGGCTCAACATGCCTCTCAGCAAATAGCTTGGGGTGTCTACTTTCCAAAATGGGGTCATTTGGGGGGGTTTTGTACTTCTCTGCCATTTTAGCACCTCAAGAAATGAAATAGGCAGTCATAAATTAAAAGCGGTGTAAATTCCAGAAAATGTACTCTAGTTTGTAGACGCTATAACTTTTGCGCAAACCAATAAATATACGCTTATTGGCATTTTTTTTACTAAAGACATGTGGCTGAATACATTTTGGCCCAAATGTTTGACTAAAATTGAGTTTATTAGATTTTTTTTATAACAAAAAGTAGAAAATCTCTTTTTTTTTTCAAAATTTTCGCTCTTTTTCCGTTTATATCGCAAAAAATAAAAATCACAGAGGCAATCAAATACCATCAAAAGAAAGCTCTATTTGTGGGAAGAAAAGGACGCAAATTTCGTTTGGTTACAAAATTGCATGACCGCGCAATTACCAGTTAAAGTAGTGCAGTGCGAAATTGAAAAAAGACCTCTGGTCCTTTGGCTGCCAAATGGTCCGGGGCTGAAGTGGTTAAAGAGAAAACTAAGATCTGGAGGATGTTTCCCCTCTCTACGATGGGCCGCTGCAACCTAATCAAAATTATTTTTCTGCCACAAGCCTTGTACATCCTCGCCAACTCCCCAGTATGGGTCTACAAAAATGGTTCTCTGGGTTCAACACCATATTTAGAGAACTGATATGGAAGGGCAATGTGGCGCGTATTAGTCTAAAAATCCTCCAACTCCCGACCAATGAAGGGGGAGCGGCAATCCCACATTTGTTTAGATATTTTTTAGCATCCCAACTACAATATATGAGGAGCACTGGGGCGGGGGGAAATCTTCTCCAGACATTTTTAAAAAGACAAACCGTTGAAATCATGGAGGCAGGTATGGTGATACGGGGAATTCCCACCTTGGATTTAATGAACAAGGTATGGGTAGCGGCCAAGGGAATACTGGGATGCAGAGGCCATACGGAATACTCACCATTGTGGAAAAATAATAATTTGAGCGAGGTACAAAAAATAGGACCAATTAGGGAGTGGGAGCGAAGAGATATAAAATATCTACATCAGCTGTATACCAGTGGGCAATTAAAAACGTTTCAAGAGCTCAGAGCGGAGTTTATAATACCGAGAAAATCTTTCTTCCGATATCTCCAAATTAGGCACGCACTTACAGTACAATTTGAGGACTCACCACTAGAATGGTGTAATATATCGACACTAGTGAGAATAACGCAAATAGAGTCAACAAAAGGGCTGACTTCAGGGATATACTCGATCCTACATAAAGACGCCAGGGGCTGCCAGTACACCTCTGTCTTTAGAGATAAATGGGCAAGGGATGGGGGCAATATCACAAGTACCCAATGGGATAGGATCCTCGAGATAGCACCATGGGTTTCTCTCTCTCCACCTCAAAGGATGTCGCTTTTGTTCCTTTTATATAGAGCCTATTTTACCCCTAAAAAACGTTTTAGTTTCGGACGTAGAATAGACTCCTCTTGCCCTAGATGTGGAAGGACAGAAGGAGATATGATACACATGTTTTGGAGATGCCCTAAGCTGCATCGCTACTGGATGGAGGTAGTGGAAATAATCTCACAAGTTTTTGAAGTCTCTATCGAGACAGAACCCAAGGTTTGTGTACTAGGATAGGTGGATGGAAAGGGAAGGCCCAAAGGAACCAGTATGGCAATTTTGAGATGTCTATTTCAGGCGCGCAAACTTATAGCCCAGAGATGGCAGTCACCCACCCCCCCATCCAGTAGGGAATGGGAGCAAGGTGTGAATACTATGATACTGAAAGAAAAAACACTTTATATAAGACAGGGATGCACTAAGAAATTTGAAAGGATGTGGAAAATTTGGTGTGAAAAAAAAAATATAGACACATTATAAATTTATGCATCATTTTGGACTAAACAAGAAGACATGCGGGAAGGTAGATGTGTGATGTGAATGGCTAGGATATGATAGTGAATGAATGTGGGGAACATAGTAAACAGACAGAGCTACTTGGGAAGAGAGAAGAAATGTACATTCTGGATTACTAATCCCTTCTTTTTTTTTTTTTTTTACTGCACTGTGTTTGTTTTCTTTTTGTATTTTTTTTCTCTTCTTTATTACTGGAAGATGATTAGTCTTGCCATTTTCCTTTTTAACAAATGGATAATGCATGGATGTAAGAATGTGATGCTTATGTTGTAAAATTGAAAAATGATCAATAAAGTGCTAATTATAACAGCCGATATGCATGTTAATGTCATAAAAGAGGTTTGGGGACCCGGGTCCTGCCCCAGGGGACATGTATCAATGCAAAAAGAAGTTTTAAAAACTGACGTTTTTTCGGGAGCAGTCATTTTAATGATGCATAAAGTGAAAAAAAAAAGTTAAATATTCCTTTAAATATGGTACCTGGGGGGTGTCTAAAGTATGCCTGTGAAGTGGCATGTATTTCCCGTGTTTAGAACTGTCCCTGCAAAAAATGACATTTGTAAAGGAAAAAGCCATTTAAAACTGCTTGCGGCTTTAATGTCATGTCTTGTCCTGGCAATATGGATGAAAGTCTTTGAGAAAAATGGCATGGCTACCCCATAACCCCCCCCCCCCCCCACCACAGCCCATTACCAGCCCCTTTGGGTCTTGTATGGATATTAAGGGGAACCCCGCACCCAAAATGAAAACCTATACCTACAACCCTATATACTCTGAACAGCAGTATACAGGCGGTGCAAACAAGACAGGGACAGTAGGTTTGTTCTTAAGTAGAATCTGTTTGTAATTTTGAACAGGTACATTTTTAAGTGTAGCTCCATCCAAAAAAATCAATTTTTAAGCTTTTTGGAGAACATAGAAAAGGGTTATCACCCCTGTAACATTTGTTTTGCTGTCTGTGCACCTGTTCAGAACATTTCACCTCACTTTCCGTCCCAATGACAAATGTTTTTGGAAAAAGTGTTTTTTTTTATTGAAACAAGGATTGGTGATAAAGCATCAGTAGAGAGGAGATACCTTTTTCCCAAGTTAAATCTAACAGGATAGAATTTTCCTTCCTAGGGGTACATTTCCTCTCACTTCCTGTTTTCTCCTTCCGTTTGCAAGTAGGAGTCGTTTCTAAGTTGGATGTTTGAAAGTAGGGGCCTGCCGTATATACTCTGCAGAAATTTGCTCCATTAGATGTTGGTGTTGCCACAACACTGTAAGCCCTCACAGTTACTCTTGGTGGGCACAGGAATGGGCCCTGCTGTGAATTATTAGATCAAGATTTGTAATTGCATGCACTTGTTGAACAGGGGAAGAAAAATTGGGCCTTTGGTGGTGGTGGTGGTGGACGGTGTTTCCACAACACTGTAAGCCCTCACAGTTACTCTTGGTGGGCACAGGAATGGGCCCTGCTGTGAATTATTAGATCAAGATTTGTAAGGTGGACGGTGTTGCCACAACACTGTAAGCCCTCACAGTTACTCTTGGTGGGCACAGGAATGGGCCCTGCTGTGAATTATTAGATCAAGATTTGTAATTGCATGCACCTGTTGAACAGGGGCATAAAAATTGGGCCTTTGGTGGTGGTGGTGGTGGACGGTGTTTCCACAACACTGTAAGCCCTCACAGTTACTCCTGGTGGGCACAGGAATGGGCCCTGCTGTGAATTATTAGATCAAGATTTGTAATTGCATGCACCTGTTGAACGGGGGCAGAAAAATTGGGCCTTTGGTGGTGGTGGTGGTATGTGAGATATCGCCGCGATCATTAGACCGAGAGCAATAATTCTAGCACAAGACCTCCTCTGTAACTCTAAACTGGTAACCTGTAGACATTTTTAAAGTGTCACCTATGGAGATTTTTAATTACCATAGTTTGTTGGTAATCCACAAATGTGCGCAATTTTTAACATGACATGTTAGGTATTTATTTACTTGCCGTAACATCATCTTTCACATTATACAAAAAAATTGGGCTAACTTTACTGCTTTTTTTTTTGTTTTTTTTTCATGAAAGTGTATTTTGTCCCAAAAAAATATTGCAGCGGCCGCCATTTTATTCTCTAAGGTCTCTGCTAAAAAATATATATATAATGTTTGGGGGTTCTAAGTAATTTTCTAGCAAAAATACGTATTTTAACTTGTAAGCAACAAATGTCAGAAAAAGGCTTAGGCATGAAGGGGTTAAAGTGTGTTTCCACTTTTGCAGTCAAATGTGAGAAAAACCCACTTTATATGTGTGGTGTGTTCCAATTCACATAGCTAAAAAATGTTTTTAAGATATTTCTTACCTTTTAGATTTCTCTTAGGAAAAGGTGCCACGGCTAACTGCAAGCATTTCCCCAGAATCTGTCATCTGTCAACAGATAGTCTTGGGACTGACTGAATTCAGTTCAGTTGATGAGATGATATCTGACAGCACAGTACACACAGGTTTAATTATGGCACAACTTCATAGCCCCTTCATAAGCAAAGAGTAATAAGTAGGATTTTACAGTGCTGGAATATTCAGCCTAAAAAAAGATAATCTGCAATTAAAATATTTTTTTAAGTTATGTTATGTGAATTGGGGCATGTAACAAATGTAAAATAGTTGTTATCTAAATTTTGCTGCAAAAGTTGGAATACACTTTTTAATGCAATGCAAATTGGGGGACGTGGCCAGCGCCCGACATGAATGGCAGTGTGAGTCAGGATCTCTTGAACAGTGAGGGGAATCACAGCGACATCAGGCACAGCGGACCGCTGATTTTCCACTCTGCGACAAGGGGGCACTCTCCTGCACCTGCAGACATGTCTAGGAAGAGGAAGGATGAGCGGGGACCCCGCAAACTGACTGCCTTCTTCCCCCAGCCCGCTAGAAGCATCATTCAAGATGGCGCCGGAAGAACAGCCCCTGCTGCCTCGCTGCGCACACGCTGCCACTACTCAGAGCTCCCAGATGAATAGCCACCAGCTGCATGGATCTCGGAGGGTCCTCTCCCCCCTTCCAGAGCCTTTACTGCCAGCCCGCCCTGCTGCAGTCCATGCGGCTGGATCATACTGGGCAGGACCCAGAGATAAGCCAAGAACCTATACCCCCTGCACATAACATGCATGATCTGTCTCCCATTGCCTCCTTTCCAACAACCAATCAGCCAGTAATGGATAAGCTCCTTAAGGCGATGCTGCTTTCCTTGCATAACTCTCTGGATGCTGACATCCTTACACTAACCAGACAGTTTTCCAGAGAAGTAAACTCCCTGGGAGACAGGGGTCACAATCAGGGGCGTAACTAGAAATCATAGGGCCCCATAGCAAAATGTTGTATGGGCCCCCGCCCCCTGCAAATAGCCCCCCCACGAAAAAAAATGAACTAATGCCACCGAACAACTGATTTCCACACTCATGTGGCACAGTACCCAGGCAACAGCTTATATTAATTTTGAACAACAAAGTATGCAGTATACTGTATGCAGCCCCTGAAGGACACACATTGCTGACCTCCATGCCTTCTAACCAATTTATGTTCTGTTATATAAAATTAAATAGTTCAACTCACCATAATGCAGAATCAGTGGGAGCCCAGAGCGTGTGCCACTTGCCACCATCGCCGGCCACCAGATGCAGATTGTCAATTGTCACACGTTGCAGAATGTCACCTGCCACACATAATGGATTGTCACTTGCCATGTCACCTGCCACACATTACTGATGGTCACTTGCCACGTCCCGGGTTGTCACTTGCCACACATTACAAATTGTCACTTGCCATGTCACGGATTTTCACTTGCCACGTCACCTACCACACATTACGGATTGTCACTTGCCATGTCCTGGGTTGTCACTTGCCACGTCACCTGCCACACATTATGGATTGTCACTTGCCACGTCCTGGATCGTCACTTGCCACACATTACGGATTGTCACTTGCCACATCACCTGCCACACGTTGCGGATTGTCCACTTGCCACGTTGCCTGCCACCAGATGCAGATTGTCACTTGTCACATGTTGTGGAATGTCACCTGCCACATGTTGCGGATTGTCCACTTACCACATCACGGATTGTCACTTGCCACGTCACCTGCCACACATTATGGATTGTCACTTGCCACGTCCCGGGTTGTCACTTGCCCCGTCACCTGCCACATTACAGATTGTCATGTCACGGATTGTCACTTGCCACGTCGCCTGCCACACATTACCGGTTGTCACTTGCCACGTCGCCTGCCACACAGTACGGGTTGTCACTTGCCACGTCACCTGCCACACATTATGGGTTGTCACTTGCCACGTCGCCTGCCACACATTACGGGTTGTCACTTGCCACTTCGCCTGCCACACATTATGGGTTGTCACTTGCCACGTCGCCTGCCACACATTAGGGGTTGTCACTTGCCACGTCACCTGCCACACATTACGGGTTGTCACTTGCCACGTCGCCTGCCACACATTACGGGTTGTCACTTGCCACATCACCTGCCACACATTACGGGTTGTCACTTGCCACGTTGCCTACCACACATTACGGGTTGTCACTTGCCACATCACCTGCCACACATTACGGGTTGTCACTTGCCACGTCGCCTGCCACACATTACGGGCTGTCACTTGCCACGTCGCCTGCCACACATTACGGGTTGTCACCTGCCACACCGTTTACGGATTGTCACTTGCAGCAGGTTAGCAGTCAGGCAGCAGAGAGATAATGTCATCTCTCTGCTTCCCAGGTGATTGCACAGTGAAGGGGGAACTTCACTGAGGGATGCAGGGCGGGCACCAGGCGGTGAGAGATGATGTCATCTCTCTGCTCCCCCGCCCCAGATCCCTGATTAGCCAGACTTATAAAATTAAATAGTTCAACTCACCATAATGCAGAATCAGTGGGAGCCCAGAGCGTGTGCCACTTGCCACCATCGCCGGCCACCAGATGCAGATTGTCAATTGTCACACGTTGCAGAATGTCACCTGCCACACATAATGGATTGTCACTTGCCATGTCACCTGCCACACATTACTGATGGTCACTTGCCACGTCCCGGGTTGTCACTTGCCACACATTACAAATTGTCACTTGCCATGTCACGGATTTTCACTTGCCACGTCACCTACCACACATTACGGATTGTCACTTGCCATGTCCTGGGTTGTCACTTGCCACGTCACCTGCCACACATTATGGATTGTCACTTGCCACGTCCTGGATCGTCACTTGCCACACATTACGGATTGTCACTTGCCACATCACCTGCCACACGTTGCGGATTGTCCACTTGCCACGTTGCCTGCCACCAGATGCAGATTGTCACTTGTCACATGTTGTGGAATGTCACCTGCCACATGTTGCGGATTGTCCACTTACCACATCACGGATTGTCACTTGCCACGTCACCTGCCACACATTATGGATTGTCACTTGCCACGTCCCGGGTTGTCACTTGCCCCGTCACCTGCCACATTACAGATTGTCATGTCACGGATTGTCACTTGCCACGTCGCCTGCCACACATTACCGGTTGTCACTTGCCACGTCGCCTGCCACACAGTACGGGTTGTCACTTGCCACGTCACCTGCCACACATTATGGGTTGTCACTTGCCACGTCGCCTGCCACACATTACGGGTTGTCACTTGCCACTTCGCCTGCCACACATTATGGGTTGTCACTTGCCACGTCGCCTGCCACACATTAGGGGTTGTCACTTGCCACGTCACCTGCCACACATTACGGGTTGTCACTTGCCACGTCGCCTGCCACACATTACGGGTTGTCACTTGCCACATCACCTGCCACACATTACGGGTTGTCACTTGCCACGTTGCCTACCACACATTACGGGTTGTCACTTGCCACATCACCTGCCACACATTACGGGTTGTCACTTGCCACGTCGCCTGCCACACATTACGGGCTGTCACTTGCCACGTCGCCTGCCACACATTACGGGTTGTCACCTGCCACACCGTTTACGGATTGTCACTTGCAGCAGGTTAGCAGTCAGGCAGCAGAGAGATAATGTCATCTCTCTGCTTCCCAGGTGATTGCACAGTGAAGGGGGAACTTCACTGAGGGATGCAGGGCGGGCACCAGGCGGTGAGAGATGATGTCATCTCTCTGCTCCCCCGCCCCAGATCCCTGATTAGCCAGACCGCTCGCGTCCACGGACCTGCCCGCTCTCACCCGTGGAGCCACCCGCGGACCCCCGGAGCCACCCGCGGACCCGCCTGAGCCGCCCGCGGACCCGTGAAGCCACCTGCGGACCCCCGGAGCCACCCGCGGCGCCTGTCCTCAAGGGCCCCCCATTGGCTGCGGGCCCCATAGCGGCTGCATGTGCCGCTATGGCGGTAGTTCCGCCACTGGACTCACAATATTGAGGAATCCATGGGTGATAGTGTATATATATATATATATATATATATATATATATATATATATCATCAGCAAATTAGTAGATGCCCATGGTGAGAGTGTGGAAGAATGCACATGTTTTAAATCTAAACCCACAGACCTAGAAGACTGCTTTGGGAGGAACAATCTCAAACTCAGAGGAATTCCTGAATTTATTCCAATCAACTGACCTTAGAACAGTTTGCCATGGATCTGTTTACTTGTCTGTTACATAAAAACACCGGCGATAGAACTGACTATCGATCGTATTCATCATATACTGAAACCTTAATTTCTCCTACAATCAGTTCCATGTGACATACTACTAATGCCCCGTACACACATTCGGAAATTCCGATGGGAAAAGTCTGATTGGATTATGTTGTCGGAAAATCTGATCATGTGTGGGCTCGGAAATTCCGACTGAAAAAATTTGAGAGCAGGATCTAAAATTTTCTGACAAAAAAATCCGATTGGACTTTTTCCGATCGTTTGTAGAGAATTCCGACGGACAAAGTGCCACGCATTCTCAGCACTAGCCTCTACATAGTCCCGTTGTACGTTTTGCACGTCACCTCGTTCGGAACGATCGGATTTTCCGACAAATTTTTCTGACCATGTGTGTGCAACACCAGTTTAGGACAAAATCCCTCTGAAAAAATCCGGATTTTGTGATCGGAATGTCCGACCGTGTGTACAAGGCAAATGAGTTCACTTCTATCACATAATGGAACAAATCCTGACCAAATCAAGGTCTATGGGCCAACTACCAAACCCTTACAGTGCTATTCAAATATATGCTGATTTATCCAAGAACACCTTAGACCTCTCTCAACAATTACTAAAGCTCTCAGAAATCATAAATAAAATACAAATGGAAACAACCTTCCAAGCTCTCAGTTGAAAGGAATGATACTTCCTACTCTATAGCGTCGGTAGAGAAAGGCTTGGCACTATCGCACACCTGGGGTATTATCCCCAAACCGACACCACCGATGGGAGCTAGGAGACCATCAGGGAAAATTACCCCTCAGTGGCAGTCGGTCACCGACCCGATCGGCATGGTACCCAGTGATCTGAAGTCGAGCTACATTTCATTCTTTCTGGCACCCCTTATACCGTTCCATCGCTTCTCTGTTCGGTCAGGGGACTAATACCCTCCACCACAGTTGCAATTTTTCAATTTTTCCTCTGCAATTTGTTACTTTGTTCTTCCACTGTTTGTTTTTTGTCTCTAGTCATGTTATTTTTCAGAACTCTCTTTCATCTTCATACCCATCCATCTGGCTGTCACCAACCAACCTTTTTTCTCCTGGAATGCAACTGACATCCTAACATGGACAACCACTACCACCTTCATATCCTGGATCCACCAAAAAAAAAATGAGTGAGTACAGAACCAGCTAATTTATACTATCTAACAATAGTCTTACGATTGTGACTATTATTGCCAACGGCCTAAATCACCCGGTCAAAAGAGCCTCACTATGCTTGCCAAATTCTATGTGTACAAGTGTCACACTTCCAACATGAGGCTTGACCCACATGTTCCCAAAGAGACTTTCCCCTTATCTATACAGCTTCTGGCCCTAAGAAAAATCAGGGAGTCCTTATAACTATACACCGATCTGTGAACTTTCAACTTCATAATAGCATCGCTGACACTAATGGACGCTACCTTATTTTGATATGTACCATTGATCACACTCCTATTACCCTAGCAACAGTTTATGCCCCAAACAATCGCCAGCTTTGTTTCCTCAACAAAATATTGAAGATTTGCCATGTACGGAAATGATTCCTCATCTTATGTGACAATTTCAATACAGTTCCTGATCACCATGTGGACACCTCAAATCCCAACCCCAGGTATACATTCGCTATGGAGAAATTAATTAATACCAATGATCTTTACAATATCTGGCGGTGTCATCACCCAACTGAGGGAGATTACACTTATCATTCGCCAGTTCATATTATGTATACTCACATAGACTACATTTGAACTGATAAATGGTTATTACAAAGAGTTTGCGACTCTGACATTGCACCCATAACCTGGGCTGATCATGCCCCTACAAGCATTACCATTTCTAATTGTGCATCTTCCCTAGCATGCAATATATGGAGAGCTAATGCTCAGATTCTGAAAACATCTCCTTACGCAGTCTATCAAGCAAAAGGTTTCAGAATTTTTCCTAAACAATATGGGTTCAATCATGTCAGACTCCGCCATCCTATGGAATGCTCATTAAGCATTCAGCAGGGGTATTCTTATCCAAATGGAAACTCAGGCAAAAAGGAAAAGGATGCAGCGCATTGATCAACTCACTAAAGACATTAAATTGGCAGAATCCCAAAACCAATCCAGTCAATCCCAACCAAAATTCTGTCTCTATATACAGGAGCTTAGAGCCTTATTACTAGACTCCTTTAAAAAACAACACTGTAGACTCAAGGCACAGCAGTACACCACTAACAACAAGGTGGGAAAAGCTATGGCACTGCGTATTCCTGGCACTAAATTCAAGATCCAGTACATGATACATCCCCTTACTAAAGAAAAGTTGCGTGACCCCCAAGCGATACCCAATGCCTTTAGTTGCTACTACAGTTCATTATACAGTATTAAAGAAGACCCCTTAAATACTCAGTCAACACCTGAATCTATCAACCAGTTTTTAGACCATGTAAATTTTTCCTCCCTTACGGCAAACCAACTATTGATCCTTAATACTCAATTTACCCCACCTGTAGTTTTGAAAGCGATTGACTCCTTGCCCAATTGTAAATCCCCTAGCCAGACAGGTTAATAGGAGAATACTACAAATTGCTTCAAGATGTAATGGCGCCACACCTCTGCCAGGTCTGCAATGACGCTGCCTCCATTTCTGCCTTTCCTGTGGAAATGTTAAAAGCATTGGTTATAACAGTACCTAAACCTGGGAAGGAACCTAACATGCCCCAATACTTTCACCCAATCTCACTTCCCAATATTGACATTAAGCTATACGGCAAAATAATAGTGACACGACTTATGAACTAAATGCCCTCTCTTATCCACAAAGACCAACCAGGCTTTATCAAAAGCAGACAATCAGTAGATGCAACTGACATCTCATCAATATTATGCACTTTGCGGAATGTATCAGATGCAGAGAAGGCGTTCGATAGAGTGCATTGAGGTTATTTTAGAGCAGTTCTCCACAAGTTTGGGTTTGCAGGCAAAATTTTTACAGCTATTTATGCTCTCTACTCTCTGCCCTCTGCCCAAATTTATGTTGATGAAACACTTTCCCAACCCTTCCACATAACAAATGAGACAAGACAGGGTCCTTTACCCCCTTAATCTTTAATCTGGTTACTGAGCCCCTAGCAGAGCAGACTAGCTTGGACCCATTTATTTCAGGTATTAAAGTGGGGAATTCTGATCAAAGCTACTAGACTGTTTTCCGATAACTTTTTACCCTTTAAATAACAATTCACACAGGACCTTCGATCCCTATCCAAATTTGAATTCTCCTGGACAGGATGTCTAGCAGCATTCAAAATTCTTATACTACCCAAACTTTTATACGTGTTTAGAACCCTCCCAATCTGTATTTCTAAATATTACCTTCAGTCCCTACAAATCTTATTTACTAGATATGTATGGCAAGGAAAAAAACATGATGTGCACACACTACCTTAATTAAGCATAGAGGCTCCTCTTTACCAGACCTGATGGACTACTAACATTCTACTATTCTATTGCAACTAAAAGACTGGTTCAGACCGCAAACCAGTCAGCCAGGCCAGACTCAAACCAGCCAACCAGGCCAGAAAATACAGCCAACCAGCTCAGAACCTAAACCATTCAGCCATCCAGGTCAGAACTCAAACCATTCAGCCAGGCCACAACTCAAACCAGCCAACCAAACCACAACCCAAGCCAGTCAGCCAGGCCACAATGTAAACCAGTCACAGGCCTTTCTATATGTGACATGAAGTTACATGTCTCACATATTTCTCATTATACAAAGTGTCCTCAGTTGCCCCGTCTTTTAGTGACATTAACAATTTAAGACTCAGTTGTTCTTTAGTGCTGTTGTGCAATGCAGTTGGGCTTCAGTACTTCAGGTCTTGTTCTAGGATTGTCAGTTTCCCAAATTCTTCCTATGACACCCTCTTCATGATTCCACATGGGGATTTTTTTCTTCTGGAGCCATATATTTCTCAAAGGTCTGTACTAGAGCCACCATTTAATAGCAGGTAGGAACCCGCTCAACAGGAAAATTGGAGAAGAATCTTAAACCTTTATTTGAATGAGAAATAATACCATTGATACAGTGGTAATATTTGTTTAGCCTTTCTTTCTGCCTCTGGGCACTGCCTTTACAAAATCTGTAAATTACATGGACAAGAAATAAAGTATATAATGACGGTAGAGGTAATGTGTAAAGAGAATTGGATGGACAATTGTTTTTAGTAAAGGGTTAAAGGAATACTATGTGAAAACTACTGCGTCAGGGTCACCATGAAGGTTTTATGTTATTTAAAATGTATTTATCCAAACAAATGGAGCAAAAAATAATAGGTATAATGCAGGAAAAATAGTGATTGGCGGTGCTGACAGAAAGTAGTATTATCCAGAAGATAATATAATAATAATAATAATATAATAATAAGATAACAAAAGAGGTAGATCCTCGTATTCATCTTTCCAGGAGATACAGTACAAATTATGCATCAAGAATAAGTATAACATAATCGTCAGTAGTGTATCGTTAAAGGTATGTACCCTAGGTAAAATAAGAACATAAACAGAGCCTAGAGTAAAGAGAACCAAAACCTAGGATGGCACATTTCAGTGTGTCGAGAAGGGAGTGGAAAAAATGAGAAGTAAGAAAAAGGAAGAACAGATAGGGTTGAGCAAAAAGATCCCAATGAGGTTGTCGGAAGAAGCAAGAAGAGAATTTGAGTGAGCCTTGGAGGTCTAACCCATAAGTAATGGTCAAAGCGTGGTGTCATATTATGTGGTGGTTAATAACATATTTTTCAGGAAATCTGAAGTGGGAAGTACATCCAGATAAGCCATAGAACCTTAAACTTTTCAATCGTGTCATTATCTAGTTCCAGCATTTCCTCCATACAGGCCTGGATTTTAAGATGACAGCTCGCCAGCAGGGTTCTTTTTTTGGGACTACTGCTGTACATTGATGATCTAGGACATCTATGCATGCCCTTGGATGCACACCTAATATTAGTGCATAATATGTTTTCAGCCCATTAAATGCATTTTACTATTAACTCTTCCTGCACCATGTAGTATTTGCTGCTTGAAGGCTGATTTTGTCTATGAAGCCTCCAGCCTGCATGCGATTACTATGTTGTTGCAGATGTATTGAACACATAATCAGAAAACACTTTGCTTGGTTCCTGATTGTTAATGGGGACTTGAGATTTTAGAGTTTCAAGCTTTTAGCTCTCAAAAGGATTTTTTTTTTTTGTGTACAGTGTCTCTATGTGTGTGTGAGGTTGCCTGGGACACTTATGGTGCTGCTATAAGAGATGAGATTGTACCTGCACCTATTCATGAGAATATGTTAATGCAGGCTGTCAGTGCTAAAACTGAAATATATAAAAATAATTATGGTAAAAATGGGTTAATGCAGCCTCTGCATACAGTCTTAAATAATATATATTTTTTACCAAAGGGTCCAGCAAAGTTCACATGGGTCCCACAGCATCCCTCTAGAAATGGCCAGAAGAAAAGGGAGCACAATTTCCCCTTCTTTGCTGCTCAAACACCCTTAATTTCCAAGGCTGGGCACATGACAGCATCGCCCATATTTAGTATAGGTCCAAATATAAGCAATTTCATTACAGGGAACTCTGTCCCCAGAGCTCCTTTGGCACGTGAAACTGTCAGAATTTGAGCAGTGTGGACCACATCCCTCTTTTTGTGGAGGCAGTTTGGTGGGTTATAAGATTCCCCTTGCTGGCACCCGTTTCTGTGCATCGGGGTGCCAAAGAGCCGGACGCCCATTAGCACAGGAGAACCGGTGCGTTGGGAGGGTGACTCCCATTTATTGGGGAGACTCTCAAAGCACCCACCCCAATACTGAAGAGCATGTGGGAAATATATTTATAGCAGAGGGGCTATACAGTGGCTGTTGTCAGGAACCATGAAACAGACAGAGACAGAAAATGCAGTAAAAATCACACCTTTTATTAAAATGGTAAAAGTTTTACAACTGGTAAACATAGTCAAAACATAGCCAGGGTTCAGTAGCCAAATCCGGTAGTCAGAACAATCCAGGAAATCGGGGAGTCAGAGATCAGCGTAGTCAGAGGCAACAGACAGGATCAGGAACCAGAAGGCATGTCAGCCAGGCAAGTTTTCAACAGGAACACAGCAGAGAGTCTCTAGATATGTTTGACCAAGGCAAAGGCAATTGATGAAATTAACCAGGCTTTTTAAATAGCCAGGAGGGGTTGGCTGTGGGCTTGACTGACGAGCAGGAGATGATCAACAGGTGAATCACTGTGGAGTGATGAGTTCTAGCAATTAACCGACAGCTGAGCAACCTGAGCACAGAGAAGGAAGGGCTGGGAGGCCAGCCCTGACAGTACCCCCTCCTCAATGATCCCTCCCCCTTGGAGGACCACCAGGTTTGAGGGGAAAATGTCTATGGAAAGCACTCAGGAGTACAGGAGCATGTACGTCCGAGGATGAGACCCAACAGCGTTCCTCTAGACCTTACCCTCTCCAATGAACCAGGTACTGTATGCGCCCACGGAACCTACGGGACTCAATGATCGATTGCATCTCATACTCCTCATGGTTCTTGACCTGCACTGGGCAAGGATGTGGTACAGAATTGGTGAATCGGTTGCACACCAAAGATTTCAATAAGTAGACATGAAAAGCATTTGAAATATGCATGTTAGAAGGAAGGTCTAATGCGTATGCCACTGGGTTGATCCTACATAGAATACGGAAAGGCCTAATAAATCGTGGTGGCAGTTTCAGTGAGGAAGCATGGAGTCTGAGGTTACGAGATGACAGCCAGACCCTCTCTCCAACCTGGTAAGAAGGCGTTGGCGATCAGTATGGAGTCTGTACCTCTCACTGGCACGTCGCAAGGACTCCTGAATCTGCACCCAAGTGGAGCGAAGATCGCAGAGATGCTTCTCTACTGCAGGAATTCTTTGAGGAACAAATGAGTCAGGCAACATGGATGGTTGGAAACCATAATTCGCCATAAATGGAAACAATCGGGAAGCGGTATTGACGGCACTATTATGAGCAAACTCCGCCCAAGGTAGAAGGTTTGACCAGTTGGCTTGGTTGGCTCGTTCTGTTGCCCCATTGGACTGCAGGTGATACGCAGAGGAGATGGAAAGCTGAATTCCTAACTGTGCACAAAAAGGCTCATCAAAACCTGTAAACAAACTGGCTACCCCTATCCGAGACAATAACCTTGGGTAGCCCATGTAATCAAAAGATCTCCCGAGCAAAAATGGATGCCAGTTCTTTGGATGTGGGTAACTTCTTAAGTGGAATGCAATGTGACATTTTCGAGAACCGGTCAACCACCATGAGGATAACTGTGTTGCCCTGGGAGTTGGGTAACTCCACAATAAAATTCATAGACAGGTGGGTCCAAGGCCTCTCTCCATTGGGTAGGTTGTAGCAGGCCCACTGGAAGGTGTCGTGGTGTCTTACTCATAGTAGATGAAACAGGCAGCTACATCAGCGTGGAGACTAGGCAACCAGAATTGTTGGGAAAGAGCCCAAATTAGTTGATTGTTCCCAGTCTGGAGCACAGCGGTGCAGAGACTCTAAGGAACAAAGCAGTGGTCACAAGGTTTCTCAGGAGGAGAATGGATCTGGGTGGCAAGTAGGGATGAGCCGAACACCCCCCTGTTCGGTTCGCACTAGAACCTGCGAACAGACCTAAAGCTCGTGTGAACTTTAGAATCCTATTAAAGTCTATGGGACTCGAACGTTCAAAATAAAAAGTGCTAATTTTAAAGGCTAATATGCAAGTTATTGTCATAAAAAGTGTTTGGGGACCTGGGTCCTGCCCCAGGGGACATGTATCAATGCAAAAGAAGTTTTAAAAACTGCAGTTTTTTCAGGAGCAGTGATTTTAATAATGAAAGTGAAACAATAAAAGTGTAATATTCCTCTAAATTTCGTACCTGGGGGGTGTGTATATAGTATTCATGTAAAGGGGCGCATGTTTCCCGTGCTTAGAACTGTCCCTGCACAAAGTGTCATTTTTGCAGGAAAAAAAGCTATTTAAAATCACTCGGCGGCTATAATGAATTGTTGGCTCCCGTAATACAGAGAACAGTCATTCATTGAAAGTCATTGATCTTCTTCTTCCTCCGATCCGCTTCTTGCTCTGGTCTTCTTGTCCGGCATCTTCTTCCATGACCATGGGCGTCCGCAGAACTTTTTTCAGGGGAAGGCATCATTTTAGGGTCACCCCCATGCACCGCCCCTTTTCGACAATGTCATTATCACATTATCATGGTCAGAGACTGCAGACATAGTACAATCCCTAGGATAAGTAACCAGACCCAGCAAAACTACAGCAGTGATCCCTCCGGCTGGACGATTGCTCACATGTCTGTACCCTGGCAGTGGCTCAGTCTTTCTCTCTCTGGTGGCGCTGAGCAAGGTGGCTCTCTCTGGTGGCGCTGGGCAGCGTGGCTCTCTCTGGTGGCGCTGGGCAGTGTGGCTCTCTCTGGTGGTGCTAGGCAGTGTGGCTCTCTCTGGTGGCGCTGGGCAGCGTGGCTCTCTCTCTGGTGGCGCTGGGCAGCGTGGCTCTTTCTGGTGGCGCTGGGCAGCGTGGCTCTCTCTGGTGGCACTGGGCAGTGTGGCTCTCTATGGTGGCGCTGGGCAGCATGGCTCTCTCTCTGGTGATGCTGGGCAGTGTGGCTCTCTCTCTGGTGGCGCTGGGCAGTAGTGTAGCATGTCTGTACCATGGCAGTGGCTCAGTCTTTCTCTCTCTGGTGGCGCTGAGCAAGGTGCCTCTCTCTGGTGGCGCTGGGCAGCATGGCTCTCTCTGGTGGCGCTGGGCAGCGTGGCTCTCTCTGGTGGCGCTGGGCAGTGTGGCTCTCTCTGGTGGTGCTGGGCAGCGTGGCTCTCTCTCTGGTGACGCTGGGCAGCGTGGCTCTCTCTGGTGGCGCTGGGCAGCGTGGCTCTCTCTAGTGCCGCTGGGCAGCGTGGCTCTCTCTGGTGGCGCTGGGCAGCATGGCTCTCTTTCTGGTGACGCTGGGCAGTGTGGCTCTCTCTGTGGTGGCGATGGGCAGCGTGGCTCTTTCTCTGGTGGCGCTGGGCAGCGTGGCTCTCTAGTGGCACTGGACAGCATGGCTCTCTGTTGGCGCTGGACAGCATGGCTCTCTCTGGTGGCGCTGGGCAGCGTGGCTCTCTCTCTGGCTTCCGCCCAGTACATTCCTCGTTCTTTGTCCTGTAGCACTCTCTCCCTCAGCTTTTTTCCAGGCTGCAGTCTCTCAATCTTTCTCTTGATCGAGCTGTAGCCTCCTCCCTGTGGAAAATGGGGCCGCCAATCTTTGGGACTACATGTCCCATGATGCTCTCCTCTCCTAGTCTCTTTTGATAGGCCCTCAGTTATGGCCAATAGGGAAGGAACTGAGCGTGCAGGAAGCTGAGCGGGGAACCTAGTGAGAGCTGCCGTCTTTTCTCCCTGACAGGAGAAGGGGGGGCGAGCGGGGGAAACCTCTGACAGCCCTTCATAAAGGTTTAGATGCTGGTGGTAACTGTGAAGACTCTTTGAAACAAGTAAGTCTTCCTGCGCATTGCAAAAGGTCAGAAGAGAAAACCAGCACGTTTCAGGTCAAAACTCCCCCTTCTTCAGGGTTTATCAGGGATATGCAATTAGCAGGCTTCCAGCTGTTGCAAAACTACAAGTCCCATGAGGCATAGCAAGACTCTGACAGCCACAAGCATGACACCCAGAGGCAGAGGCATGATGGGACTTGTAATTTTGCAACAGCTGGAGGTCCGGTAATTGCATATCCCTGGTTTAGATGCTGGTGGTAACTGTGAAGACTCTTTGAAGCAAGTAAGTCTTCCTGCACATTGCAAGAGGTCAGAAGAGAAAGCCAATGTGTTTCAGGTCAAAACTCCCCCTTCATCAGGGCTTAGATGCTGGTAGTAATTGGGAAGACTCTTTGAAGTAAGTCTTTCCTGCAATTGCAAAAGGTCAAAAGAGAAAGCCGACTTGTTTCAGGTCAAAACTCCCCCTTCTTCAGGGTTTAGATGCTGGTGGTTACTGTGAAGACTCTTTGAAGCAAGTAAGTCTTCCTAAACATTGCAAGAGGTCTCTGCTGGACTGAGCAGGGAAAAGAGCCCGAAGTCACACTACACTCATGGGGGGGCTTGATAACACCTTGATGGTGTCACCCCACTGGCGGGTGGCACCCAGGTGCGCACCCCGATAGCGACGCAACTGTGCTGAATTTAAGATCCGATCCCTGATTCCAGGGGGGGGGGGTAGACCCCCTTTGTCCCTACCTGCGGACGCCCATGTCCACGGCGTCAGCGTCTTTTCTTCTGTGTTGGGCCGCTCCGCGTAATGGAAGGCTCCCACTGTGTGAGGCTTCGCTCCGCCTGACAGCTGTTTTATAACGGAGGGCGGGGCCACCTGGTGACCCTGCCCCCCTCTGACGCACGGGGATGTCATGGGGACTTCCCTATGGCTTTCCCCATGACGTCAGAGGGGGGCGGGGGACCCCCTTGTACGCATATTCTGTTATCTATCTTACTTACCAGTGCTGCAACCATGGAAGTGTTTGGATTTTTAGAAAAGGCGATTGTCTGCTCTTGTTGTCCTGCGACTGATGAGTGGTTCCAATTCTTCAATGATAAAGGCCTAGAATTTTTGGGCCTTCTAATTAAGAGGAAACAATGTAAAAATAGAATAATAGAAAGGAAAATTGTTGAATTAAAAACAACTATGGAAACCTTCAAAGATCTCCCTGAGTTTACTGCCCTATCTAGACAGTTACAGAGAGATATGGAACAAAAAGACAAAGAGACATCTGCCAGGAAGAAAATAAAATATCAGAGAGATATGAAAGACTACGAAGATGACCTGGTTTATAAATGGCAGAGTAAACTAAAGGACTCAACAGTAGAGTCTATGAATGGCTCGCCTGAGAAAGAGGAGAAAATCAAAACTGTGGCTGAAAAAGTGAAGAACCGTCAAAATAACAGAGATGGGAATCAGACCAATTACAATACTCCAAACCAGAATCCTGCATGGAATGGAAATAATAACTGGAAAAAAACTTTTTGGAAAAATAATTGGCATAATAATAATCAGTATAATCCACCAAAACCCTTTCAACAGCCATTTTTCAGACGAGAGCCACAAACACCACCATGGAGAAATTACCAAGAAGAGATGCCCAGGTATGAGAATGAAAACAGAGAATGGAGGCCATATCACCTTGAGGACAGAAGGGAACAAAGACCATATGACAATCATTATAATATTCCAACACATAATTGATTCGAACAACTGAGAAAAACTGATGATGGATGGAGAACCCAGAGGAATCACTTTGAGAGAGAAAGAAGCCCCAAATTCCATTATGAAGGACGTGACAGAACTCCGGTGCGTTTTTTAGATTTAAGACGCCGGGAGTCCCCCAGGCGTCACCAGGCAGAAAATGGGACCCGGAGACCGGACAGACGGAGTCCAGATCACAAACCAAGAGAAGAAGTGAGAAGGGGAGAAAGAAATCAACATCAGCAGAGAGACAGAGATCGGGAAGAGAAATCGAGGAGATCCCCAAGAAAAACTTCAGAAAACCGATCTGGAAGAAACGCAAAACAAAGCGGGGTTGGAGAAGGAATCATTAACATTAGTGGGGTGGAACTAACTAAAGATGAAATTAAAGTATTAGACAAGGGTTTGAAATTCGCACCCAAAAGAAATTTGAATAAATGTAATACTTATGTAGACATCAATAAATTTATTAGGAACTTACATATTAAGAAGTACATGTTAAACAAACCAGGGGATAATACGAAGAGAAAAGAAAGTGAGGTAAATGAAATAAAATTTAGTAATTTGAAAAATAAATCTTTATTCAACCCCCCAATTGGAACAGATGGACACATTGAGGTATTCCGCAAAATGGTCTTAAAAGAATTACAAGATCTAAAAGTGAAGAAAATGCATGACCCTGGAGATATTAAAAATGGCATTAAGAAGTTGGAAGAAAGAAAAGATGTGGTCATCAGACAAGCAGATAAAGGAGGAGCTATAGTCATCCAATCGAAGGTGGCATATCAAGAAGAACTTAATCGACAATTGGAAGACAAAGATAGCTATTCGAGATTAGCTGGCAATCCAATTATAAGGTATAAAGATGACTTAGCGTATTTAATTGATAGAGGAATGACGAAAGGCCTATTAACCGCTTCCCGACCGCCTCATGTAGATATACGTCTACAGAATGGCACGGGCAGGCAAAAGCACGTACGGGTACGTCCCCTTTAATTTGCCTGCCCGTGGGTCGCGCGCGCGCCGCCAGCGGCGCGCTTGCGACCCGGTCGGGAGCTCCGTGACCACGGCCGCGGGACCAGCGGACCCGATCGCCGCTGGTATCCCGCGATCGGGTTACGGAGCTGAAGAACGGGGAGAGGTTTGTGTAAACAAACCTCTCCCCGCGCTTCCTACTCTGCTTGTCATTGATCGGCTGTTCCCTGTCATCGGGAAAGCCGATCAATGACGTCAGACATACAGTAACGCCCCCCTACTGTAAAAAAAAAAACACAACACGTCACACTGACTCCTCCCCGCCCCCTAGTGGTTAACTCCTTCACTGCAACTGTCATTTACATAGGAATCAGTGCTATTTAAATAGCACTGATTTCTGTATAAATGACAAATGTCCCAAAAATGTGTCAAAAATGTCCGATGTGTCCGCCATAATGTCGCAGTCACAATAAAAATCGCTGATCGCCGCCATTACTAGTAAAAAAAAAATATTAATAAAAATGCTATAAAACTATCCCCTATTTTGTAAACGCTATAACTTTTGCGCAAACTAATCAATAATCGCTAATTGCGATTTTTTTTACCAAAAATATGTAGAAGAATACGTATCGGCCAAAACTGAGGAAAAAAAATGTTTTTTTATATATTTTTTGGGGATAGTTATTATAGCAAAAAGTAAAAAATATTGCATTTTTTTCGAAATTGTCGCTCTATTTTTGTTTATAGCGCAAAAAATAAAAACCGCAGGGGCGATCAAATACCACCAAAAGAAAGCTCTATTTGTGGGAAAAAAAGGACGCCAATTTCGTTTGTGAGCCACGTCGCACGACCGCGCAATTGTCAGTTAAAGCGACGCAGTGCCGAATCGCAAAAAGGGGCCTGGTCCTTTGGCTGCCAATTGGTCCGGGGCTGAAGTGGTTAAACAAAAAAGAAGGGAAGTAGCTACAGCCAGTGTGTTGCAGGATTCCAGTGATTTATATGCTACCTAAGATCCATAACGATAAAGACAAACCACCGGGAAGACCGATAGTTAACGGAAGCCAGAATGGGTGAATACATTGATTGATTTTTGCAGCCTGTGGTTAGAAAAAACAATTCATATTTAAGAGATACTAAACATCTTATACAGTTATTGGATACTATAGAATTGGATGACAGACCTATTTATTTAGCCACAGCGGATGTTGCATCGCTCTATACAATCATTAACCATGAAGAGGCCATACAAGCAACTAAATGGGCACTGAAAGAGTTGGGTGATTTGAAAACCAAACAGACGAGATTCCTTGTGGATTGCCTTAAATATAGCCTTGACCATAACTACTTCTGGCATGATAGCAAATACTATAAACAGATTTGTGGAATAGCCATGGGAGCAAAATTTGCACCCAGTGTGGCCAATGTCTATATGGCCGAATGGGAGGAGGATGCCTTATACAAGAAGTGGCCCCAGCAACTCCTTCTTTTTAAACGATTCATTGAAGATATTATCGTAATTTGGGCAGGAGACAGGGAAAGCCTGATTGACTTTGGTTTTAATCTGAATACAAACATTAAGAACATTAAACTCACATGGGAAATAAGTGATGAAAAAATCCATTTCCTGGACCTAGAGATTTCTAAGGAAGAGGGAAGACTTGTGACACAGACGCATTTCAAACAGGTCGACAGGAATAGTTACCTACCGTTAGATAGCTGCCATTTTGCTCCCTGGCTTAATAATATTCCAAAAGGACAACTTATCAGGTTGAGAAGAAACTGCACAAAACCGGAAGTTTTTACTAAGCAGGCAGAGTTCATTGGTGAGAGGTTCATCCAGAAAGGGTATAAGCACAATTTTATTAAAGGAAAAATAGAAGATGTCATTGCTATGGACAGAAAAATACTAATCGAGGATAAGGCCAAAGATAGAGGGTATACAGATGGCGTACCCTTCGTGATAGATTATACCGTACAGCATAAACAAATAGAAATAATTAAAAAAAAATACTGGAATATTGTGAAAGCCGATAGACATGGGGACAATATTACCAGAGAAACCAAAAATGACTTACAGACGGGCCCCTACTTTGAGGGACTTGATTGCTAAAAATGTTCTAGACCCCCCTCCTGGGAAAAAGTTCTCTTTCTTTGAAGGGAAAGGTTTTTATCTGTGTAAAACCTGCTACACCTGTAGACATACAAGAGAGAGTAAAAAGAAGAAAATAAGTTTTAAATCTACAGTAACTGGGAAAGATTACCAGATTAAGGATTTTATATCCTGCAGAACAGAAGGGGTAGTTTACCTCCTTGAATGTCCGTGTCATATCCAATATGTTGGGAGGACTAAGAGAGAACTATGGTTGAGATTGAGGGAACATACCCAGAATATAAAAAATGGCTATCCTAAACATAGCCTATCTAGGCATTATGATCAGGTCCATAACAGAGACCACTCCTCACTTATGGTATGGGGTATTGAGAAATACAAACCCCACTGGAGGGGGGATAACAAAGTTAGAAAATTGAGCCAAGCAGAATCTCATTGGATTCATGAGCTGTGTACATTATTTACATCAGGACACAACGTGGAGTTTGATTTAAATTGTTTTATATCTAATTATTGATTACGTCCCTCTTGCCTGAGTGCTCCTATGTATTGGATTAGTTATTGATCGATTTTTTCCGTTTAATCCTTGTCTGGCGGTTGGCCCTTATCAGTTGCTTATTATTGGCCGTCCGTTACATAAATTTATTTTAGATGCTTTTAAGAGCATTTTTAGTAACTTTTAGTATATTTAATAATATGGTCTTATTAGGTGTCTAATATTGGCCCCTTTTATTACATGTATTTTATAGTGTTCTAAGAGGATTTTATTAATGGAATTTTTTATCATGGTTTTATTATAGGATTTTATTTCGATTCATTACCTGATGGATGGTAACTTAATATCGATTCCTCTATTATGTATCCCTACTAATTCCCATGATTGGATGCTTTATTTAGTTCCTTTATCAATTCCCCTGGATGTCAACTTGAGTCTTGTTCGTTTATACTTGGAAGCCTAATATTTTTAGCTACTAGATGGCGCTCATCCCGTATTTTACACTGCTCGGGAATTTCTAATTAATAAAGGATTGTTTTTAGTTTATTGTTTTATATTAAGTACTACTAGTATCATGCAGATTATTGTCATATGTACTATCATATGGTCTTTGCCCTTACGGTTGTCTGAACAATCTTCAAGCCTAATTAATTATGCTGCTTCTTAATAGGGGAGTATCAGGCATTCGGCTTTTTTGTGAAAAAGAAATCAATTGTAGCCACCAGATGGCGCCCATCCCGTTATTTGTGTTACATATTGCCTTAATATCTTATTGTGGATATACTATATTGTTTTAACTATAATTTTACGCTCTATACAGTACCAGAGATGATTACCATTAGTAACAAGATGATTGCCGCATTTATTTGTGATTATTTTCTTTCGGATTGAATTTGCAAGGTTGCCCTGACAACCGCTGCACTACATAAGTCACCGCCGTTCACCCGACTCTAAAAATCCTTTGATAAAGTCACGTGGGCGTGACGCAACGCGTCAGGAGAGTTAGAGTCAGGTGACGCTGTGTGTGCGATCTCGGCCGGGATCGCACACTTCTCAAACTACCGCTGGTTTTATCTTACTGCAACTGTAAGTTTTTACTTTTGTCTAAATAAAATCGTTTTAATTACTGCACAATGGAGTCCTCCCCTCTTTCTGCCCCCATGTCCATTGGCTACTTGTAGAGGTGGTGAGACGCTGGTAAGGACGCTATCTTGGAGGAATTTATGAGGAGAAGATCTATTGCTATTTCAGTGTAAGGCTGTTTACTTCTTACCTAGAGGTAAGAGGCTGGGGGAAACACCTAGGATTGGCACATTGAAAATGCATGGAGGAGATCACTGCTAACTGCTAGAGGACTGCATTGCTATTTGGAGGATTCACCACACAGAGAAATTGATTGCATTGTGTATGGGAGCTGTGTCAGCACTAGCAATCTGGAGTGAACAGGACGTTTGATTTGAGCACGATTACTTTGATTAATTTGGACTACCACATCAGTAGATTATTTATTTGCTCTTTGCACATTTCTTGTCAATTTTGCACATGCGTATTATTCACAACCTATTTTAACACCATTATTTGCTGATTCACTGAATAATTGCCTGGTTTATTTGCTATTTTTGCACATATTATTTAAATTGCTATTTATTTATGATATTTTTCTTTGCACTGGGATTTTTATTTCACCATTGGATGCACTTTATTATTAATTCTATGTAGTTTATTTATTTATGGATTACTGTATATTGGTATAGCACTGTTAATGTAAATATTTTGCTGCTATACACTGATGGTTTAAGATATTAATCCTCAGACGCTTCTTGGGAACCATCCTTTGGAGTCCCCCCTAGGATTGGCATCCTGTCCAGGAGTAAGCGCCACATTTTTACTATATAATATTTTTTATATTTATATTTGCAAGCGCCACATTTTTACTATTTTTGATGCTAGAGAAATGCATCTCTTGTGCACACAGAATATGACATTTTAAGTCCATTGCTTTTTTCCATACTGCTCTGCGCTTGTAGAGACTGTTCAGGCCTCTCACATTGTATGACATCAGCTTAAGGTTCATTTAAATGGTAGAAAGCGCTTTGCCGCCATCTAGTGGTAATAATTGGTATAAGAAGTGGTACAAACTTCTTGTTTGACATGTGTATGTCCTGAGGTAATATTTTCATATAACCATTAGACAAAAAACAGGAAAAATAAACCTAACTGAGTTGTTCAGTAACTTGAAACAGTTAAGCAGTAATTGCTGAGAAAAACAAGTTACGCATCACGCAAATGAAGTTGGGAGAAAGAATAGTGCTTGTATCAGCCGAACAACGGGTGAGGATTGAGCTGACACAGAAACATGTGGTTCGTCAGGAAGCCACTAAGGGTTCAGTGACCCTGAGGAGAGTGTTGAGCATTTAGGTGAACTACAAGAGCTCAAACATGAATATGTTATCTGCTCCTCCTGTTTTGGCGATTGTTGTTGCATCTGTCCTAGAGGGGATCAGGATCTGCTATTCACAGGGAGGAGACGCCACTTCTGGAGGAGCTCCATACCTTTCTCCAGTAAAGTGATTGAATGTGATTCATTATGCATTTCCACCAGCAGCTTGGCTGGAAAGCTCCACTTGTAGTGGATTTTGTGGTTACGCAGTATTTTTGTAATGGGAACCAGGTTGTGCCTCGCCGTTAGTGTAGCTTGCGACAAATCTGCATAGAGTGCGATTCCAGGGAAAGGGTCTGGAAGTGCAGGCTGCTGTCTGTAGTATTGCATCAGTTGATCTTTTACATGATAAAAATGGATCCTTGCTATGATGTCTCTGGGGATCTGGTCAGGCAGGAATGATGTTTTTGGAAGGCTGTGGGCTCTGTCAATTATTATGTCTGCAGGCCCCAGAGATGGAGGGCTGTTGTCATGAGCTTTTGGAGGTATGCGGAAAGGTCAGCTAGTTTAACCACGTACGGACCGGCCGCCGCAGTTTAAGGTTGGTACTTTGAAGAGGAACATCGTTGTTATGGCAGCAGCTAGTATACTCTTCTTCAGCGGGTGGTCCGCTTCAAGATAAAAGTGGTCTCTGCTCGGCAGCAGAGGAGGTGATCAGATCCTTTCACATGCTAGGCATGGAGATGAGTGGAGGGGAAGATGGCCCCCACCCGTCTCCATACCATTGCAGGGGGGAAGAGACGTATAAAATGCTGCCCTACGGAACTAACATGATTGTCGGCTTTACATGCTTTGTTTTTATCATCTTTATGTGATTAGTTTGTGTTTGAACGCAAAAATGTAATCTTATACTTAAGCGGTGAGCGGTGAGCACTTAGATCTTTTCTTTCTACCCATGACCTGGTGTCCTTGCTGAGATCTAAGGAGACGTGAGAGAAGTTTATGGTCCGTGTTAACCCTTTTGATACCCACTTGCATGACCACCTGTGTGCATAGGGGTCCATGCCATAAGGTGAGAGTGATTAGTTAGACCGGAGGTGGAGGGATTGTCACGCTACTGTGGGAAAAAAATCACTTACGTCAGTGCTACAGTTTGAATTTAAACCGTATTTGTGTGAACTGTGAAGTTAAGTCATGGATTGTGGAAACTAACTAGTGTCTGGTGATTGTATATAGTGTATACCACATTTACCACTGACTAATTCAGAGTTGCAATGCAAGGAGATCAGCTAAAAGTAGTTGGATCTGTATGTGCGATATAATTAATCGAAATTAGTTGATTAATCAATAAAAAAAAAACGATAAATCAAACACGAAAGTTATAATCAGTATCAGCCCCACTGTTTTTCTATTACAAGGGATGTTTACATTAGGAATAAAAGTGCCACATTTTTTTTTTAAAAGAACAGTGTAAAAATTTTAAGTAAAATAAATAAGAAAAAATAAATGTTTTAAACGCACCCCATCCCGACGAGCACGCGTACAGAAGCGAACACATACGTGAGTAGCTTCCGCATATGAAAGCGGTGTTCAAACCACACATGTGAGGTATCGCCGTGATTGGTAGAGTGAGAGCAATAATTCTAGATGTTCTCTGTAACTCAAAACATGCAACTTGTAGAATTGTTTAAACGTCGCCTATGGAGATTTTTAAGGGTAAAGGTTTGTCGCCATTCCACGAGCGGGCACAGTTTTGAAGCGTGACATGTTGGGTATCAATTTACTTGGCATAACATTATCTTTAACAATATATATAAAAAATAGGGCTAACTTTACTCCAATAAAAGTGTGCTGCGCCAATACGGTGGGACAAAGCATTGCAGCGACCACCATTTTATTCTCTAGGGTGTTAGAAAAAAATTTATAATGTTTGGGAGTTCTAAGTAATTTTCTAGCAAAAACAAAATGTTTTTAACTTGTAAACAACAAATCTCAGAAAGAGGCTCTGTCCTTAAGTGGTTAATTGTTTCAGGGACCCCTCTAAATTTGATATTATTCCTGCGAGCCCTGTTTTCAATATCCATTTTAAGACGCATGGCTTTGAGCTCATCCTCAACATCAGAATGGGCATCTATTAGTTCATTGTGTGCCATAGTGAATTCCTCCATTTTCTTTTCAACATATTCTACTCTGTTGCTGACCTCTTTCATCTCTTTCTTTGTGGAGTGCATGAAAGCTGCCATATCTTGCTGAAGCCCCCCCCCCCCACCCCCCGCAGTGTTTGCAACATCTCCTTCACTGTGGTGTCTATGATGGGCTGCCCTGTGGTAGGGAATGCATCTAGATGCTATCTGTAGGAGGAGGCTTCCTCCATTTCTTCCCCTGCTGTTCGTGTATCATCCTGAGCCTCTCCCTCCTCCCCAAGCCTCCTTTTTTGTTTAACAGGGCTGTTAAAAGGAGAGGATGGCAGTGGATGGTCATTAGAGCACGGCTCACCTGTGGATGGTGGTGGATGGCAGAGCGCGCTGGCTGGGGATGGGGAAGAATGACTCCCGACACGGTTGCCATCTTGAATCACTCGGCCCGCCACTGGGGGGAAGAAATCTGTTAGTTTCCTCTGGCCCTCTCTCTTCTTCCTCTTGCTCATGGTGGTCGGTGTATGCCCCTCGGTCTTCCCTTGCTGTGGATGCAGTTTTTTCCTGTGTTAGCGAGCTGTGAGCCACAGTATATCACCCGTCGTGGCAGAGCTCCCTGCTCACACCACCATCCGCTCTGGCTGCCGGCTCCACCCCCCCCCCGTGCTTTTTCATTTCTAGTAAACATGGGCCTATCCTTGCTACCTGAAATTGTCCTCCTGCTGGTCAATTTTTCACTGATGTGTCATCAGTGGTCTTCTAAATCTTGTAGTTAAACACCTGTACTCTTTATTTATTTTTTTAAGACATTGTGCAACATACAATAGAACAATAGTCACATATACATATTTCAAAAAATTATATTCCAAACAACAGTAAACCAGAGGGGTGAGAAAGTACATATAGGGGGAGAGTTACTAAAGCTGGTGCTCACGGAATCAATGTTCAAACCCCCTTAAAATACTATCTGTGTGAGTCTGTAATTAGTGCTAATTAACAGTTTCTTGCCATACAGGGACCAAGCAACCTGCATAGCACAATGTGGAACATTTGACATTTTTTAAGCTCCCACCTCCAAACCCCACGTTGGGAAAATGAGAGAGGATCATGGATAAAAAAAACAGACAAAAATGTGGAGCCAAAAAAAAAGAATCCCCAAGGTCGGGCCAACCAAGCACTATATATATATATATATATATATAGAGAGAGAGAGAGAAAGTGAAATAAGAGAGGAAAAATAGGTGGGGGTGGCGGTAAGGGTAGGAGGGATGGGGAGGTGGGGACAGCCGGATGTAGCCCCCTTCCTGCTTCAACTTCCCCCAGCCCCCCCTTGCAAGTGACCTCACGAAATGGTTAGTTGAGCCATGAGTTAGAGCCCTACCGGTGGGCCGTTCGGTCCCCTGACCAACTGAGGTCTGAGAAATTGGCTCAGAATATTGGGAGCAAAGAAAAAAGGGAATATGTGGGACTTTAAATGAGACGCAACAGGGAATATTGCGCCTCCATCCCTGGTTTCTTATGCAAAAAAGAGGGGGGAGGGTGGGACTTTAGATGAGGTGCGTGGGGTAGAGCCAGACAAAACCATATACATATGTAAAAAATTATATTCTTTACTGACCAAAGATAGGGCATGGATCAACCCATATAAATGCATAATAGCACATTGGCATATAAAATACAAAGTATCAACATACATATTGAGGATAGTCACCAACATGACACAGAAAGTAAATATTGTACATCACAGTCCCCCAAATGGAGTAGACATAACATTATATCAGGGTGGTAAAGCAATAAAACCACCTAGAATCATAAATATACAATGGATGCATCAAAATAAGCTCAACAACGTTTCATGGACTTCTATCCACCATCAGGAGCAAGTGCATCCATATATACTAAAAAGGGGATAAAAATCGCCATTATAGTTTGGTATAACCCAGTGGCGTACTAAGGGGGGTGCGGGGGGCGAGCCGCACCGGGTGCCACACACTGGGGGGGTGTCAGGCCGGCGCCCCCCTCAGCGATGGAAGCGGGGACAGCGCGCCGAGCAGCACGCTGATATAACATATCAGCGGCGCATCGGCGCGGTGAGTGACAGGCAGCGGCAGGTGAGCCTGGTGAGGTGAGAGGAGGGGGAGGGTGTTCTCGTCTCTCCGCGGCTCTGATCTGTCTCGGCTGTGTCATACAGCCTAGCAGAGTGAAGCCGCCGGCTCCGCCTCCCCCTCCTCCTTGTAGTGCTGTGTGTCCCGCGCTGACACTCCTGACCTGAGGTAGATACATTATGGGTCGTAGGGGGGTCTGTACTGAAGGGGGGTCACTCTGTACTGAAGGGGGGGTCTGCATTGTAGTAGGGGGGGTCTGCATTGTAGGGGGGGTCTGTACTAAAGGGGGGTCTGTACTGAAGGGGGGTCACTCTGTACTGAAGGGGGGGTCTGCATTGTAGTAGGGGGGTCTGCATTGTAGGGGGGGTCTGTACTACAGGGGGGGTCTGTACTGTAGGGGGGGGCTCTGCATTGTAGGGGGGTCTCCACTGTGGGGGGGTCTGTACTGAGGGGGGGTCTGCACTGTAGGGGGGTTGTGCAGGGGGGTCTGTATTGTAGGGGCGTCTGTATTGTAGGCAGGTCTGTGTAACATGCAGGGGGTCCAGAGCTGTTAGGGGGGTGTCTGTGGGGGGGTGTCTGTGTAACATACAGGTGTCCAGAGATGCAGGGTGCTGTGTAATGTAAAGGGGTCTAGAGGTGAAGGGTGCTGTGTAATGTAAAGGGGTCTAGAGGTGCAGGGTGCTGTGTAATGTAAAGGGGTCTACAGGTGCAGGGTGCTGTGTAATGTAAAGGGGTCTAGAGGTGCAGGGTGCTGTGTAATGTAAAGGGGTCCAGAGGTGCTGTGTAATGTAAAGGGGTCCAGAGGTGCAGGGTGCTGTGTAATGTAAAGGGGTCTAGAGGTGCAGGGTGCTGTGTAATGTAAAGGGGTCCAGAGGTGCTGTGTAATGTAAAGGGGTCCAGAGGTGCAGGGTGCTGTGCAATGTAAAGGGGTCTAGAGGTGCAGGGTGCTGTGTAATGTAAAGGGGTCCAGAGGTGCTGTGTAATGTAAAGGGGTCCAGAGGTGCAGGGTTCTGTGTAATGTAAAGGGGTGCAGGGTGCTGTGTAATGTAAAGGGGTCCAGAGGTGCAGGGTGCTGTGTAATGTAAAGGGGTCTAGAGGTGCAGGGTGCTGTGTAATGTAAAGGGGTCCAGAGGTGCAGGGTGCTGTGTAATGTAAAGGGGTCCAGAGGTGCAGGGTGCTGTGTAATGTAAAGGGGTCCAGAGGTGCAGGGTGCTGTGTAATGTAAAGGGGTCCAGAGGTGCAGGGTGCTGTGTAATGTAAAGGGGTCCAGAGGTGCAAGGGCTGTGTAATGTAAAGAGATCCAGAGGTGCAGGGTGCTGTGTAATGTAAAGGGGTCCAGGGTACTGTGTGATGTAAAGGGGTCCAGAGGTGCAGGGTGCTGTGTAATGTAAAGGGGTCCAGAGGTGCAGGGTGCTGTGTAATGTAAAGGGATCCAGGGTGCTGTGTAATGTAAAGGGGTCCAGAGGTGCAGGGTGGTGTGTAATGTAAAGGGGTCCAGAGGTGCAGGGTGCTGTGTAATGTAAAGGGGTCCAGAGGTGCAGGGTGGTGTGTAATGTAAAGGGGTCCAGAGATGCTGTGTAATGTAAAGGGGTCCAGAGGTGCAGGGTGCTGTGTAATGTAAAGGGGTCCAGAGGTGCATGGGGATGTGTAATGTACACAGTGGTGACAAAGAGATATTTAAGGATGCAGAGGTATGCAGGGAGCACAGTGGGGTGTTTTTACGTTTTAAGGTGGGGGGGTGCCAGATATAGGATCCACCCCGGGTGCCAAATGCACTAGGTACGCCCCTGGTATAACCACAGACTGGGCGGGGGGGTAGAGGGATTAAGGATGATGATGAACAGATAAACGGCCATAACTGAAAGTACTCACGAAAGAACTGATACTGAGGTCAGCCAGATACATATGTCCAGCACGGGAGCTGAGGAAAGGACCCAAGCATGAATCAGGAGCACACACGCAGTCCCCCAAAAAGTGTGTATGGAAAAATCTTGATGTAGCTGTGGATGGGGTTTCTATATTGTATACAATAAAGTAAGTGGTTTGTTACCATATTGGTATAAATAAAAATAAATCATTTGGAGCAGGCACGTCACCACAGTATAGAAGTATATTGTGGAGCATATCATCAGGGTGAACAGAATGAAAAATTAGGGTGTCTATATTGGGAGGAGCAGGTGTAAGCCATCCATGGCACCCAAGTGTCCTGAAACTTGTCTTCAGTATGGAGCATAGCTGTTAAACTTTATATAGCTCCAATGTCATTCAGTCGGGAAAGTTTGATTTTCCTCAGTCTGGAATGCATGCACGAGCTGCAGTCAACATGTGAGCAGTCAATGAATGTATGTAATGTCTTATGCCGAATACAAACGACCGCACATTTTTCTACCGAACTGGTCCGATGGAACGAGTCCGTCAGACAATTCGACCGTGTGTGGGCTTCATCGGACCTTCAACGGACCTTTTCTGTCGAAAATCAGACAGGCTTTAGATTTAGAACATGTTTCACATCTTTCCGATGGACTCGAGTCCGGTTTAAAAATCTGTTCGTCTGTATGCTAGTCCGACGGATGAAAACCGACGCTAGGGCAGCTATTGGCTACTGGCTATGAACTTCCTTATTCTAGTCCGGTCGTACGTCATCACGGTCGAATCTGTTGGACTTTGGTGTGATTGTGTGTAGACAAGTCAGATTCGACGGAAGTCCGTCGAAACTCCGTCAAAGTCTGACGGAATTCAGTCCGTCAAAGTTCGGTCATGTGTACATGGCATTAGGTGAACCTTGTTGAGGTGTAGTAAGTTCCCTAGCGGGTCTGTGCCAAGGTCCACAGACATCTGTTGGAGAACAAGATTCTTAAGTCCTGTCCAGAACTGTTGCAGGAAAGGACTTATAGAAGTTATATAGTAATGTACCAGGTTCTCTCTGACACCGCCAACACAACTTGGAGACTTTGTGAGTTTATTCAGTAACACTGGGACTCTGTACCACCTAGATAATAATTTGTAGTCCTGTTCCTTAAAGTGATTATCTATAGAGGAGTAGGGATGGGCCCGGTGCTCGATGCGAACCCACGTTCGCATCGAGCACCGGGCGTTCGCTCGCTCGGCGAGCCCAGAACTATTTTGGCCGCCCCCATCACGTTCGGGTGAGGCGCGCGGCCCCGCAATGCATTGCGGCCGGCGCGGCCGGCGCAGTGCATTGCTGGCTGATGATTGGCCAAGCATGCACTGTGACCCCGCATGCTTGGCCAATCACAGCCCCGGAAACTCGAAGAGCCATAATTGGCTACAGGCAGGACGCCTGTAGCCAATTACAGCTCAGGGGCTGTAGTACACGCCCCCCCCTATAAAAGGCCGCCACGCCGTCTGCGCCGGTCACATGCTGTTCCGGCGCAGATTGAGCAGGCTGATTCTGTGACACTCTGCTCGATTTAGTTAGGTAGAGAGATTCACTTACAGAAATTGAGTTAGATAGATTCAGTTACAAAGATTGATTGAGAAAGAGGGGCTTGTAGTGTGTTCGTGGCAGGCAGGCAGAGCTCCTATATTTTGTTACCAGAAGCACCTATAGGACTTGTAGTGTGTTCGTGGCAGGCAGGCAGAGCTCCTATATTTTGTTACCAGAAGCACCTATAGGACTTGTAGTGTGTTCGTGGCAGGCAGGCAGAGCTCCTATATTTTGTTACCAGAAGCACCTATAGGACTTGTAGTGTGTTCGTGGCAGGCAGGCAGAGCTCCTATATTTTGTTACCAGAAGCACCTATAGGACTTGTAGTGTGTTCGTGGCAGGCAGGCAGAGCTCCTATATTTTGTTCCCAGAAGCACCTATAGGACTTGTAGTGTGTTCGTGGCAGGCAGGCAGAGCTCCTATATTTTGTTCCCAGAAGCACCTATAGGACTTGTAGTGTGTTAGTCCCATCACACACACAGAGCTATATTTTGTTCCCAGAAGCACCTATAGGACTTGAAGTGTGTTAGTCCCATCACACACACAGAGCTATATTTTGTTCCCAGAAGCACCTATAGGACTTGAAGTGTGTTAGTCCCATCACACACACAGAGCTATATTTTGTTCCCAGAAGCACCTATAGGACTTGAAGTGTGTTAGTCCCATCACACACACAGAGCTATATTTTGTTCCCAGAAGCACCTATAGGACTTGAAGTGTGTTAGTCCCATCACACACACAGAGCTATATTTTGTTCCCAGAAGCACCTATAGGACTTGAAGTGTGTTAGTCCCATCACACACACAGAGCTATATTTTGTTCCCAGAAGCACCTATAGGACTTGAAGTGTGTTAGTCCCATTACACACACAGAGCTATATTTTCTTCCCAGAAGCACCTATAGGACTTGAAGTGTGTTAGTCCCATCACACACACAGAGCTATATTTTGTTCCCAGAAGCACCTATAGGACTTGAAGTGTGTTAGTCCCATCACACACACAGAGCTATATTTTGTTCCCAGAAGCACCTATAGGACTTGAAGTGTGTTAGTCCCATCACACACACAGAGCTATATTTTCTTCCCAGAAGCACCTATAGGACTTGAAGTGTGTTAGTCCCATCACACACACAGAGCTATATTTTCTTCCCAGAAGCACCTATAGGACTTGAAGTGTGTTAGTCCCATCACACACACAGAGCTATATTTTGTTCCCAGAGGCACCTATAGGACTTGAAGTGTGTTAGTCCCATTACACACACAGAGCTATATTTTCTTCCCAGAGGCACCTATAGGACTTGAAGTGTGTTAGTCCCATCACACACACAGAGCTATATTTTGTTCCCAGAAGCACCTATAGGACTTGAAGTGTGTTAGTCCCATCACACACACAGAGCTATATTTTGTTCCCAGAAGCACCTATAGGACTTGAAGTGTGTTAGTCCCATCACACACACAGAGCTATATTTTGTTCCCAGAAGAACCTATAGGACTTGAAGTGTGTTAGTCCCATCACACACACAGAGCTATATTTTGTTCCCAGAAGCACCTATAGGACTTGAAGTGTGTTAGTCCCATCACACACACAGAGCTATATTTTGTTCCCAGAGGCACCTATAGGACTTGAAGTGTGTTAGTCCCATTACACACACAGAGCTATATTTTCTTCCCAGAAGCACCTATAGGACTTGAAGTGTGTTAGTCCCATCACACACACAGAGCTATATTTTGTTCCCAGAAGCACCTATAGGACTTGAAGTGTGTTAGTCCCATCACACACACAGAGCTATATTTTGTTCCCAGAAGCACCTATAGGACTTGAAGTGTGTTAGTCCCATCACACACACAGAGCTATATTTTCTTCCCAGAAGCACCTATAGGACTTGAAGTGTGTTAGTCCCATCACACACACAGAGCTATATTTTGTTCCCAGAGGCACCTATAGGACTTGAAGTGTGTTAGTCCCATTACACACACAGAGCTATATTTTCTTCCCAGAAGCACCTATAGGACTTGAAGTGTGTTAGTCCCATCACACACACAGAGCTATATTTGTTCCCAGAAGCACCTATAGGACTTGAAGTGTGTTAGTCCCATCACACACACAGAGCTATATTTTGTTCCCAGAAGCACCTATAGGACTTGAAGTGTGTTAGTCCCATCACACACACAGAGCTATATTTTCTTCCCAGAAGCACCTATAGGACTTGAAGTGTGTTAGTCCCATCACACACACAGAGCTATATTTTCTTCCCAGAAGCACCTATAGGACTTGAAGTGTGTTAGTCCCATCACACACACAGAGCTATATTTTGTTCCCAGAGGCACCTATAGGACTTGAAGTGTGTTAGTCCCATTACACACACAGAGCTATATTTTCTTCCCAGAGGCACCTATAGGACTTGAAGTGTGTTAGTCCCATCACACACACAGAGCTATATTTTGTTCCCAGAAGCACCTATAGGACTTGAAGTGTGTTAGTCCCATCACACACACAGAGCTATATTTTGTTCCCAGAAGCACCTATAGGACTTGAAGTGTGTTAGTCCCATCACACACACAGAGCTATATTTTGTTCCCAGAAGCACCTATAGGACTTGAAGTGTGTTAGTCCCATCACACACACAGAGCTATATTTTGTTCCCAGAAGCACCTATAGGACTTGAAGTGTGTTAGTCCCATCACACACACAGAGCTATATTTTGTTCCCAGAAGCACCTATAGGACTTGAAGTGTGTTAGTCCCATCACACACACAGAGCTATATTTTCTTCCCAGAAGCACCTATAGGACTTGAAGTGTGTTAGTCCCATCACACACACAGAACTATATTTTGTTCCCAGAGGCACCTATAGGACTTGAAGTGTGTTAGTCCCATTACACACACAGAGCTATATTTTCTTCCCAGAAGCACCTATAGGACTTGAAGTGTGTTAGTCCCATCACACACACAGAGCTATATTTTGTTCCCAGAAGCACCTATAGGACTTGAAGTGTGTTAGTCCCATCACACACACAGAGCTATATTTTCTTCCCAGAAGCACCTATAGGACTTGAAGTGTGTTAGTCCCATCACACACACAGAGCTATATTTTGTTCCCAGAGGCACCTATAGGACTTGAAGTGTGTTAGTCCCATTACACACACAGAGCTATATTTTCTTCCCAGAAGCACCTATAGGACTTGAAGTGTGTTAGTCCCATCACACACACAGAGCTATATTTTGTTCCCAGAAGCACCTATAGGACTTGAAGTGTGTTAGTCCCATCACACACACAGAGCTATATTTTGTTCCCAGAAGAACCTATAGGACTTGAAGTGTGTTAGTCCCATCACACACACAGAGCTATATTTTGTTCCCAGAAGCACCTATAGGACTTGAAGTGTGTTAGTCCCATCACACACACAGAGCTATATTTTGTTCCCAGAGGCACCTATAGGACTTGAAGTGTGTTAGTCCCATTACACACACAGAGCTATATTTTCTTCCCAGAAGCACCTATAGGACTTGAAGTGTGTTAGTCCCATCACACACACAGAGCTATATTTTGTTCCCAGAAGCACCTATAGGACTTGAAGTGTGTTAGTCCCATCACACACACAGAGCTATATTTTGTTCTCAGAAGAACCTATAGGACTTGAAGTGTGTTAGTCCCATCACACACACAGAGCTATATTTTGTTCCCAGAAGCACCTATAGGACTTGAAGTGTGTTAGTCCCATCACACACACAGAGCTATATTTTGTTCCCAGAAGAACCTATAGGACTTGAAGTGTGTTAGTCCCATCACACACACAGAGCTATATTTTGTTCCCAGAAGCACCTATAGGACTTGAAGTGTGTTAGTCCCATCACACACACAGAGCTATATTTTGTTCCCAGAGGCACCTATAGGACTTGAAGTGTGTTAGTCCCATTACACACACAGAGCTATATTTTCTTCCCAGAAGCACCTATAGGACTTGAAGTGTGTTAGTCCCATCACACACACAGAGCTATATTTTGTTCCCAGAAGCACCTATAGGACTTGAAGTGTGTTAGTCCCATCACACACACAGAGCTATATTTTGTTCCCAGAAGCACCTATAGGACTTGAAGTGTGTTAGTCCCATCACACACACAGAGCTATATTTTCTTCCCAGAAGCACCTATAGGACTTGAAGTGTGTTAGTCCCATCACACACACAGAGCTATATTTTGTTCCCAGAGGCACCTATAGGACTTGAAGTGTGTTAGTCCCATTACACACACAGAGCTATATTTTCTTCCCAGAAGCACCTATAGGACTTGAAGTGTGTTAGTCCCATCACACACACAGAGCTATATTTTGTTCCCAGAAGCACCTATAGGACTTGAAGTGTGTTAGTCCCATCACACACACAGAGCTATATTTTGTTCCCAGAAGCACCTATAGGACTTGAAGTGTGTTAGTCCCATCACACACACAGAGCTATATTTTCTTCCCAGAAGCACCTATAGGACTTGAAGTGTGTTAGTCCCATCACACACACAGAGCTATATTTTCTTCCCAGAAGCACCTATAGGACTTGAAGTGTGTTAGTCCCATCACACACACAGAGCTATATTTTGTTCCAGAGGCACCTATAGGACTTGAAGTGTGTTAGTCCCATTACACACACAGAGCTATATTTTCTTCCCAGAGGCACCTATAGGACTTGAAGTGTGTTAGTCCCATCACACACACAGAGCTATATTTTGTTCCCAGAAGCACCTATAGGACTTGAAGTGTGTTAGTCCCATCACACACACAGAGCTATATTTTGTTCCCAGAAGCACCTATAGGACTTGAAGTGTGTTAGTCCCATCACACACACAGAGCTATATTTTGTTCCCAGAAGCACCTATAGGACTTGAAGTGTGTTAGTCCCATCACACACACAGAGCTATATTTTGTTCCCAGAAGCACCTATAGGACTTGAAGTGTGTTAGTCCCATCACACACACAGAGCTATATTTTGTTCCAGAAGCACCTATAGGACTTGAAGTGTGTTAGTCCCATCACACACACAGAGCTATATTTTCTTCCCAGAAGCACCTATAGGACTTGAAGTGTGTTAGTCCCATCACACACACAGAGCTATATTTTGTTCCCAGAGGCACCTATAGGACTTGAAGTGTGTTAGTCCCATTACACACACAGAGCTATATTTTCTTCCCAGAAGCACCTATAGGACTTGAAGTGTGTTAGTCCCATCACACACACAGAGCTATATTTTGTTCCCAGAAGCACCTATAGGACTTGAAGTGTGTTAGTCCCATCACACACACAGAGCTATATTTTGTTCCCAGAAGCACCTATAGGACTTGAAGTGTGTTAGTCCCATCACACACACAGAGCTATATTTTCTTCCCAGAAGCACCTATAGGACTTGAAGTGTGTTAGTCCCATCACACACACAGAGCTATATTTTGTTCCCAGAGGCACCTATAGGACTTGAAGTGTGTTAGTCCCATTACACACACAGAGCTATATTTTCTTCCCAGAAGCACCTATAGGACTTGAAGTGTGTTAGTCCCATCACACACACAGAGCTATATTTTGTTCCCAGAAGCACCTATAGGACTTGAAGTGTGTTAGTCCCATCACACACACAGAGCTATATTTTGTTCCCAGAAGCACCTATAGGACTTGAAGTGTGTTAGTCCCATCACACACACAGAGCTATATTTTGTTCCCAGAAGCACCTATAGGACTTGAAGTGTGTTAGTCCCATCACACACACAGAGCTATATTTTGTTCCCAGAGGCACCTATAGGACTTGAAGTGTGTTAGTCCCATTACACACACAGAGCTATATTTTCTTCCCAGAAGCACCTATAGGACTTGAAGTGTGTTAGTCCCATCACACACACAGAGCTATATTTTGTTCCCAGAAGCACCTATAGGACTTGAAGTGTGTTAGTCCCATCACACACACAGAGCTATATTTTGTTCCCAGAAGAACCTATAGGACTTGAAGTGTGTTAGTCCCATCACACACACAGAGCTATATTTTGTTCCCAGAAGCACCTATAGGACTTGAAGTGTGTTAGTCCCATCACACACACAGAGCTATATTTTGTTCCCAGAAGCACCTATAGGACTTGAAGTGTGTTAGTCCCATCACACACACAGAGCTATATTTTGTTCCCAGAAGCACCTATAGGACTTGAAGTGTGTTAGTCCCATTACACACACAGAGCTATATTTTCTTCCCAGAAGCACCTATAGGACTTGAAGTGTGTTAGTCCCATCACACACACAGAGCTATATTTTGTTCCCAGAAGCACCTATAGGACTTGAAGTGTGTTAGTCCCATCACACACACAGAGCTATATTTTGTTCCCAGAAGCACCTATAGGACTTGAAGTGTGTTAGTCCCATCACACACACAGAGCTATATTTTGTTCCCAGAAGCAACTATAGGACTTGAAGTGTGTTAGTCCCATCACACAGACCTTTATTTTCTTCCCAGAAGCACCTATAGGACTTGAAGTGTGTTAGTCCCATCACACAGAGCTCCTCTATTTTCTTTGCAGAAGCACCCATAGGACTTCTAGTGTGTTAGTGGCATCACACAGAGCTCCTATATATTCTTCTCAGCAGCACCCACAGGACTTCTAGTGTGTTAGTGGCATCACACAGAGCTCCTCTATTTTCTTTGCAGAAGCACCCACAGGACTTCTAGTGTGTTAGTGGCATCACACAGAGCTCCTCTATTTTCTTTGCAGAAGCACCCATAGGACTTCTAGTGTGTTAGTGGCATCACACAGAGCTCCTATATATTCTTCTCAGCAGCACCCACAGGACTTCTAGTGTGTTAGTGGCATCACACAGAGCTCCTCTATTTTCTTTGCATAAGCACCCACAGGACTTCTAGTGTGTTAGTGGCATCACACAGAGCTCCTCTATTTTCTTTGCAGAAGCACCCACAGGACTTCTAGTGTGTTAGTGGCATCACACAGAGCTCCTCTATTTTCTTTGCATAAGCACCCACAGGACTTCTAGTGTGTTAGTGGCATCACACAGAGCTCCTCTATTTTCTTTGCATAAGCACCCACAGGACTTCTAGTGTGTTAGTGGCATCACACAGAGCTCCTCTATTTTTTTTGCAGAAGCATCCACAGGACTTCTAGTGTGTTAGTGGCATCACACAGAGCTCCTCTATTTTCTTTGCAGAAGCACCCACAGGACTTCTAGTGTGTTAGTGGCATCACACAGAGCTCCTCTATTTTCTTTGCAGAAGCACCCACAGGACTTCTAGTGTGTTAGTGGCATCACACAGAGCTCCTCTATTTTCTTTGCAGAAGCACCCACAGGACTTCTAGTGTGTTAGTGGCATCACACAGAGCTCCTCTATTTTCTTTGCAGAAGCACCCACAGGACTTCTAGTGTGTTAGTGGCATCACACAGAGCTCCTCTATTTTCTTTGCATAAGCACCCACAGGACTTCTAGTGTGTTAGTGGCATCACACAGAGCTCCTCTATTTTTTTTGCAGAAGCATCCACAGGACTTCTAGTGTGTTAGTGGCATCACACAGAGCTCCTCTATTTTCTTTGCAGAAGCACCCATAGGACTTCTAGTGTGTTAGTGGCATCACACAGAGCTCCTATATTTTCTTCTCAGCAGCACCCACAGGACTACCGACTACAATGGCTGGAAGACCGCCAAGGGGAGGCAGAGCGTGCAGAGCCAAGAACACAGGGCAGGCAGGCTCTGTTTCTAGTGGACGTGGCCGTGGACGTGGACGTGGTCGTGCATCGTCATCAGCACGTGGCCATGGGACACGCGCGTCTTTGTTTTCGGCAGCTGGACATGTGGAGCCGCATCATGCTGAAGGCTTGGTAGAATGGATGACCAAGCCCTCCTCATCCTCCTCATCCTCTCTCACCCAGGCTCAGGGTACTGACAGAGCATCATCAGCCACCCCTTCCCTAGACCCACCATGTCCTCCTGAGGAGTCCCCCGAACTCTTTGAGCACAGTGTTGGGTACATGCTCCAGGAGGATGCCCAACGATTCGAAGGCTCGGATGACGATACCCAGCTTGAGGAATCTGGCAGTACTGTTCCACCAGCTGCAGCTTACTGCCAGGTTTGCTCTAGTGGTGAAGAGGGAGGGGATGATGAGGTCACTGACTCCACGTGGGTGCCTCAAGGGAGAGAGGATGAGGAGGAGGACGAGGAGGAGGAGGATGCGGCGTCACATGTCCAACGAGGCAGGATGCCCCCTGGAGGCCAGGTAGAGGCCAGCACAGCAACTGTACAACACCGCAGAGCTCCGCCTGTGCAGGGCGCTGCCTCTGCACGTTATCAGAAAAGTTCTTTGGTGTGGGCCTTTTTTGAGACGAGTGCAGCAGATCGCACCACTGCTATTTGCAATATTTGTCTCAAGCGTATCTCGCGTGGCCAAAACATCAGCCGCTTGGGCACGACAAGCATGACCAGACATATGGCGACCTGCCATGCAGCTCGTTGGCAGGCACACATAAAAGACCCACACCAAAGAACTAAGCGGACCTCTCCTTGCTCTCCTCAGCTGGGATCTCCATCCCCACTACACCTTCAGTCCTCTCTGAAAGCTGCTCTGAGAGGACTGAAGGTGTAGAATTCGGTGTGTCACAACCAAGTACTTGCAGTACACCGACGTCCGATTGCAGCAGGCAAATTTCCCTGCCCCAGCTGCTGGACCGTAGAAAGAAGTACACTCCCAGCCATCCACATGCCCAGCGGTTGAATGCTAGCCTTGCTAAATTGCTAGCACTTCAACTGCTGCCTTTTCAGTTGGTAGACTCGGCCCCCTTCCGTGAGTTTGTTCAATGTGCGGTTCCTCAGTGGCAGGTTCCCAAACGCCACTTTTTCTCGCGGAAGGCGATTCCGTCTCTCTACCGGCATGTGGAGGGCAATGTCCATGCCTCGCTGGACAGGGCGGTCAGCGGTAAGGTGCATATTACTGCTGACTCATGGTCCAGCAGGCATGGACAGGGACGGTACCTTTCTTTCACGGCCCATTGGGTCACTCTATTGGCAGCTGGGAGGGATGCAGGACAAGGTGCAGTAGTGTTGGAGGTTGTTCCGCCACCACGCCTCCAAAACGCGACTACTGCTACTGGTTGTGACACACCTCTCTCCTCCACCCCCTCCTCTTCTTCTTCCTCCAGTGCTCTGTCCTTGGAACCAGCGGTGCTCCGTAGGCGTACAAGGGGCTACGCAAGTACGCAGGCAAAAAGATGCCATGCCGTGCTTGCGCTGGTGTGTTTGGGGGACAGGAGCCACACTGGGCCAGAGGTTCTGGCAGCTCTGCAGGGGCAGGCCGAGAGGTGGTTGACGCCACGTCAGCTTAAGCCAGGAATGGTCGTTTCTGACAATGGCACCAACCTCCTCTCCGCCCTGCGACAGGGGCAGCTCACCCATGTGCCCTGCATGGCTCACGTCCTCAACCTGGTGGTGCAGCGGTTCTTGGGCAGGTTCCCAGGCTTACAGGATGTCCTGAGGCAGGCCAGGAAAGTCTGTGTGCATTTCCGCCGATCTTATAATGCCAGTGCTCGGCTGACTGAGCTGCAAAAGGAGCTGAACCTGCCCAAGAACCGCCTAATATGTGACATGCCCACCAGGTGGAACTCAACGTTGGCCATGCTGCAGCGACTGCACACGCAGCAGAGGGCCATCAATGAGTACCTTTGCGACTACGGCACCAGGACAGGGTCAGGGGAGCTTGGTTTTTTTTCCCCACGTCAGTGGAGCATGATCAGGGATGCATGCACTGTCCTCTCACCATTTGAGGAGGCCACGAGGATGGTGAGCAGTGACAGTGCATGCATCAGTGACACTGTCCCTCTTGTCCACCTGTTGGAGCATACGCTGCGTGGGATAATGGACAGGGCACTTGAGGCAGAACAGAGGCAGGAAGAGGAGGACTTCCTTGCCTCTCAAGGCCCCCTTTATCCGGACAGTGTTCCTTCTGTCCCACCCATCACACAGGAAGAGGATGAGGAGGAGGAGGAGGAGGAGGAGGAGGATTGTGTGAGCATGGAGGTGGAGCCTGGCACTCAGCATCAGCAGCAGCAGTCTTTTAGGGATGATGTACAGTCCCAACAAACCAGTGGACTTGTACGTGGCTGGGAGGAGGTGGCTGGCGATCATGTCATCCTCAGTGACCCAGAAGACTCCGGACCGAATGCCTCAGCTAACCTACGCTGCATGGCCTCCCTGATCCTGCAAAGCCTGCGGAAGGATCCTCGTGTTCTTCGGATCAAGGAGAGGGACCATTACTGGCTGGCCACTCTCCTTGATCCGCGGTACAAGGGTAAGGTTGCGGACCTTATCTTGCCGTCGCAGAGGGAGCAGAGGATGAGACATCTCAGGGAGGCCTTGCAGAAAGGTCTGTGCAACGCGTTCCCAGAAACTGGGAGGCTACAAACTCCTGGTCCTGGGCGACGAGTTGCTGAGGCTTCGGTCAGTGGCAGAAGGAGCGGTGGGGAAGGTGGACGTCTGACCGATGCGTTCAGACAATTTTTTAGTCCGCAGCCCCAAGGTATGATCGGTTCCAGCAACCATCGCCAGCGTCTGATATACATGGTGCAGGAATACCTTGGGGCAAGGTCAGACTTGGACACCTTTCCCACCGAAAATCCTCTGGCTTACTGGGTCCTGAGGATGGATCACTGGCCAGAGCTTGCACAGTATGCAATTGAGCTACTGGCCTGTCCTGCCTCCAGCGTTCTTTCCGAACGCACATTCAGTGCTGCTGGAGGATTTGTGACTGATCATAGGGTGCGCCTGTCCACCGCCTCGGTTGATCGACTGACATTCATCAAAATGAATCAGTCTTGGATCACCACCAGCTACCAGGCACCTGAGGCGGATATAACCGAATAATTTTTAATGTCACATCCCTTCAAGACTGCCTATGCTGATGCTGAGTGACTGTCCTCTTATGTTCACTGACTATCCTCTTCCTCCTCCTCAATGATCCATGCCACCACACCAGTGCCTAAGGCACAATTTTTCAGCCCCTGTTTAACAGGGGCGTGTACTTCCAATTTTTTAAAAAAATGCTTCGCAACACGTGTGACTGCTGTGCTCCAAGTACAGTCTCTGTGAGGGGTTGCAGTGTTGTGGCACCAGCACCAGTGCCAAAGGCACAATTTTTCAGCCCCTGTTTAACAGGGGCGGGTACTTACAATTTTTTAAAAAAATGCTTCGCAACACGTGTGACTGCTGTGCTCCAAGTACAGTATCTGTGAGGGCCGGGTTGCAGTGTTGTGGCACCAGCACCAGTGCCTAAGGCACAATTTTTCAGCCCCTGTTTAACAGGGGCGGGTACTTACAATTTTTTAAAAAAATGCTTCGCAACATGTGTGACTGCTGTGCTCCAAGTACAGTATCTGTGAGGGCCGGGTTGCAGTGTTGTGGCACCAGCACCAGTGCCTAAGGCACAATTTTTCAGCCCCTGTTTAACAGGGGCGGGTACTTACAATTTTTTAAAAAAATGCTTCGCAACACGTGTGACTGCTGTGCTCCAAGTACAGTATCTGTGAGGGCCGGGTTGCAGTGTTGTGGCACCAGCACCAGTGCCTAAGGCACAATTTTTCAGCCCCTGTTTAACAGGGGCGGGTACTTCCAATTTTTTAAAAAAATGCTTCGCAACACGTGTGACTGCTGTGCTCCAAGTACAGTATCTGTGAGGGCCGGGTTGCAGTGTTGTGGCACCAGCACCAGTGCCTAAGGCACAATTTTTCAGCCCCTGTTTAACAGGGGCGGGTACTTACAATTTTTTAAAAAAATGCTTCGCAACACGTGTGACTGCTGTGCTCCAAGTACAGTCTCTGTGAGGGGTTGCAGTGTTGTGGCACCAGCACCAGTGCCTAAGGCACAATTTTTCAGCCCCTGTTTAACAGGGGCGGGTAATTACAAATCTTGATCTAATAGTTCACAGCAGGGCCCATTCCTGCGCCCACCAAGAGTAACTATGAGGGCCTGCAGTCTTGTGGCAACACCGTCCACCACCACCGCCAAAGGCCCAATTTTTCTGCCCTGTTCATCAGGTGCTTGCAATTACAAATCTTGATCTAATAACTCACAACAGGGCCCATTCCTGCGCCCACCAAGAGTAACTGTGAGGGCCTACAGTCTTGTGGCAACACCGTCCACCACCACCGCCAAAGGCCCAATTTTTCTGCCCTGTTCATCAGGTGCTTGCAATTACAAATCTTGATCTAATAACTCACAGCAGGGCCCATTCCTGCGCCCACCAAGAGTAACTGTGAGAGCTTACAGTCTTGTGGCAACACCGTCCACCACCACCACCACCCCCAATTTTTCTGCCCTGTTCAACAGGTGCATGCAATTACAAATCTTGATCTATTAACTCATAGCAGGGCCCATTCCTGTGCCCACCAGTCTTGTGGCTACACCAACATCTAATAGGGCAAATTTCTGCAGAGTATATACGCCAGGCCCCTACTTTCAAACATCCAACTTACAAACGACTCCTACTTGCAAATGGAAAGAGAAAACAGGAAGTGAGAGGAAATCTACCCCTAGGAAGGGAAATTCTATCCTGTTAGATTTAATTTGGGAAAAAGGTATCTCCTCTCTACTGATACTTTATCACCAATCCTTGTTTCAATTAAAACCCCACTTTTCCAAAAACATTTGTCATTGGGACGGAAAGTGAGGTGACATGTTCTGAACAGATGTGCAAAGACAGCAAATGTTACAGGGGTGATAACCCCTCCCTATGTTCTCCAAAAAGCTTAAAAATAGATTTTTTTGGGATGGAGCTACACTTCATAATGTACCTGTTCAGATTCTACTTAAGAACAAACCTAAAGCCGCAAGTGGTTTTAAATGGCTTCTTTTTTTCCTTTACAAATGTCATTTTGTGCAAGGACAGTTCTAAACACGGGAAACACATGCCACTTCACAGGCATACTTTAGACACCCCCCAGGTACCATATTTAAAGGAAAATTTCACTTTTTTTTTTTCACTTTATGCATCATTAAAATGACTGCTCCCGAAAAAACGTTAGTTTTTAAAAGTTCTTTTTGCATTGATATATGTCCCCTGGGGCAGGACCCGGGTCCCCAAACCTGTTTTATGACATTAACATGCATATTGGCCGTTGTAATTAGCACTTTTGATTTCGAACGTTCGCGTCCATTATAACGTATAGGGTTCGAAAATTCGCGCGAACTTTCGGTCCGTTCGAAGGTTCTGGTTCGAACCGAACCCGGGGGGTGTTCGGCTCATCCCTATAGAGGAGCTGTGTGCTAGTTGAATGTCCCTGTTGATTTGTAGAGGGAAATCTGCATATCAGATTCCCATTTACTGATATATGGGGGGATGTAGTCCTCCAATGAAGCAGTCAAAAGCTTGTAAATAGAGGATAGCAAGTGCAAAATGATTTTCATTGCATAGACATTCAAAGGAGGTCTGACTGTACTCTTTTTTCTTTAGCTATTGCAGTGCCTAATGAAGTTGTGACAAAACTTGTAAAATGGAGCAACACAGCGACACAGGAGACTTCTCTATTCATACTAGCCAACACTTGGCTAAGAGATCTGGTCAGCTAGAAAGGAGGCTGGACGTGTGTGCATCACTAACAGCAAGTCTTATGCCCAATACACACGGTCGGAAAATCCGACCACAAAATCCATCGGATTTTGTCCGACGGATTTAGTCCGACACTGGTGTTGCATACACACGGTCGGACTTTGTTGTCGAAAAATCCGATCATTCTGAACGTGGTGACGTTTGTTGCCTACGACGGGACTACGTAGAGGCTAGTAGCCAATAGCTTTGGTCTTGTAATGTGATCTGAGCATGCGTGGCACTTTGTCCGTCAGAATTCGATACACGCGATCGGAATTGGTGTGATCGGACTTTGTTGTCGAAAAATCTATCCAGCAGGAGATAGAACTTTGTCCGTCGGACAATCCGATGGAAACTGTCCGATGGTGCCTACACGCGGTCGGAATTTCCGACAACATTGTCCGATAGGACAGAATCCATCGGAAAATCCGACCGTGTGTATAAGAGCTGTTCTCTGAGGATGTTGCCGGGATATATGCCATATACATGGTTCCTGATGCACTTGACATAAGTGAGTGGATCTGTTTGTTTTTATTGTTCATTTAAATTAATAAATATAATTATGCTATGGTTTTGTTTCCTGTCTACTTCTGTTTATTATTAACAACTACATTATGTGATCCTGGAGACGAAGTCTGAAGAAAGTAAAACTGTCAGATTGCATCTGGATCTTAAACATAAGGTTTCTACACTTTTGTGGCTTTCATACCGTAATTAATCGGTCAATTCTGGTGAATTGCTCCCACTGTCAGGTGGTGGATCTTTCTGCACTGGGTGGTTGCAGAAGAAAAAAACTGTACAATGAACACATGAAATTGGACTTTATTGGACTTTTTTTGTGGTTTATGCATTTGTAAGAAGTTATTTCATTCTAGTGTTTGCATTTGTAAATAGCTGTTGCTTAACCACTTCAATACAGGGCTTTTTAAACACCCTTCCTTACCAGAGCACTTTTTGCGATTCGGCACTGCGTCGCTTTAACTAACAATTGCGCGGTCGTGCGACGTTACACCCAAACAAAATTGACGTCCTTTTTTTCCCACAAATAGAGCTTTCTTTTGGTGGTATTTGATCGCCCCTGCGGTTTTTATTTTTTGCGCTATAAACAAAAGAAGAGCGACAATTTTGAAAAAAAAACACAATATTTTTTAATTTTTGCTATAATAAATATCCCATTTTTTTAAAAAAAAAAAATTTTTTTTCCTCAGTTTAGGCCGATACGTATTCTTCTACATATTTTTTGGTAAAAAAAATCGCAATAAGCGTATATTGATCGGGTGGCGCAAAAGTTATAGCGTCTACAAAATAGGGGATAGATTTATTGAATTTTTTTTTATTTTTTTACTAGTAATGGCGGCGATCTGCGATTTTTTTTTCGTGACTGCGACATTGCGGCGGACACTTCGGACACTTTTGACACATTTTTGGAACCATTCACATTTACACAGCGATAGTTGCTATAAAATTGCAATGATTACTGTGTAAATGTGACTGGCAGGGAAGGGGTTAACACTAGGGGGCGCTGCAGGGGTTAATGTGTGTCCCTATAGGAGTGATTCTAACTGTGGGGGGAGGGGACTCAAGGGGAGGAGACCGATCATGTGTTCCTCCGTACTGGGATCACATGATCGGTCTCCTCCCCGCTGACAGGACGTGGAGCTGTGTGTTTACACACACAGCTCCACGGTCCCGCACGGTCCCGTTGTTTTAACGGGCAATCGCGGGTGCCCGGCGGACATCGCGGCCGCCGGGCACTCGCACCGGGTCCCGAGCGATGCCGCGGGCGCACGCGCGCGCCCCCAGGCGGCCGGGAATGCGAGGACGTCATATGACGCCCACCCAGGATGGTAGATCCACCTTGTGGGCGTCATATGACTATAAGGCGATAATGAAGTGGTTAATAAAGTGGTACCAATGTATTTTTTCCCCCACCTACCTATAGTGATGTGTTCCTGGTTGTCCCACTGTGATCCATGGTTCAAGTGACATAAACTGGGTCTGGGCTATACAATTTTCTTATTCAATTTCCTTTAGATTTACCTTCAACTATGTAGTGCAAAGGCCTCTCTGTGTGCCCAATCCTGCAGCCTCCTGGGAGATGTGATGTAAGTATTTTAGAATAGCAAAAAATAGGCAAAGACCTAAAAGTGTTCAATTATGTAAGACAGGGATAGAGCTGCCAGCGGTCTCTCCTTGAAAAATCTTTATTTAATCAACATATAGAAAAATGAGAGCACAATGGATAGGCAATAGACAATGATTAAAAATTGACAACGTTGTCATTTATAAAATCCGTGACAGGATACCTACATCGATAGGAGGAATTGCCCCCCCCCTAATCTTTACACTCCACTCCCCTGCTTGAGCTAAACTAACAAGGATATGCATGTTTGTCAACATTAGTCATAGACTGCTGAACAAAGACTGCGACCTATACACTGATCGGTTGCCTTGGCATGCACCTGTTATTGCTAGACCATTAGCTTTGATTCACACCGATAATCTATATCCAATATACCTGCTATAATACAGCCTCGAGAACTGGCTGATTACAGTCATGTCCATGCCATACATTTGGCATCAGCAGGACTATGTCTATGTGATGTGACTCACTTCCCTGTGCCCAGCACAATGGGCTCATTGGGGAATTAAGAAGCCCACTGTGAGCTGAATGGCTGTTTAATGGCTGACACCACAACGGTTACCTGGGACTCCTCCAGAACCCCTCCCCTGCCCTTGAGCTGGGTTTACTAATATCTCTGATTTATATGGTATGGATGCGTGCTTGAGTTGATGTGGTTATTCACCCGGGTATTGTGTTTTATAAATGACAACGTTGTCAATTTTTAATCATTGTCTATTGCCTATAATGTACATTGTGTTCTCATTTTTCTATATGTTGATTAAAGATTTTTCAAGGAGAGACCACTGGCTGCCCTATACCTGTCTCATATAATTGAACTTCAATTTTTTTGCTGCATATTGACACGTTCATGTGATACTGGGAGGAGCCCCACCCCCCTATTATGTGAGCAGGTACTCCTTATCACTGGTTAGCATGTCACCTTTACCAGTACAGATCCCGATGTTCTGTTTTTTCTAATTTACTAAGTATTTTATAAGACTACATGACTAGGGACATATCATTCTTGCATAAGCAAAAATGGCAGTGGGGGGCAGGGCCAAAGAATAAAAAATGTGATAAACACAGACCCCCCCCTCACAATTCTACTTGGGGGGAGAAGTTTAAAAGGTACTAACTCCCTTTTGAATGTTGAGTTCCGCTTTAACTACCACAGAGTTAGATTGTTTTAGACTTTCTGTCCCTGATACCTGGGTCAGACACCCTGATTGCAAGACTGAGATATCTTATAAAGTGAAACTTCCAGTAAATAGTAAAATAGCACCCTCTAGTGTGGGCTACTTGGCAGAGTAGATTGTTAGTGTAGGTAAATTTATTTTAACTCAGGGTAAGTCTGAGTTGTGAATCTGGGTGTGGGTTCAATGACTCAAGGCTGGATGACTCATTATAGCAGCCTCTCAGGAGCCTTTACCTGTTTTCTGGGACATTGGAGAATGTTCTGGACATAGTGGTGGAGGCTAGAAGGAGCTGCTTGTAATATTTATGAGGGCCTCAGCCAATCCCCAGTGAAGGGCTGGCAGGGGGCAGGTAACCTCATAACTAGGCATGAGTCATGTCAGCAGGGGCAATTGGGTGGAAAACGGAGATGCTGAGGAGACTGTCAGTGGCCCTTGAGGGTGTCCACTAGTCTGGATGTGGCTTAGAGTGCTGGAATGATTCTACCAAAAACACAAGGAGGAAGCCCTTCCTGGAGACATGGGAGCAAGGAGAGAGGACAGAAGGAGCAGGTCAGCACTACCGGGAAATCTCCTAAGAGTCAGCCGGGTGGGCTGGTGAGTGTCAGTCTGGAGGACTGTGGGGAGAAGTTAGCCTGTGGGGCTAGTGAAAGGGGCAGGTGCAGCCAGGTGGGTTGGCAGGGACGGAAGAAGTCGTGCTGGGATCAGTAGCCACAGGAGTAATAAAAGCTGGACACTGTTATTTTTGCTACACACACACACAATTGGCCTTAGGTTCCTTCCTTTAATGGACCAACATTTAAAATCTGTCTGAGAGCCTGTAAAATCTTCTCAGTGATCCAGCTGAGTTCTGCAAGCAAGTGAATGCTGGAGAAAGAGGTGAAGCTGTATATAGAGACTGTATATATTAAGAGTTGTTCCTGAAGTTTGTTGTTGAAGTCAATGGGCATCCCATAACCTCCCATCCCTATCCAAAGTTATTACCCTCAATAAATAACAAAAACAAAGTCATGGACTGTTCTCTGACTCTGGGATGCCTGTGAAGATTCGTTGTGCCTGGCTGTGCAGGAAAAAAATACACAGTGGTGATTAAATACTACCAAAAGAGAGCTCTATTTGTGTGAAAAATATATATATAAATGTCATTTGCGTACAGTGTTGCATGACAACGTGATTGCCAGTTGATAGAGCCCAGTGCTGAATAGCTAAAAATGGCCTGGTCATGAAGAAGGATAAAACCTCAGTTGGTTAGAAAGAGTTCTATTTAAACCATTTTTTTTCACCTGCAGCAATGTCCTCAAGAGGGAGCTATTTTACAAGATTTTACAACATTTGGAAGAATTTCCTGTACTGATGTTATCCTATATTTTCTTTTGCAAAATGTTTTGGGTTATTTGTCTGATTGGAGTTTAGGCATTGATTTAAATAAAGCTATCACCTCCAAAGGTTTAAAAGTAAAAATACATGGGCTCTGAGTATATACTTTATAAAATAAAATATTTTCCTTCCCAAAACTAGGAAAGCAGATTTGTAGATGTATTTTAATAAAATCAAAAAAGCTTTTTATGGCTACTTATACTGTACAAAATGTGTTTTCTATTAGGAAAAGGGCATTATAAAAAAAAACTTATTTTAGTGAAACCTCCCAAAATTATTTGGCTGCAATTAGTATTGTAGTTTTTGATGTTTTACTGTACTTCATAGAAGATAAACTTGTGGCCCACTTGAAACCTGTCACTCAAATTTGGCAGTGCATGACAGCCAGGCACCATTACCTGTACATGCAAGGATGTTCAAGGATCAGTTGTATTTGTGACCCTAACCTAAAGGTAGTTGGGTGGGCACTGCTGTAAAGGTGGTAATTAGGGATGGTCGGGTGTTAGCCTGTTTGCTGAATTCCGAACGTTATGGGGCATTCGTGGCAAATTTGCACGCCGTGGAATGCCCCAAAATGCACTGGGAGATCGCAGTGCATTGATGTCTGATGATTTGCCAAGGCATGTAGGTCAGGAGCTCTTCTGTGAGAGCCATGATTAGTAGGGGGGTGCCTTTAGCCAATCATGACTCAGGGGGCTAAGTCCACGCCCCATATTATATAAGGCTGCTTACACGGCAGCCGTATATAGTGTTATTATTGAGAGAATGTTAGCTAATGGCAGGTTAGTTAGTGGCGTGCAGGCAGTTTAGTGTATATATATATATATATATATATATATATATATATATATATATATATGCTCTGCATTCAGTGTAGACTATATACAATATACAGCACCGGCAGTCTACTGTAGTATATGTATGTATGTATGTATATATATATATATATATATATAATTACAGTGCAGTCAGTGTACAGTATATAATACAGTGTATTGAAGTGGTTAAGGTGAACCCTATGACAGAATTAAGAAAAAAAAACGGCATGGGTTCCCCCCCAAAATCCATACCACACCCCGAGGGTCTGGCATAGATTTTAAGGGGAACTCCACGCCAATTTTTTTTTTTAAATGGCGTCGGGCTCCCCCCAAAATGCATACCAGACCCTTATCTGAGCAAGTAAAGGGGGGGGGGGGCAAGCGAGCCCCATTGTACCCCTACCCATTCACCAAAAAAAGTGTGATAAAGTAAAAACTACAAAAGTTTTTGACAATTCCTTTATTAACAAAAAAAAAAAAGTGTCCCGCGATGTCCATCCATCTTCAATTACGCCGCCCGACGGACCTGAAAGATAGAAAAAAAAAATCTTTACCTCGATGGGAGGAGTCCCGCCGACTTCTGTCTTTTCGCTGTGACAGCTGTTATATAGGTAAGGGCAGGGCCACCCGGTGCGTAACTGAGTGTGCTGTCAGACGGGGGGCGGGTCATCTGGTTACATCAGCGGGTGGCCCCGCCTTTGCCTATATAACAGCCATCACAGTGAAAAGACAGCAGTCACCGGGAGGCCTCCCATGGAGGAATATTTTCTTTTTTTTTGTCAAGTTTTCGTGTCCAATGGGCGGCGTGATTGACGATGGATGTACATTGCGGGACCCTTTTTTCGTTTTTGACAATGGGAGGGGGGTGCGGGAACCCTCACCGATTTTTTCATTATACATACAGCTGCCAGCAAGTTTAATTTACATTTTTCTCCTTTAAAAATGTACAGATACGCCACTTTACAGGCAGACGAAGGGGACCCTCCAGGCACAATATTTAAAGGAATATTTCATTTTTATTGTTTCACTTAAAATCACTGCTCCTGAAAAAACTGTTGTTTTAAAAACGTTGTTTGCATTGATACATTTCACCTAGGGCAGTACCCGCGTCCACATACACTTTTTAGGACAATAACTTGCATAATAAAAGTGAGCACTTTTGACTTTTCATTTTTGTGTCCAATAGACTTTTTTAGGGTTCACATGTTTGCACACGTTTTTTGCCTGTTCGCATGTTCTGGTGCAAACCATCCCTAGTGGTAATTCTCTATAATTTTAAGAAGGGCTGCTTGTGACAATTACCATGCACAGAGATTTTCCAGCTTGCAGGCAACAATTTAAGCACCAGCAGACAGAGTGATTGTCGCTGGGGCAGTTGACAGTTAATGTACATTACACTAGCTTCTTCAAAGAGTCAGAGTTGATCATTTTATTTAGGACATTCAGAAATTCAACGTTACATTGTTTAAAAAGGAAAAAAAAAGAAGAAAGAAAAATGGTACAGGGAATATTTAAAGAGAAGTATATGTATTTGTTTTTTTTTTTTTGGCCCATTTATACTTACTTAGGTGGATGCAGCATCGATCCGATGCTGCATCTGTCCCCCGGCGCAGCTGCACAAGAACCGAGCCATCAAACACCGGCGATGGCTCGGTTTTCACAGCTCCCCGAGCAGAGAGATGCTGACTGTCAATCATCCGCTCTCCACTCTACTCCTCCACACGCACTGAAGCGTTGAGCTGTGGAGAGGTGGGGAGCGCCCATCTCAGTCTCTCAGCGCCTCACTGAGAGGCTGAGGCAGTATCATTCCAGGCACCTGGCGGATCCAGACTTTATTGTCATGATGACGCGGTGCCTGGACTGATTCCTGTGATGTCAGCACAGAGCATCCTTGGTAATTTTGATGATAAATAAGAGCTTCGGCAACCAAAGGCAACAGATTTTTTTCTTTACCCTACAAAGGGAGTTACAGAACTAAAGTATAAACAGAAAAGTCAGTGCTACTACCCATACACCACATAGATAGCAGAGTTCCCAGGAGCTCAATCCACATTCGCTGGCTGAGTAGAATAATGTTGAAAAAAATGATCCGCACTCCGGTTGTTGCTCTTAAAATGTCTTCATTTTATTAAATAGCCACAGTGAACAAACGCAGATTACGTCAGTTGACATGTTTCAGCCTATAAGGCCTTAGTCATGGTTATGACTAAGGCCTTATAGGCCGAAACGCGTCAACTGACTTAATCTGTGTTTGTTCACTGTGGCTATTTAATAAAATGAAGAAATTTTAAGAGCAACAACCAGAGTGCGGATCATTTTTTTCAGTGTTACATAACTAATTCCACCCAATCAAAGGGTCTGACCACCAGCATGTTTTTTTAAGCAAAATTTAATTATCACTGTTAGATACCAAATATGATACTTATGTTATGTATATGTCTCTTAGGGAGTCTTCTGTAATATAGGCAGGTTCAGTGTGTAACCTATTCTTATACATTAGTGTGGCTTTTTTTAGGATGGTATCTCTAATACTCCTAGATGGTAAACTCTAACGAGCAGGGACCTTTGATTCTTCCTGTATTAAATTGTATTGTATTTGTACTGTCTGTCCTACTGTTGTAAAGTGCTGAGCAAACTGTTCGCGCTATATAAATCCTGTATAATAATAATACCTTAGGAACTATGGAATATAGTAAATGCATGTTGAGAGTTTAAGATGTATCAAGTTCCGCTTTAGGTCAATGTACTGTAGGTCACTACCCCCAGTCTGACAGTTGTGTATTTTTCAAACTAGTCTGCAGACTGTTTATGACTTAAAGCGGAGGTCCGCCAAATTTTTTTTTTTTAAAAAGTCAGCAGCTGCAAATACTGCAGCTGCTGACTTTTAAAATAAGTACACTTACCTGTCCAGGGCCCCCCGCGATGTCGGCACCCGAGGCCGAACCGTCCCTTGGTCCTTGGGTGCTGCCGCCGTGTGCTGCCGCCGCCATCTTCAGTAAGGGAATCAAGAAGTGAAGCCTTGCTTCACTTCCTGGTTCCCTACTGCGCATGCTGTCTCTGGGACCTGTCTGTCTCCCAGCAGACAGTGGGGGGGCCAGAAGTTGCGTAGACCCCCCGCGGGAGTCTATGCCCGGAAGTGGGCATAGACCCATAGAGTCTATGCCCTTCCCCCTGAAAGGTGCCAAATGTGACACCGGAGGGGGGGGAGGGTTCCGAAAAGTGGAAGTTACTTTTTTGTGCAGAACTCCGCTTTAACCATTTATGACAACTCCATCTCTTCAGAAGTACTTTGAAGATCCTGCTTAGTGAGGTTTATGATGTTCTACATTTCTTATAAGCTGCACTGTGAGTTATAAAATGTGTCACCTTTAAGGATTGCCTGGCACAGACATGAGATTTAAATTAACCATTTCTGTTACCAATGTGCAAATTTGGCACAGATTTTAGTACCATTACCCCATTCTCTCCACATACAGTAGTTTAGCCTTGTGATAGGGAGAAAAAAAAATTCAGTGATTGTGCCATCATATTTTGGCAAAAGGACAAGTACGGGTTAACTTGAGTATAGCATTAACCTGCATTCAAGATCACACCTGTTATGTTGCGTTATTAAATGCTGTCCAAGCACCGCCACTGGTGTTTATGCTTTCTCACAAGGGAAGTAAATGTAGATGCTTCAAAAACATGCACTAAATGAGGCAAAAATGGTATAGTTGCTTTTATTAATGCACTTAGCTGGTGTTTTTTTTTTTTTTTTTTTAACAGAAAAGTTTTTATTTATCTCCAACAGGAGATATAGTGTAATTACATACAAACATAAAGCGTTATACAATAACAGATATTACCTCATATTTCGAGGTGTATAAAGTAAAGCATTGTATTAAAAACAGTACAACACATAGGATGGTAAGAACCAGTCATCCATGCGAAAATTGCATATGTCTATAAGAGGCTCTTATGTATGCAATGAGAGTAGGGGGAGGCCCCTGACATTGCGTACTACAGTAGCATGACATTGGACTAGAGTCGGGGGGGGGGGGGCCTGTATGACATCAACTTCATGTACATTCCTTAGCTTAGTGGGACTTCTTTTCAAAAAGCATTCAGCATTTAGCTTTTGACCCAAGCGCCCCATATTTTCTCAAATTTATGGGGATATTTATGACTCATGTACGTAAGTTTGTAGAGAGAGAGGGTGGAATCAGAGTTCTCCATTGCGTGACAATGGGAGGTTCTGGCTGTTTCCATTTAATTAGGATAGCCTTTCTGACATAGAACGAGGCATAAAAAACAAACAATCTTTTGTGTGTGTTAGGCGTAACAGTGTCACAAATACCCAAGAGGTGGATGAGAGTATCAGTTCAGTCCTCTTACAGAGTTAATCGTGTGAGCCACATCTCTCCAGAACTGCTGGATAAGGGGGCAGGACCACACTACATGCAAGAATGTACCCAGTTCAGCAGTGCATTTAGGGCATCTATCGGATCTGTCCCTAACTGAGATCATCAGAGGGATATATTGTTGGATCCCCTCATCCCAGTCATCTTCTGCAAGAGTGGGTATATCCTCTTTCAATTTATGGAAGAGTTTAGTCCCTCTGCCATTGTCCTCACAGGATATCCGAAGGTATAGTGAGGAGAGGATGTGATCTGCACTACTGGAAATCAGAAAACACTCCACCTTATGAGACTGTAGTTGTATTTCTGCAGGGAATTGGGCTGCTGCATGCCGCAGTTGCAAATAGCGGAAAAACATCCTCGTGGGATTTGGAAGGTATGATTCAAGTCATCATAAGAGAGAAGTCTTCCCTCTGGCATAATCTGTTGTAGTATCTTAATGTCATATCTAGCCAAGACCGCTGGGTCCGGGATAGACTGGAGTTTGTGTAGTCTAGGGTTGCCCCAAAGTGGAGTGTATGGGGAGAGTGTGTTGGTCGTGTTGAGTCTAGCAGACATTTGTTCCCATACCCGGGTCGTCGTGCACATTGGAGTTGTCATTGTTGGGTGTGCTCTTGGACCTCTAAACACCAGGTTACTCAGTGCTGAGTAGGAACCCAGGATGGCCGAATCTAAGTTAACAGACGGGTTAGTATGTGATTGGGTGTACCACCATTTTACTGTCACCATAACCACTGACCAGTAGTATTGTTTAAAGCATGGAAGTGCTAGTCCACCACGGGAGAGGGGCAGTTGCAAGGTAGTTTTAGCCACCCTGTGGGTCAAGCCAGCCCAAATAAAGGTGTTCACCACTTGGTCTAACGTTTGAAAGAAGGAAGCTGGGATAGGGACCGGAGTGTTTCTAAATGCATAAAGAAATTTGGGGAGAAATGTCATTTAAAGTAGGTTGATCCTCCCCACTGGTGACAGGGGCAGGGATTTCCAAGTCAGGCATCTACATGTGAGTTGTTGGAGAATCGGGTATACGTTGTCTTTTAGATATGCAGAGAGATCTTTCTGTATTTCAATACCTAAATATCTTAATTTAGTAACAGATGTCAGGGGTATGTGAGCTGCCGGGAGGGGGGGGGGGGGGTGAGTGGGATAGTGGAAAAAGTATTGATTTGGCCCAGTTAATGCAGACCCCTGAGAAGGAACCATGCAGGTTAATAACCCGCAGGGCCACCTCAAAGGAAGTCGAAGCATCCGGGAGATAAAATAGGGCGTCATCCCTTACATACTTACAATGAAAGTTCCCATGTAGGGTTCAGGCCCGTCAGTGTTCAAAGCTGGGCAAAAGAGGGAGCTGAGAGGAGACTTTGCAAACCGTGTAAAATAGAGATGGAACAGGTAGGATCAAAGCATGAGAGGGCATTTTACCGCCGGGGTCATCCTCTCGGTAGGGCCTCCAGCCAGTGGAACGCGTCTTCAGGGGAGGTAAAGAAGCGTATCGTCTCCCCATCCTGGACCCTTAGTCAAGCGGGGAACAACATTATTTAATCTTCATGTTACGTAGGTTGAGCTTCACATGGTCGAAGGACCTCCGCAGCTTCTGTGTGTCAATCGAATAATCGGGAAAGATCATGAGCTTCACTCCCTCGTGGCGCAGCACATCGATCTTTCTTGCTTCCCACGGGACCACGTCCCGATCCCTGAAATTCAAGAGCCGAAGGATAAAGGTGCGTGGAGGAGCTCCGGGGCCCCCGGGTAGCAAGGATTCTGTGTGTCCTCTCAACGACAAAGAACGCAGAAAATTGCGCATTTAGGAGGAGCAGGGCCGGATTAACATATTGGAGCTGCAGCTTCAGGCCCCTTACCTTAAGATATGCCTCTTACACACAAAAACAGTTCTTTAAAATGATATTGAATATCCTCAAAGTTACCAGCTCTAGAATGGGCACACTTTTGTTCCATCTTCACCCTTTCTTCCTTCTGGGTTCTGTGCCTTCGGTCACTTGCCTTGGCCGGGCTGTGTTGCTGTCAATTCCACGCATGCTCATTCGCATCCTCACTCTCTCTCTAATCCCCCCTCTCTCTCTCTCACCCTCCCTCCCTTACCCCTCACCCCTCTCTCATGCCCTTTCTCTCTCTCTCTCTCTCTCTCATCCTCCCTCTCTCTATTTAATTGAATTTGTTATAGCAAAAAAATGTTTATACCTTTAATTATTATTTTTTAATTATATTTTTTTAATAAAAAGCCCCACCATCAGGGGCGTAACTAGAAATCATAGGGCCCCATAGCAAAATGTCGTATGGGCCCCCGCCCCCTGCAAATAGCCCCCCCCATGAAAAAAATGAACTAATGCCACCGAACAACTGATTTCCACACTCATGTGGCACAGTACCCAGGCAACAGCTTATATTAATTTTGAACAACAAAGTATGCAGTATACTGTATGCAGCCCCTGAAGGACACACATTGCTGATCTCCATGCCTTCTAACCAATTTATGTTCTGTTATATAAAATTAAATAGTTCAACTCACCATAATGCAGAATCAGTGGGAGCCCAGAGCGTGTGCCACTTGCCACCATCGCCGGCCACCAGATGCAGATTGTCAATTGTCACACGTTGCAGAATGTCACCTGCCACACATAATGGATTGTCACTTGCCATGTCACCTGCCACACATTACTGATGGTCACTTGCCACGTCCCGGGTTGTCACTTGCCACACATTACAAATTGTCACTTGCCATGTCACGGATTTTCACTTGCCACGTCACCTGCCACACATTACGGATTGTCACTTGCCATGTCCTGGGTTGTCACTTGCCACGTCACCTGCCACACATTATGGATTGTCACTTGCCACGTCCTGGATCGTCACTTGCCACACATTACGGATTGTCACTTGCCACATCACCTGCCACACGTTGCGGATTGTCCACTTGCCACGTTGCCTGCCACCAGATGCAGATTGTCACTTGTCACATGTTGCGGAATGTCACCTGCCACATGTTGCGGATTGTCCACTTACCACATCACGGATTGTCACTTGCCACGTCACCTGCCACACATTATGGATTGTCACTTGCCACGTCCCGGGTTGTCACTTGCCCCGTCACCTGCCACATTACAGATTGTCATGTCACGGATTGTCACTTGCCACGTCGCCTGCCACACATCACCGGTTGTCACTTGCCACGTCGCCTGCCACACAGTACGGGTTGTCACTTGCCACGTCACCTGCCACACATTACGGGTTGTCACTTGCCACGTCGCCTGCCACACATTACGGGTTGTCACTTGCCACTTCGCCTGCCACACATTACGGGTTGTCACTTGCCACGTCGCCTGCCACACATTAGGGGTTGTCACTTGCCACGTCGCCTGCCACACATTACGGGTTGTCACTTGCCACTTCGCCTGCCACACATTACGGGTTGTCACTTGCCACGTCGCCTGCCACACATTAGGGGTTGTCACTTGCCACGTCACCTGCCACACATTACGGGTTGTCACTTGCCACGTCGCCTGCCACACATTACGGGTTGTCACTTGCCACGTCGCCTGCCACACATTACGGGTTGTCACCTGCCACACCGTTTACGGATTGTCACTTGCAGCAGGTTAGCAGTCAGGCAGCAGAGAGATAATGTCCACTCTCTGCTTCCCGGCTGATTGCACAGTGAAGGGGGAACTTCACTGAGGGATGCAGGGCGGGCACCAGGCGGTGAGAGATGATGTCATCTCTCTGCTCCCCCGCCCCAGATCCCTGATTGGCCAGACCGCTCACGTCCACGGACCTGCCCGCTCTCACCCGCGGAGCCACCCGGGGACCCACCCGCGGACCCCCGGAGCCACCCGCGGACCAGCCGGAGCCACCCGCGGACCCGCCGGAGCCGCCCGCGGACCCGTGGAGCCACCCGCGGACCCCCGGAGCCACCCGCGGACCCCCGGAGCCACCCGCGGCGCCTGTCCTCAAAGGCCCCACTGGGCTGCGGGCCCCATAGCGGCTGCATGTGCCGCTATGGCGGTAGTTCCGCACTGCCCACCATAATCCTCAGCACCAGGCCCATGATGTTCTTAATCTGGCCCTGGGGAGGAGGGCCCTCAACAAGTGTTCTGTAAATGTAGGATTGGCACCTTCCACTCCCTCTGGTAACCCCATGATGCAGAGGTTATTCCTGCGATTGTGGTTTTCAGGCGTCCTCCGCTCACGCCTCCAGGGTCTTCATCTTGATCTGCAGCGTGCGGATGGAGGCACCGTGGTCTTGCAGCATGTCCTCCTCGTCAACCACGAGGCACTCAGCCCCTGTCAGTCCATATCTCTCCGTATCAGGCTGATATCAAGCTGCATAGTTTCAATTTTACCCATGAGGGTAGTCTAGCAAGTGGTAGTGGCCTGCATCAAGGTATCAAAGATGGTCTGCTCCCGCAGCTCCGGGTCTGTGTCCTCCATCTGAGACCCCATGTTGACTGCCTTGGCCGAAGCACCCTTTCCCTTGGTCATTCCGGTCTCGGCCGAAGTCTCCTCCATTTAGGTCAGGATGTGGAAGGCAATCTGCAGGGAAACAATCTGCTCCGGTGGCCATCTTGGACAAGCCCACTCACTCAGCTGGTGTTTTTGAAGCAATGTTATCAAATTTATGAAAGCCGCTGGTTGCAGCAAAACCTAGAAAGCACAATGTGCTCTCAAATTCTGGATGCGTTGCAAAGCCAAGTGCTGCTAAGGCGCTGGTGTATATTGTCTTTTCTGCCTGCCATTGTTTTGATTACCTAGTGCATTGTTAGTTGGTAAGGGGGTGTTAAAGTCAGGCCAAAAGGCTTTTTTTTGCCGCACCTCTATGCACAAGAGAATAAGGATTAAGTCAGATAAAATGTTGCTCCCTTTAAACTGGATCTACACAAAAAAAGTGTTTATTTACAATTAAATAGGAAGCATCCAGAATTGGTAAAGGGGCTCTAAAGGCAGAAGGGTTTTATATTTACCTTAATGCGTTATATGCATTAAGGTAAAAAACCTTCTCCATGTAGCCCCCTTCCCAGCTCCCCCCCTTATATTTACCTAAGCCAGATCTCAATCCAGTGATGTGCATGAGAGCAAGGGCTCTCTCTGCTCTCTCCCTCCTCATTGGCTCAGAGACAACGGTGGCTCTTGCTGCTGTCAATCACAGCCAATGTCAAGAGCAGGGTGCGGGTGTCTGTGTTAATAAACGCAAACAGTGAGGCACAGTAAGTTCCTCCATGGTAAGTGGTTTTCTATAAGTCTACTCAGTTGGGATAAGGAGCCAGGAGTGGGACCCAAGAAGTTGGTTTAGTGTCTTACAAAGAAGTTTGTTGTGGACTCTCTTTCCGTGCCTTGTAGCACAATGCTTAAAGTGATACTAAAGCAGAAGGTTTTTTTACCTTTAGGCCCCTTTCACACTGGGGCGGGGAGCCGCGGTGACGGTAAAGCAGCGCTATATTTAGCGCTGCTTTCCCGTCGTTTTAACCGCGGTATTCGTCCGCTCGCGGTGCGGTTTTACCCCCCGCGAGCGGCCGAAAAAGAGTTAAAGACCCCCGCAGAGCGCCGCCGTAGCAGCGCTTTGCGGCGGTATTGCCGCAGTTTTACCGCGGTTTCCCATTCAAATCAATGGGAAGGAGCGGTATAGGAGCGGTGAACACACCGCTCCTATACCGCTCCAAAGATGCTGCTAGCAGGACTTTTTTTGCCGTCCTGCTAGCGCACCGCTCCAGTGTGAAACCCCTCCGGCTTTCACACTGGAGTTAAAGGGGCCGGATTTTTTCAGGCGGTGAACAGGCGCTATTTTTAGCGCTGTACCGCCTGAAAAACGCCCCAGTGTGAAAGGGGCCTAATGCATTCTCTGCATTAAGGTAAAATGTCTTTTTCTTCCAGCTTCCCCCCCAGCCTACCCTTCTACTTTCCTGAGCCTGATGTCGATCCAGATGTATGTAGCGCCCACCACAGGTGGGTGCTAAATAGGTTTAGATAGGTAAGTGTTAGGTCAATTTAACCAGGGCCTTGCACTTTTTAGGCCTGGTTATTTGTTTGGGAGAGGAGAGTGACAGAATAGAGGTGGGTGTGGCCACCTACACTCTGACCCAGAAAGATCTCCTTTACCTTCCATTGGAAATGTTCTGCGACTGGAGTGCAGGCAGCTTGTATGGAGAGCCCTGGACCAATTATTAACTTGTGTTGGCAGGGGCAGGACTCGCATATAAGCTGGGGGTCACATGCTTCCTAGAGGAGATGGGAGGAGCCGGAACGAGAGAAGCAGCAGAAATGTAGCTGAACAGGAGCAGGCTTGAAGGCCTGAGGGTTCAGAGACCTCAGTGCTGGATTATCAAAACAGCCACAATGTAATCTGCAGGAGTGGACCGGGCATCCCAGCCTGGAGTGTATTCGACCATGCGGGTGGGAAGTGGCTGAAAGGAGGACAGAGTAAACTGGGATCGACCTTTTGTGGCAATCATGGACTGTCGATGGGAGAGAGCAAAGGGGGTGCAACCCAGCAGTGATTTTCCGTAAAGGAAACTTTCCTGAACTGACGCCGGGAGGATTGCAGGAGTCAAGATAGGCAGGTGAGGCCTGGGGCTCCTAACATCCACATACCACAATGTCTTTCAGAGGGGCATTAGTCAGTTCACTACAGGAAAGGACATGGGGAAAGAATCACTTAACAGAATGGTATGAACACACCCAGCAGCTCCCAAGTGAGTCGTGCGCTACATGTGCATCAAAGCACAGGCTCTCATGTTCCCCAAGTATAATTTTTCCCCCTAGGGCTGTATTGTCCATAACTAGAGTTGAGCGGACACCTGGATGTTCGGGTTCGGCGGGTGCGGCCGAACTTCGGAAAAAAGTCCGGGTTCGGGACCGAACTTGACCCGAACTTGACCCCGAACTCCGAACCCCATTGAAGTCAATGGGACCCGGACTTTTGAACACTAAAATGGCTGTAAAAAAGTCATGGAAAGGGCTAGAGGGCTGCAAATGGCAACACAATGTTAAGAGCATGGCAAGTGATCTGCAAACAAATGTGGATAGGGAAATAACTTAAAATAACATAAAAAAATTTAAAATTAAAATAAAATGCTGGAGGCCCCCTTCTTAGCAGAAGAGGTACAGGAAGTCATTAAGAACCTCAGAAACTCAACGTCACGATGCCGCACATATGGTGGGAATACCCCAGAATATGCACTTTCTGGAAAAAATTATTAACTTTCATCAGGAGACTGGGTGGGAGACAATGTGAAGGAACCAAAGGCACTGTCAGCAACCCAATCTACTATCGCCTGTACTTGTCCTGGCCTCAACATTCGTACAGCCTCATTAGGCTCGCCAAAATACCGCTGCAGGCTCTGTCGCCTACTCTCACCTGAGGAAGGTGTTTCACTAGTGCGTCTAGCTGGCACAGATCGACCACGTCCTCTCCCTGCAACAGGAGCGCCACCAGCAGCACCACGACCCGGGCCACGTCCCCTTTTTGATGATCTCCTCATATTTTCAAAATTTATGATCTCGCCCTAAATGGGTGTTTTTGTCTATAGCAGAATACACGTACAGTGTCTAAAGCGTTTATGAACATGCAGAAAATGCTATTGCGGAAAAAAAAAACACTGCAAAATTAAATTTTTTTGCAATGTTTTTCCAATATCAGAATACACGGATAGTGTCTAAAGCTTTTATGAAAACGCAGAAAATGCTATTGGGGAAAAAAAAACACTGCAAAATTTAATTTTTTTGCAATGTTTTTCCAATATCAGAATACACGGATAGTGTTTAAAGCGTGTATGAACACGCAGAAAATGCTATTGGGGAAAAAAAACACGGCAAAATTAAATTTTTTTGCAATGTTTTTCCAATATCAGAATACACGGACAGTATCTAAAGCGTTTATGAAAACGCAGAAAATGCTATTGGGGGAAAAAAAAAACACTGCAAAATTAAATTTTTTTGCAATGTTTTTCCAATATCAGAATACACGGATAGTGTCTACAGCGTGTATGTATGAAAACGCAGAAAATGCTATTGGGAAGAAAAAAAACACTGCAAAATTAAATTTTTTTGCAATGTTTTTCCAATATCAGAATAAACGGATAGTGTCTAAAGCGTTTATGAAAACGCAGAAAATGCTATTGGGAAGAAAAAAAACACTGCAAAATAAAAAATTTTTGCAATGTTTTTCCAATATCAGAATAAACGGATAGTGTCTAAAGCGTTTATGAAAACGCAGAAAATGCTATTGGGAAGAAAAAAACACTGCAAAATTAAATTTTTTTGCAATGTTTTTCCAATATCAGAATAAACGGATAGTGTCTAAAGCGTTTATGAAAACGCAGAAAATGCTATTGGGAAGAAAAAAAACACTGCAAAATTAAATTTTTTTGCAATGTTTTTCCAATATCAGAATATACGGACAGTATCTAAAGCGTGTATGAACACGCAGAAAATGCTATGGGGGGGGAAAAAAAAAACACAGCAAAATTAAATTTTTTTGCAATGTTTTTCCAATAGCAGAATACACACAGACTATGGTGTATCTCTTACTATATGCAGTGTTGGTCCTAATGGTGCACTGAGCTTGCAGGTAAAACTTTTATATTTTGTCTGGCACTGGCCTCATGGCACTGTTAAAAGACTGTGCACTGCACCCCAGCCAGGGTACAATTGATTTAGGAATCTCTTCAATAATTCTCTCTGCCTCTTTCTTTTTCTTAATAAAGAAACTCCCTACTCTACTCTAGCTATCTAGATCGCTCACTGATCTAACTAATTAGAAGAAAATTAAAGGAATGTGGACTGACTGACTTTATCACACTAACTCCTAAAATCCTTTCTCTTAGCAGCACAGGAACCTGTCTATAGCAGAATGACGCTGTGTGCTGTGTGTCTGGACTATATATAGAGGCAGGGTCACATGCTGCACTGCCCAATCACAGCCATGCATTAGAAGGCATGGCTGTGATGGCTTCTAAGGGCACACTAGTGAAACTAGCGTCGATTGGCTGCCCTGCAGCTGTTAAAAAGGCGCCAATACATCGCCGAACACCGAACCCGAACTTACAGCCAATAGTTTGGGTTCGGGCCCCGGACACCCAAAGGTCCGGTACGGACCCGAACTTTACAGTTCGGGTTCGCTCAACCCTATCCATAACCCATCAGGTACAGTGTTTTGTGAATTTTATGTGGCATTTTAATTTTTTAAAATAACATTTTAGATTTTTTTATATTTAAATAGATACGTGGGCATGTGCTAGGAGTATGCATGTGTGGTTTTGTTGAGAATTGGATTTTGGTTTACCACAAGGCAAATTAATGACATTAAGCTTGCTTTTTGGGACCATAATGTGCCTAAACCTTAACCAATTGTATTGAAACTTTGCACAACCTATGTTTTCAACTTTCATAACCTATCCTAGAAGTTTCATGGATTTTGGTCTCCCACAAAAAAAATGAGGGGCATTAAGCTTTTAATTTTTGGGGAGCTTAAAGGGTAAGATCACCTTTACAGAAAAATCTGTAAGGTGAATTTACACAGGACCCCCTCCTCACCCCCCCCAGTCCTGTTGACCTGAAGCACAGCAATCACCCGCACTGACGCACGGGGTCAACGCCGTCCGGGGCTTAGAAATCCCCCACAGCTTAATCTCCAAAACGTACCTCGTCAGGAGGTAATTTTAAGAGCATTCAAATTAGTCTGTTCCGTCACATGGGCGGCTCTGACCAAACAGAACCCTCTTAGCCCATCCTGTCACCACAGGCGAAGAGGAGAGAAAGCCACAGGGATTTCAAACCCCCGAACCAGTACAGCGGTGATGCGATCTGTCAGTGTGGGGGAAACGCCGGACTCCAGATTAGCGGGACTGGGTGCAATGTAAGTTCACCTTACAGATTTTCTGTAAAGTAAACTTACACTTTTAATTTGTCTTAATGCACATTGCTTTGTGTAGCTGGAATCATGCCTTGTGGAAGATTGGAGGCAATTGATTAATATTTTAATTCATTTTTCCACATTAAGCTACTTTTAAATCTTGGAAAAAATAGTTTGATATAGTCCATTTGAAGTGTTTAAAGGCAATTGGTTAATGTTTAGGCACATAATGGCACATTGAGCATTACATTAGGCTATTCACATTAAATATTTTAGGATTAGTATAAAATTGTTAAATATATCTAACTTTTGGTATCTTTTACCAAATGACCTGAAATGTTCTGAATATGATGGCATAAAGAGAGTCTTGTATTGCGTGAAGTTTGGGGAAATTGGTTAAAATCTTTTTTGGACTTTAAGCCACATTAAGCTCCATAAAAAACAAGCTTAACATCACTAATTTCCCTTGTGGGAGACCAAAATCCACAAAACTTACAGGATACATTTGGGAAGTTGAGAACTTAGGTTGTGCAAAGTTTCAAGACAATTGATTGAGGTTTAGGCACATTATGGTACATTAAGCTCTTGTTACATTAAGCCACATGTTTTAGGATTGTAAAAAATGTAAATCAATTTTTATATGATTTACCAAATGATCTGACATTTTCAGAATATGTTGGCATAGATAGATTCTTTTATTGTGTGAGGTTTGTGGGAAACTTTATTGTACGTTAAGCCACATTAAGCTCCCCAAAAAACAAGCCTAATGTCCCTCATTTTCCTTGTGGGAGCCCAAAATCCATGAAACTTCTAAGATAGGTTTGGGAAGTTGACTCATCCAGGCAGCTCTCTAATGCCTCCCCTTGGTTCTAGAATGTTGAAGAATGTTCTAGAAATTAGTGGGCAGAAGCTAGGAGGGCAGTCCTGCAAATTTAGTGACCCTTAGCTAATCCCCAGGAGTTAGGCCTGGCAGGGGACTAAGAGAGCCCTTAAATAGAGATGAGCCATGACAGCAGGGGAGTCGTGGAAGATGGAGATGCAGTGCTGAGGGAATCTGTCGTTGGTCCTTGAGGGACTCCTACCTGGGAGGGGTTTTACATCGGGCCGGGGCTAAGGTGGCTGGCCTGGAAGGATCCTAACACAGAAGAAGTTGGAGAAGGCTTTCTGGAGAGGCAGCGGATGCAAGGAAGGACAGAGTGACTTGATCAGCACTGTGCAGGGTCAGATAAGGGGAGAAACTGACACTTGCAGCAGGTCTCTCTAGAAGACGGCAGTGTGCTAAGTCTTCATCAAACCTTGCCTTGGGAAATTTCCAGTGTGTCAGTTGGGTGTACTGGTGCAGTGTGTCAATTGGGTAGAGTGGGAAGAAGAAGCAGCCAGGTGGGGTGGTGGCAGCCAGGTTGGCTAGCATTTCCTGCAAGAAGTAGAGCTGGGACCAGTGTCTACAGGGGAGCTAAAGATATTTTAGGATGCATTTCACTCTACATGTGTTACTTATCTAAGGGACTGAGAGTTCCTAGCCTGTAAGGAGCTTTTGCTTAGCTAACAAGAGACTGTTAGTTCCCAAAGAATAAATCAATTGGAGTTAGTAGAGTAAGTTAAGCAGAGATGTACAAAGGATCAAGTCAAGCTGTGCAGAAGGATCAAGTGGAGCTGTAAATAGGGAGGAAGTTGTTCCCTGGTTCTTTTTGTTACTGTCAGGTTGGGCATCCCATAATCCCTAAACTCTATCCAAGTTATTATCCCCGCAATAAAACCACAAAAAACAAAGCTCAAGGACTGTTTTCTGAGTCTGGATGCACATTGAAAACGCTATGTGACTGGCTGTGCAGCAGTGGGCAACCCTGACATTTGCAACTCCTACGGGGGGCAGTGCTATATATCTATCTATAGATATAGCTATATAACTATATCTATAGATATATAGCTATATCTATAGAGTTATCTCTCTCTCTCTCTCTCTCTCTCTCTCTCTCTCTCTCTATATATATATATATATATATATATATATATATATATATATAAACATTTGGCAGGGTTATCATTTTACTAGTGTTATATGTTAATATACAGGGAAAAATTTTTAGTTTTAGAATATTTTCAAAAGTAAATAGTTTTAACTTGATTTCATGTGGGAATTTATGGTAAATATGCCTTGATGAGATTCATGAAGTATAAGAATTTAATTATTTAATCAGTAATGTCACTGGGGAAATTAGTTAGAATGATTTATTAATTAAAAAATTAGCTAAAAAATATTGTTTTGAATTGTACTCATAAATAAGTTTGTACCACTATATCCATGAGATGAGTCAACAGGTGTAATTTTCATTCTAAAGGGGTTTTCTGAATTTAGAAACCTGCTTTTAACCATACTGCTTTATGACACAGAGGAAGCTCGAAACTCCCTGTCCTTCACTGGCCCCACTTCATCCTTCTGGACAGGTTGTGGCTTCATGTGAAATCTGGTACTGCAGTATTTCCCTGCATATTTTAAATGTGTACCATTAGTAATACAATTAAAGTAAACATTTTGCCAGACAATCGGCATTAAAGTATTTATGTATTCTTAACAATCGGTAGTTTAAATTTAAAAAGTCTTTCATTACGCTGTCAAGCATTTCATCCTCAAAGTGCACAGCAGAAGCAGTGAAGTCGTTCCCTAAGCCAGCTTATTAGAAAAGCACCCATTCTGCACCCATTCTGCTACCCCGTCCTAGAACTGACTTGCCAGACTTCCAGCCTTCTAATTACTAATGTAAGAACAGCCGTCTGATATAAACACAGAGCAGAAGCTCTTTGAAAGGGAGCAGAGTGAACTTTAAGTAATTCAGAGTTTCTGCTGTGAATGTGGAGAGGCATTGCTACACGATGCTTGCAACTACTAAGGACAGTTGGGGCTTGTTTCAAATATCTTTGTTGAGAATACATAAAGAATTGAAAGTTCATTGACTAGCCACAGTTTCAATTCACAGAGTGGTTCCAACCTAAATCAATAATTTAATTATGGATTCTGGTTAAATTACCTTCTGGCTTGTATCTCTTCGAAAATCCATTGTAAAGATTCTGGCCAGTTTTCTCAGCAGAATCTCTACTTACTGCTGTCACTGGCAAGTGCTCTGCCACACACAACCTTTGCACCATCATTATAGAGCACCTGGAGCTGTGTGTGATAGAGAACTTGCCAATGACAGTGATGATTAAATATTTTGCTAAGTAAGGCCCCTTTCACATGGGGCGGATCCGCTGAACGGACTCGGCTAGTTTAGCGGGGGATCGCTCTGTTGATCCCCGATGAGCAGGTGGGTGACCTCTCAGCCCTGCTGTTCTCTATGGGAAGATCGGATGAAAACGGACCACCTGTCCGTTTTCATCAGATCCCATCCGCTGGACGTATCGTCATCCATCTGTTTTAAGCGGATCTTGTTGAATTGGATGGCAGACAGGTGTCAGCGGGCACATCTCCACTGACATTCGCCTGCCTATAGAAGTCAATGGGTTGCCAGCACAGATCCACCTGAAAAACGGACAGGTGGATCCGAGCGTGCCTATCGTGTGAAAGGGGCATTAACTGTCATTCACTGTCATTAGGTTGAGGTAGACTCTGCTGCTCCCAAAAGTTTTAAAGGATGAAGAAACTTTTACCAATGTTTTGTTGAAAATAAAGGGAAAACTAACACTGCACATCACCCTGAACACACCATCCCTACAGTGAAAAAAGGTGGTTGCAGCATCATATTGTGGGGATGCTTTTCTTCAGCAGGGACAGGTAAGCTGGTCAGAGTTGGTGGGAAGATGGAAATAAATACAAATTGCCAAATACAGGGCAATCGTAGAAGAAAAGCTGTTGAAGTCCACAAAACACTTGAGACTAGAGCAGAGGTTCATCTTCCAGCAGGACAACAACCCTAAACATACAGCCAGAGCTACAATGGAATGGTTTAAATCAAAACATATTCATGTGTTAGAATGGCCCAGTCAAAGTCCAGACTTAAATCCAGTTGAGAATCTGTGGCAGGACTTGAAAGTTGCTGTTCACAGAGACTCGCCATCCAATCTGACAGAGCTTGAGCTATTTTGCAAAGAAGAATAGGCAGAAATTTCACTTTCTAGATGTGCAAAGCTGGTAGAGACATACCCAAAAAGACTTGCAGCTTTAATTGCAGCCAAAGGTGGTTCTTCAACGTATTGACTTAGGGGGCTGAATACAAATGCACACCACACTTTTCACATATTTATTTGTAAACATTTTCAAAACCATTTATCATTTTCCTTCTACTTCACAATTATGTATTACTTTGTCTTGGTCTAGCACATAAAATCCCAACAAAAAACATTTACACTTTTGGTTGTAACATGACAAAATGTGGACAATTTCAAGGGGTATACTTTTTCAAGGCACTGCATATACTATATTTGTGCCACTTAATATGTAAACTACAATTTTGATTAATTTTGAATTCCTTGCCTAAACCTTTCCCTACCATTGTAAAAGTTAGGTATCAGTATGAAATTGTTATAAGAAGAAAAATGAAGGGTCATTATTTGTTTCAAAAATTACAATGACCTTCATGGGTAATGTGCTTTGACTCAGCTGTAAGAATTGAATCATGACTTCTTTAGAATTATATTCAATATGAAGAGCAATTAAACTAAAGCTCCTTATTTAATTGCATTTTCTTAATTTGTTTCTGGACTCAGTTCTTGGAAAAGGATTCAGCCAATTTAACACTTTATGGGTGTGCCAAACATTATAGATTATAGTAGATCTGAGGCTGCACAAAAATTGGGTGGCTTTAGGATAGGCAAGATTTTTATAGCTGTGGACTCAAGTCAAACCGACAAACATAAAAATGTTTTTAAACCTGTGCCTCCTGGATATCAGTAACAATGCATTGATTCATTTAAAATGTTTCCTGTAATTCATGTTTAGTGAAGTAAACCCCTTTATGCCCCACTTATCCATATGTGCGGCATCAAAAAGCTGGGCTTTAACGCCCAAACACCGCACATATGCGTCGCTGGGCTGCCAATGTTTATGTGCTGGAAGAACTTTTAAAGGGGATGCCAGGGTGGGCAAGAAGGGGATAAACAGAATCTGGAATGTAAATGTTTATGGTTATTGCATTGCAGAATCTGCGACTCAAGAAATGATTCCCCACATAATTAGTTTGCTGTCATTGGCAAGCTGCAGACTGTATGAAAGCAGCTGTTAGCCTAGATTCACATCTGAGCAGAAGTCTAAAGCTTCTTACACACGGTACGATTGTTGGCAGGGGATTGTCTGTTGACAGACTGTTGTCCTAAAATCTTACTGTTAGTACGCTCCTTTTGACAATTGTTGTCCAATTTTTGGATGACAGGCTAGTAAATTTTCAGCGGACAACGGCTTGGCGTTAGAGTTTCGCATGATCAGTACACAAGTCTGTGACACAAGTCGAAAGTACAAACACACATGCTCGGAATCAATGCTCACCAAACACGAAATTAGCAGAAGGGGCCCAAAGGTTGGCTCTCAAGAGCTGACATTCCTCGGGGGACGTCACTACATTTGTGTTTGTGGCATGACAATTGTGTACTGTTATGCCGCATACACACGATCAAAATTTTGGCCAGCAAAAGACTGATGAGAGCTTTTCATCGGAAAATGCGACCGTGTGTATGCTCCATCAGAATTTTGCTGGCCGAATTCCCGCCAGCAAAAATTTGAGAGGATGTTCTCAAATTCCGATCAGCTGTGGCAATTCCGACGTGCAAAATTCCGACGCATGCTTGAAAACAATTTGACGCGTGCGCGGAAGCATTGAACTTAATTTTTTGCGGCTCGTTGTAGTGCTGTACATCACCGCATTCTTGACGGTCGGAATTTGGTGCGACCGTGTGTAGGCAACACAAACTTGAGCGGAATTCTGTCAGAAAAACAATCCAAGGCTTTTCCGACGAGAATTCCGATTGTGTGTACGCGGCATTAGAATGCAAGACAAGATCCTGGCCCTTTTGACAAAACTCAGACGCTCAGTTGACCAACAATTGTATCGCCTATATGAGGCTTAAGGCTGCATTCACATTACCCTAAAGAAGTTTAGAGTTTTGAGTTGGACTGGTATATATTTCCTGGCTGTATAGAGCCTTTTGGATAAAAAAGATGATATTGTTGTAGCGCTGACGTTCTTGTATATTGATGTGGTTATGCATTACTTAATGTAAAGTCTATGGACATTGCTATGGTTCAGTGTTTGGAGCCATCTAGTGACAAAATCCTGGTAATGCACTGATATGTTTATTACATCAGAACAAGCACAAAAGACTTTGACAGGAAGTACTGTTGTTTTGATAAGAAGGTTGACCTTGTTACCCAGGAGTCTGTGTGACCTACCCATGAACACTCTCTTACGCAGTGCATGCTGGGTAGGAGATAAAAGGAACCCGAGCGGCCATTTTAGGTCTCTTGGGATCACGTTGCCTGCCTGGGCGGATCTGTGAGGAGGTTTCCCGGAGGCAGCGTCATACAGCCACTTCGGAGCACAAACCTGCTCGTTTGTGAAGTGACCTGACAGAGCCTGAGAGACGACCAGAGGTGACCAGATTGACGAGGCCCAGAGACACTCATCAGAGTATCGGAGGACCGGATCCATCCTGTGGAGCAGTGCGGAGCGTCTGGCCCAGCTGACACAGAAGCAAGCTACAGTCAGTCATCGGACCAAGGCTATCACACGTAACTCTGACCCAGTTGGTTACGGCCCACTGTTTAATAACTTTTACATGCAGTTAGACTCACATACAAGCCTCGCTGGAATCTGTAGTTCCACGGAGGAATAACATAGTAACTGACACTGAGTTTAGGCTTGAGGCCTATCTACTCTGGCGCCTCAAGCATTGTAAATTAGTTATTGAAGTTACACCAGGAGCACTTCAGCTTAACCCTCTACAGACTTTGGATTACAAATTACAAAGGAGTGACTTTAGCTAGCGAAGAAAGAAGATTCACGGACTAAGTATTTTAAAGTGAGATCTCATGTATAGCCTTTAATGTAAGGGGAGCTCCCAGGTATAAATATAAATGTATATATTGTTTCATATATTGTCACAAATTGTTCTTATTGAAATTATTGCGCTGTCGTCCTATGTTGGGATGACAGCACAATTTCTGTGATCACCTGTTTAAATATTTTTCAGTAAAAGATATTTCTGATTAACTATCCAGTTGTGTGGCGTACTGCTTTTCCCCACCAGGTGGAGCCAGTGTATCCTGAGTTCATAATACAGATATTTTACATTGTCTCATGTTATACTGTATTGTATTGCACCACATCTGTGCCAAGGGGATTGAGTCAAGTTAGTGGGGTTTCTTGGTAGAGTGCAGGCCCAATTCAAACCAGCAGCTCCTTCGGGGGTCAGTGCTACATTGTTATAGAATGACATGTAAAGAGTAATTTAGTTTGTTTTTATTTATGAACTAAAATATCTCTGCTGGTGTCTGAAAAGAGCTTTCTTTTATTGGGTTGGGGCTAAAATCAGAAACAGGAGTTGTCGAGGTAAGCCTATCAGGCTCTTGATGCGGCTAGAAGAATGGAGAGTGCCTAGACAATGTCAAATGTGCAGAAATGTTCTGTCACCTCTAATCAGAAACTACATACCAAATGTTATATTTTTCCAACTGACACACATTTACATTTAAAGTGGAAGTCCACCCTAACACTTAAATTCTCACCCGAGCTCGCGACCCAGTCCTGAGCTCCGTGACCATGGCCGCGGGACCAGCAGACCCGATCACCGCTGGTGTCCCACGATCGGGTCACAGAGTTGAAGAACGAGGAGAGAGGAGAGGTCTGTGTAAACAAACCTCTCCCTGTGCTTCCTACTGAGACTGTCACTGATCGTCTATTCCCTGTTATAGGGAAAGACGATCAGTGACATCAGACGCCAAGCCACGCACCCCTACAGTTAAAAAAAACACACACACACACTTAACCCTTCCCCGCCCCCTAGTGGTTAACTCCTTTACTGCCAGTGCCATTTACACAGGAATCAGTGCATTTAAATAGCACTGATTGCTGTATAAATGACAATGGTCCCAAAAATGTGTCAAAAATGTCCGATGTGTCCGCCATAATGTAACAGTCACAATAAAAATCACTGATCGCCGCCATTACTAGTACAAAAAAAAATATTACTAAAAATGTTATAAAACTATCCCCTATTTTGTAAACGCTATAACTTTTGTGCAAACCAATCAATAATCGCTAATTGCGATTTTTTTTACCAAAAATATGTAGAAGAATACGTATCGGCCTAAACTGAAGAAAAAAAATGTTTTTTTTTATATATTTTTTGGGGATATTTATTATAGCAAAAAGTTAAAAATATTGCATTTTTTTCAAAATTGTCGCTCTATTTTTGTTTATAGCGCAAAAAATAAAAACTACAGAGGTGATCAAATACCACCAAAAAAAATCTCTATTTGTGGGAAAAAGGGCGCCAATTTTGTTTGGGAGCCATGTTGCGCGACTGCGCAATTGTCAGTTAAAGCGACGCAGTGCCGAATCGCAAAAAGGGGCCTGGTCCTTTGGCTGCAAATTGGTCCGGGGCTTAAGTGGTTAATTTGCAGTATCCATGGCCATCACATGACTTCAATTCTACTTCCTTCTAAGCCTAAAAGCAGCCAGTTGGTGTGGTTACTGAAAGCTAGTGACATCACTTCCTGTACTGAAATGAAGCAAGTACAAAGAAGGGCAACAAAGATAATAAAGGGTCTGGGTGATATTAGTTATGAAGAAAGGTTGCGAGCACGGAACTTATTCTCTCTGGAAAAGATATGCTTGAGAGGGGATATGATTTCAATTTACAAATACCTTACTGGTGACTCCACAATACGGATAAAACTTTTATAGGGAGTTCAATAATGAGAAGGAAGTGCTGGTGACACTTCCTTCTCATGATTGCAGTCGGTTCCAGCCATTGGTCATTTCAGCACCCAATCTAAGATACAGCCGTTTGTGCAGGAACGTGTGCGTTGGGAGTATTGCATTGGAGGGAGTTCAATAAGACACGTGGCCCCTCATTAAAATTAGAAGAAAAGAGGTTTCAACTTAAACTGCGTAGAGGGTTATTTAATGCAAGAGCTGCAAGGATATGGAATTCCCTTCCACAGGCGCTGGTTTCAGTGGGGGGCATCGATAGTTTCAAAAAACCTGAACGACCGCAACATACAGGAATATACAATGTAATACTGACATATAATCACACACATAGGTTGGACTTGATGTAACTATGATCCGGTTCCTCCCCCCTCTGGTGTCACATGTGGCACCTTTTGGGGGGGAGCAGTCTAATACAGATATTTGCTCCCACTTCCTGCGAAAGAGCACTGCAGAATCTGCAGCAAACTACGCCATGTCCGGCCCCCCCCTCTGTCTTCTGGGAGACACACATGTCCCAGAAGACAGCAGGGACCATTCAGAACACGCAGCGCGACTTGCACATGCGCAGTAGGAAACCAGGCTGTGAAACCACACTTCCTGATTCCCTTACTGAAAGATGCCCGTGCCTGCACCTGGAGCCGAGGGATAGGTCGGCTTCGGGTGTGGACATTGCGGGTGCCCTGGACAGGTAAGTATCCTTATTTTAAAAGATAGCGGCTGCAGTATTTGTTGCTGCTGGCTTTCTGGTGGAACTTCGCTTTAAGAAAATGCAGCTCTTTCCCCTCCTTCTGGAAATCTCCCTCAAAAATGCAATTCAAAAGCAGTCTCTCTGCTCTGGACTACAGTTCTCACAGCACAGTACTGCCTGACTCAGTCTATTGGACTTTTCCTGCTCAGCAACTCCCTCCTCTTGCTGATATAGATGTTAACCAGTAAAGCACCACAGAGCAGCAGCTACTAAAGCAAATAGTCTGTTTACTTTGCAAGCAAATTTGCACTTTGCACTTTCTTAAGCTTGGTGAATGCCTTGCACGTGATTTGGTATTTTTTGTAAAGTGAAACTTCACCACTCTGGGGCAAATTAACTTGCAAAGTACAACTTCAATTACAAAGTGAACAGCCAATTTGCCTTTAGTAAATCAACTCCATAATCACCTAGAATCATCTAATTTTAAATGGAAGCTGAATGCTCCTGAAAGTATGTTCCATTTGCACAAAGGAAAGGAAAAAAATATATATATATGCAATATTATTCTACTGTAACAGACAGATCTCAAACATATTACTTATTAATAAAGAATATAAAATATATAACTGCACCTGCAGAAATAAATATCAAAATTTGTGTAACAAGGTATAATCTTGGTGGTTATCACTAAATACAATGTAACTAACACTAAATAGAACTGTTGTCAGCTCAAAGGAATGATGGGAAACATAAAAAAGAGAGTGGCACAGAAGAGTCCGGATAGTGTAGTAAATCAATAATTTATAGGGCACTCAAAACAATAAAAACAGTCATTAGGAATTGAAATAACAAGTGTGGGAAAGCTACACAAAGTGCTCACTGATGCAAAGGCAGAGTGAAGACCCTCCAGCCATGGAGAAAGTCAATGTCAGCCACTTGTCTGCTCACTGAAGCCGTGCTGAGCTTTACTGTACCCAATTTCCAAACTAGGTGATCACCAGAAGTGAAAGCTGTCCATTCTCCATTACTCCTCACCGCAATGGCAGCTGGGATATGTTTCAGAGGAAGACCTAGATCAGTTCTTAGGTGTTGTGGCTGCATTTTTTTTCCAGGCTAAAAACATTTTCTGCAAGTACATAAAAAATGCCTGTGTTATTGGCAGGATCACCATCTGAAAATAAAGGCAAAAAAGTCTGAAAAAACTAATGCAGCCACCACATCCAATGGCTGGTAAGCTGCAAAATATTACATTTTGTTTTTGGGCTTCAATATTCTCCTGCATCAGAGAGAATGATTTTGAACCTTGTCCATAACCCTGTGGGGTTCTACTATTATATTAGAGCAGGGATCACTAAATGGCAGATTGGTCTGGATCCGGCCTAAGTCACTGTCCCATCCAGACCAACGCTCATGCCATTTAGGTGTTAGTTCTGTACCCCAGCCTCCGGCAGAGAGCAGAGCAGAGAGCGGAAGGCTGGACAGATCGAGAGGGAAAGTCACAGAATCACGGCATGGAGAGCGGGAGCAAGAGTGGGAGCTTCCCAAGATAACTTTGCAGATTAACTAGCAGGTGATAGGTTGCTAGGACACAGAGCAGTCCTAGCAACCAATCACCAGCTCGTTAAAATGCAAAGTTAACTTCAGCATCTCCCACTCCTGCTTCCGCCCTCCATGCAGTGTTACTGTGCCCCCCGCTCTTAATCTCCTGCCTTCCGCTCTTTGCTCTGTGTACCTGTCAGGTAGCGGAGTGAGGGGGCAGAAGACCTGGCACTGAAGGATGGCAGAATGGAGGATGCTAAATGTGAACATACAGAGAGATCTACTAATGTAAAGGGGCAGAGCATGCTACTGTATGCGTGTGTGTGTGTGTGTGGGGGGGGGGGTGATGTTAAGGACCCCTTGGGGGGGGGGGGGGGGTTGATGGCAGGGACAGAGATCTACACTGTGTGTAAGTGTGTGTGTGTGTGTATGGGGGGTGATATAAAAGGAGAAAGAGCCCTATTGTGGGGGGGTTGATTTAAAGGGCAAGAGAGCTTGACAGTGGGGGGTGATGTAAAGGGGCAGAGAGCACTGCTGTGGGGGAGTGCTGTTGAGGGGGTAATGTAGCAGAGGAGGACAGAGGAGGACACTGCTGAGGAGGGTAATGCGAGAGGAGCAAACTACTGTGGGCGGATGGTGATGTGAAGGAGGGCAGAGGACATTGCTGAGGGTGATGTGAAGGGGGCCAGAGGACATTGCTGTGGGGAGAGGTAATATTAAAGAGACAGAGGACATTGCTGTGGGGGACAGTCCCGTGTGGGGAGGTTGATGTGAAGGGGGCAGAGGACACTACTGATGTCTGGGGGGTGTTGATGTGAAAGGGGGTTCAGAACACTACTGTGAAGGGCAGAGGACACTGATGTAAGAACAGGATTGTGATATAAGAGGAGAGGGGGCTGTGATGTGAAGGATCTGAATCATGGGACAAACAAGAGATTTGGACCTCTGGTGGAAGAACATTTTACTGATTGGACTTCCATGAATTTTAATTGAATACCCCCGTACTAGAGAGAACAGATCAGTGCCATTGGTGCAAGAAAAATACCATATTGTCTAATAAAGTGCTGTCGGTATGAGGATGAAAAGGAGCAACAACTGCCTTGTTTGTATGCTGACGTATGCGTATGACATTTATTACCTTTTAGGATAATTAACTCATAACTGCAAAGTAATTTAGAATCATTTTGGACTGATGATGAACATTGTACTGACAAGAGTAATTTACTGTGTGTACTGCCACACAGGACACATGGATGTACGGTTTAGTTACTTAATTAGATAGAGAATAATCAAGACTACTAATTATATCAAATGATTTATTGCTGACTGTTGAACAAGAATTGCCTTGGTGTGAAATGTGAAAATACTGAAGAATAGCATTTTGAGAAGGCACAATGAATTTTGTATGTAGTCTTTTTTTGAACACATCCATAAGAGAAGGTCATGTGACAGTCAGGTTATATACTGTACTAAACTTTAATGAGAGTATATATCACTTGCAACAAAAAATGCCCTACTTGCTGTTACTAACATTCTATATTGGAGCCTTCATTAAACGCATTGTCCTTGAAGGTATAGAGAAGCATGTGACCTTTTTTCCAGGATGTAGCACCCCAAGTGCTACATCCTGGAAAAAAGGTCACATGCTTCTCTATACCTTCAAGGACAATTCCCCAGGCCCAAACACTGTCACCCAATGCAGAGCAGGAAGAAGTTAACCTTGTATAAGCTGTAACACCATCAGAACTTACACAGGGTTAGGGCTTAGCACTCCGATAAAGGAAATGAGGTGTAGTGGAGTATGGAGAAGGAGATTATCCGTGGGTGGGTTTTTCCTTATATGGGTGCAAATTTACAGAGTCTCTTCAATATGATAGACTCATAGGGCATCATTTACTATAGCGCCACGGCACTAATTAGCACAAATTAGCGCTAATCACGCTAATTAGCGCTAAAACAGTATTTACTATTGCGCTGGTAAAAAAATACTCCTAAAATCTAATTTACTATAGTTCCCTGAAAACAAATAGCACCCAAACAGTCCGATGGGAGCTTTTCATCGGATTTTCCGACCGTGTGTATGCCCAACGGCCTTTTTCTGTCGGAATTTCCGACGGACTTTGAATTGAGAACCTGTTCTCAATTTTTCCGAAGGAAAACCTTTCTATCGGATTTTCCGACCGTGTGTATGCAATTCCGACACGCAAAATTCCGACGCATGCTCGGAAACAATTTGACGCATGCTCGGAAGCATTAAACTTCCCTTTTATAGTGCTGTCGAACGTGTTTTATGCCACTGTGTTATTGACCGTCAGAATTTGGTGGGATCGTGTGTAGGCAACACAGCTTGAGCGGAATTCCGTCGGAATTCCGTCGGAAAAACCGTCATCTGTACCGTCAACCGTAATCTGCTTTTAAACTGTGTGAAAAAGTGATTTCTACACTAAAATGTTTTTAAAAGTCTGAGAAGAGATAAATTCCCTGTTTTTGTACAACTAGGTGTCAACACAACTGAGCATGCTCAGACCTGCAAATAGCTCTCATTTTAGCTCCAATGTCTTTTTTACAGGGCGCTATAATAAATAACAAAATGAGTGCTGTGTTAACATGCATTTTGTGAGAGTGAAAATCGGTGCTATATAGTCCAATGCAAGTTTTAGCCATTCATTCTAAGGCCTCATGCACACGAGACGCAGTTAAACGCGCGTTCAGAGGCAGTTGGACACTTTTTTCAACTGCACCTGAACGCATGCAATGTTATCCTATGTGTCCATGTACACAGTCTAGTTTTTTCCCGTTTTTATGCAGTTGCGTTTAACCTCGTTTTTCCAGAAGCAAAAAAATGCGTTCAGACACTTTGCTTTTCTGCTTTTCAGACGCAAAACGCAGCTAAACGCGGCTAAACGCGGCTAATCGCAGGCACCTGCGTTTAGCCGCGTTTGCGCTTATAAGCCTTTTTAAAGGAACCCAATTTTTTGGAGCAGAAAACTCAGAAATATGATGGTAAACCATAAAAAAATACTAGAAAAAAATTGTTTAAAATGTCGTAATTAGTTTAGTTCATAGAGCGTATATACTCACTGATGCATACATGTTTGTGAAATGCATACATGTTTGTGAAATATCCAACGGACATTCGCTGTGCCATCAACGGATGGGTCCAATATCGACGAGCTCTGATTCTGGACCTCTCATGCAAATTTGCGACGACATTGCTGCCGCATCAAGAGCAACATCAGGAGCATTTCCTGACATATATTCAATATGGGATCCATTTAAAAAAAAAAACACAGAAAGAGAGGCAAATGCAAGTGTACAACTGCTCTCTCTGCTGCTGCTGCTCACTCTGATCAAATTGGCAGAAATAGTTAATAATACATACTTTCTGAGCTTGGGGAGGGTCTATATGATGTTATCTTTACAAATGCTTATAGACGCAAACGCGTCTAAACGCGTCTAAACGCGGCATGAAAACACAGCAAAACGCGCGTTTTTAAACGCAGGTTTCTGCTTTTTAAAACACACGTTCAGCAGAGTTTGCATCTGCGTCTCGTGTGCATGGGGCCTAATGGTACAATTGTAACTTCCCCAAATAAATCCTTTTAACCACTTTACAACCGGCCCATAGCCGAATGACGGCTACAGGGCGGTTGCTTAACTCTGGGAGGGCGTCATATGACGTCCTCCCGGAATTCCCCTCTTGCGCGCCCCCTGGGGCGCGCACTCGAGAACATCCGTGATCGCCGGGTCCAGAGGACCCGGCGGATCACGGATCACGGTAAACGGCCGCTCATCGCGGCCGTTTACCACGTGATCGCTCCGTCAAATGACGGAGCGATCACATGTAAGCAAACCGGCGTCATTTGATGACGCCGGTTCCTCTCCCCTCCTCTCTCTGTACCGATCGGTACAGTGTGAGAGGAGAGGGGGAGGGATCGGTGGCAGCAGTGCTGTGGGCGGGATCTGTAGTGCCCACAGCCTGCTCTGCATGCCACCGATCCATCCATCCATGCTCAGCCATCCCTCCTTACCCTGCAATACACAGCAATAGCCTGCAGTGTATTGCTGGGTATTGCAGGGTATGGAGGGATGGCTGAGCATGGATGGATGGATACCCTGCTATACCCTGCTATACTCTGCCATTCCCTGCTATACTCTGCCATTACCTGCGATACTCTGCCATTACCTGCGATACTCTGCCATACTCTGCCATTACTCTGCCATACCCTGCGATACTCTGCCATACCTGCGATACTCTGCCATACCCTGCGATACTCTGCCATACCCTGCGATACTCTGCCATACCCTGCGATACTCTGCCATACCCTGCCGATACTCTGCCATACCCTGCCGATACTCTGCCATACCCTGCCGATACTCTGCCATACCCTGTGCGATACTCTGCCATACTCTGCCATACCCTGCCGATACTCTGCCATACCCTGCGCATACTCTGCCATACCCTGCGATACTCCCTGCGATACTCTGCCATACCCTGCGATACCTACCCATACCTGCCATACTCTGCCATACCCTGCGATACTCTGCCATGCCATACCCTGCGCCATACCCTGCGATACTCTGCCATACCCTGCGATTACTCTGCCATACCCTGCGATACTCTGCCATACCCTGCGATACTCTGCCATACTCTGCCATACCCTGCATACTCTGCCATACCCCTACCCTGCGATACTCTGCCATACCCTGCCATACCCTGCCATACTCTGCCATACCCTGCGATACTCTGCCATACTCTGCCATACCCTGCATACCTGCCATAGCCCTGCGATACCCTGCCATACCCTGCGATACTCTGCCATACCCTGCGATACTCTGCCATACCCTGCGATACTCTGCCATACCCTGCGATACTCTGCCATACCCTGCGATACTCCTACCTGCATACCCTGCGATACTCTGCCATACCCTGCGATACTCTGCCATACCCTGCGATACTCTGCCATACCCTGCTGCCATACCCTGCGATACTCTGCCATACCCTGCGATACTCTGCCATACCCTGCGATACTCTGCCATACCCTGCATACCCTGCCATACTCTGCCATACCCTGCGATACTCTGCCATACCTGCCATACCCTGCCATACTCTGCCATACCCTGCCATACCCTGCATACCCTGCCATACCCTGCGATACTCTGCCATACCCTGCGATACTCTGCCATACCCTGCCCTGCCATACCCTGCGATACTCTGCCATACCCTGCATACTCTGCCATACTCTGCCATACCCTGCCATACTCTGCCATGCCATACCCTGCCATACCCTGCCATACTCTGCCATACTCTGCCATACCCAGCCATACCCTGCGATATTCTGCGATACCCTGCGATTCCCTGCAGTGCTCGCTACGATCAAAGCCAGAATCGTTTTTTTATTTTATTTCAGGCTTTCCAGCCTAGAGGTGAGATGTGGGGTCTTATTGACCCCATATCTCACTGTAAAGAGGACCTGTCATGCCATATTCCTATTACAAGGGATGTTTACATTCCTTGTAATAGGAATAAAAGTGATCAAAAAAAATTTTTGGGGGGAAAAAAAGTGTCAAACTAAAATAAATAAAGTAAAATGAACAAAAAAAAATAAAAATAAAATTTAAAGCGCCCCTGTCCCCGTGCGCTCGCATGCAGAAGCGAATGCATACGTAAGTCCCGCCCACATATGAAAACGATGTTCAAACCACACATGTGAGGTATCGCTGCGAACGTTATAGTGAGAACAATAATTTTGGCCCTAGACCTCCTCTGTAACTCAAAACATGTAACCAGTAAAAAGTTTTAAAGCGCCGCCTATGGGGATTTTTAAGTAGCGAAGTTTGGCGCCATTCCACGAGCGTGTGCAATTTTGAAGGGTGACATGTTAGGTATCTATTTACTCGGCGTAACTTCATCTTTCACATTATGCAAAAACATTGGGCTATATTTACAGTTTTGTTTTTTGTAAAGCACAAAACTTTTTTTTCCCCAAAAAAACGCGTTCGAAAAATTGCTGCGCAAGTACCGTGCTAGATAAAAAGTTGCAACGACCGCCATTGTATTCTCTAGGGTCTTTTCTAAAAAAAAACATATATAATGTTTTGGGGTTCTATGTAATTTTCTAGCAAATAAATGATGATTTTTACATGTAGGAGAGAAATGTCAGAATTGGCCTGGGTGCTCCAGAACGCCTGATGGTGCTCCCTGCATGTTGGGCCTCTGTATGTGGCCACGCTGTGTAAAAGTCTCACACATGTGGTATCGCCGTACTCAGGAGTAATAGCAGAATGTGTTTTGGGGTGTAATTTGTGGTATGCATATGCTGTGTGTGAGAAATAACCTGCTAATATGACAATTTTGTGAAAAAAAAAAAAAAAAAAAAAAAAAAAAATCTTGATTTTGCAAAGAATTGTGGGAAAAAATTACAACTTCAAAAAACTCACCATGCCTCTTTCCAAATACCTTGGAATGTCTTCTTTCCAAAAAGGGGTCATTTGGGGGGTATTTGTACTTTTCTGGCATGTTAGGGTCTCAAGAAATGAGATGGGCCGTCAGTACTTCAGGTGTGATCAATTTTCAGATATTGGCACCATAGCTTGTGGACTCTATAACTTTCACAAAGACCAAATAATATACCCCAATTTGTACTTATTTTTACCAAGGATATGTAGCAGTATAAATTTTGGCCAAAATTTATCAAGAAAAATGACAAAATTTGCTAAATTTTATAACAGAAACGAAGAAAAAATTCATTTTTTTTACCGAATTTTCAGTCTTTTTTCTTTTATAGCGCAAAAAATAAAAAAACCAACGGTGATTAAATACCACCAAAAGAAAGCTCTATTTGTGTGAAAAAAAGGACAAAAATTTCATATGGGTACAGTGTTGTATGACTGAGTAATTGTCATTCAAAATGTGAGAGCACCGAAAGCTGAAAATTGGTCTGGTTATTAAGGGTGTTTAAGTGCCCAGTGGTCAAGTGGTTAATGTTTTTCGCACCAGAACCTGCGAACGGACAGAAAATTTGCACGAACATTCGAACCCTATTAGTTACAATAGACGCGAACGTTCGATATCTAAAGTTCTAATTATAACGGCCAATATGCATGTTAATGTCATAAAAGAGGTTTGGGGACCCGGGTCCTGCCCCAGGGGACATGTATCAATGCAAAAAGAAGTTTTAAAAACTGATGTTTTTTCGGAAGCAGTAATTTTAATGATGCATAAAGTGAAAAAAAAAGTTAAATATTCCTTTAAATATGGTACCTGGGGGGTGTCTAAAGTATGCCTGTGAAGTGGCATGTATTTCCCAGGAGATACCTTTTCCCCAAATTAAATCTAACAGGATAGAATTTTCCTTCCTAGGGGTACATTTCCCCTCACTTCCTGTTTTCTCCTTCCGTTTGCAAGTAGGAGTCGTTTCTAAGTTGGATGTTTGAAAGTAGGGGCCTGCCGTATATACTCTGCAGAAATTTGCCCCATTAGATGTTGGTGTTGCCACAACACTGTAAGCCCTCACAGTTACTCTTGGTGGGCACAGGAATGGGCCCTGCTGTGAATTATTAGATCAAGATTTGTAATTGCATGCACCTGTTGAACAGGGAAAGAAAAATTGGGCCTTTGGTGGTGGACGGTGTTTCCACAACACTGTAAGCCCTCAAAGTTACTCTTGGTGGGCATAGGAATGGGCCCTGCTGTGAATTATTAGATCAAGATTTGTAAGGTGGAAGGTGTTGCCACAACAATGTAAGCCCTCACAGTTACTCTTGGTGGGCACAGGAATGGGCCCTGCTGTGAATTATTAGATCAAGATTTGTAATTGCATGCACCTGTTGAACAGGGGCAGAAAAATTGGGCCTTTGGTGGTGGTGGTGGTGGACGGTGTTTCCACAACACTGTAAGCCCTCACAGTTACTCCTGGTGTGCACAGGAATGGGCCTTGCTGTGAATTATTAGATCAAGATTTGTAATTGCATGCACCTGTTGAACAGGGGCAGAAAAATTGGGCCTTTGGTGGTGTGTATTTATGTGTAGGAGGTTTTCACATGTGGCAGCTCTGTGGCTTTGAGGTTACAACTTCCGCTTAGCATCCCTGAGTGTCTGGGTTCAAATCCTGAACATGCTGTTTCATGTAGAGAAGTTGTTTCATCTCCCTAAGATGTTGAACATAGCTTCTGACTCAGGTCTTAAAGCTATGTCTAAATGTAGTATTTATGTGTAGGAGGTTTCCACCACCATTGTAAATCTTGCCAGATACACTATCTAGCCAAAAGTATTGGGAAACTTGCCTTTACACTAGGAATGAGCCGAACACCCCCGGGTTCGGTTCGCACCAGAACCTGCGAACGGACAGAAAATTTGCACGAACATTCGAACCCTATTAGTTACAATAGACGCGAACGTTCGATATCTAAAGTTCTAATTATAACGGCCAATATGCATGTTAATGTCATAAAAGAGGTTTGGGGACCGGGTCCTGCCCCAGGGGACATGTATCAATGCAAAAAGAAGTTTTAAAAACTGATGTTTTTTCGGAAGCAGTAATTTTAATGATGCATAAAGTGAAAAAAAAAGTTAAATATTCCTTTAAATATGGTACCTGGGGGGTGTCTAAAGTATGCCTGTGAAGTGGCATGTATTTCCCAGGAGATACCTTTTCCCCAAATTAAATCTAACAGGATAGAATTTTCCTTCCTAGGGGTACATTTCCCCTCACTTCCTGTTTTCTCCTTCCGTTTGCAAGTAGGAGTCGTTTCTAAGTTGGATGTTTGAAAGTAGGGGCCTGCCGTATATACTCTGCAGAAATTTGCCCCATTAGATGTTGGTGTTGCCACAACACTGTAAGCCCTCACAGTTACTCTTGGTGGGCACAGGAATGGGCCCTGCTGTGAATTATTAGATCAAGATTTGTAATTGCATGCACCTGTTGAACAGGGAAAGAAAAATTGGGCCTTTGGTGGTGGACGGTGTTTCCACAACACTGTAAGCCCTCAAAGTTACTCTTGGTGGGCATAGGAATGGGCCCTGCTGTGAATTATTAGATCAAGATTTGTAAGGTGGAAGGTGTTGCCACAACAATGTAAGCCCTCACAGTTACTCTTGGTGGGCACAGGAATGGGCCCTGCTGTGAATTATTAGATCAAGATTTGTAATTGCATGCACCTGTTGAACAGGGGCAGAAAAATTGGGCCTTTGGTGGTGGTGGTGGTGGACGGTGTTTCCACAACACTGTAAGCCCTCACAGTTACTCCTGGTGTGCACAGGAATGGGCCTTGCTGTGAATTATTAGATCAAGATTTGTAATTGCATGCACCTGTTGAACAGGGGCAGAAAAATTGGGCCTTTGGTGGTGGTGGTGGTGGTGGTGGACGGTGTTGCCACAACACTGTAAGCCCTCGCAGTTACTCTTGGTGGGCCCAGGAAGTGGCCCTGCTGTGAATTATTAGATCAAGATTTGTAATTGCATGCACCTGTTGAACAGGGGCATAAAAATTGGGCCTTTGGTGGTGGTGGTGGACGGTGTTGCCACAACACTGTAAGCCCTCACAGTTACTCTTGGTGGGCACAGGAATAGGCCCTGCTGTGCATTATTAGATCAAGATTTGTAATTACACGCCCCTGTTAAACAGGGGCTGAAAAATTGTGCCTTAGGCACTGGTGCTGGTGCCACAACACTGCAACCCCTCACAGATACTGTACTCTGAGCACAGCAATCAGATCTGTTGCAAAGCATTGCATAAAAAATTGTGATTACACGCCCCTGTTAAACAGGGGCTGAAAAATTGGGCCTTAGCCACTGGTGGTGGCAACCAGAAACAGAAATCTTCTTCCAAGCTATCATCAGGATCATTGAGGAGGAAGAGGATAGTCAGTCAACATAACAGGACAGTCACTCAGCATCAGCATAGGCAGTCTTGAAGGGATGTGACATTTCAAAATAAATTATTCTGTTATATCAGCTTCAGGTGCCTGGTAGCTGGTGGTGATCCAAGACTGATTCATCTTTATGAAGGTCAGACGATCAACCGAGTCGGTGGACAAGCGCACCCTGTGATCGGTGACAACGCCTCCAGCAGCACTGAATGTGCATTCGGAAAGAACGCTGGATGCAGGACAGGCCAGTAGCTCAATTGCATACTGTGCAAGCTCTGGCCAGTGATCCATCCTCAAGACCCAGTAAGCGAGAGGATTTTAGGTGGGAAAGGTGTCCAAGTCTGACCTTGCCCCTAGGTATTCCTGCACCATGTATATCAGACGCTGGCGATGGTTGCTGGAACCGATTATACCTTGGGGCTGTGGACTAAAAAATTGTCTGAACGCATCGGTCAGACGTCCACCTTCCCCACTGCTCCTTCTGCTACTGACCGAAGCCTCAGCAACTCGTCATCCAGGACCAGGAGTTTGTAACCTCCCAATCTCTGGGAATGCGTTGCACAGACCTTTCTGCAAGGCCTCCCGCAGATGTCTCATCCTCTGCTCCCTCTGCAACGGCAAGATAAGGTCCGCAACCTTACCCTTGTACCGTGGATCAAGAAGAGTGGCCAGCCAGTAATGGTCCCTCTCCTTGATCCGAAGAATACGAGGATCCTTCCGCAGGCTTTGCAGGATCAGGGAGGCCATACGACGTAGGTTAGCTGAGGCATTCGGTCCGGAGTTTTCTGGGTTACTGAGGATGACATGATCCGCAGCCACCTCCTCCGAGCCACGTACAAGTCCACTGGTTTCTTGGGAAAGACTGCTGCTGCTGATGCTGAGTGCCAGGCTCCACCTCCATGCTGACACAATCCTCCTCCTCATCCTCTTCCTGTGTAATGGGTGGGAGAGAAGGAACACTGTCTGGATAAGGGGGCCTTGAGAGGCAAGGAAGACCTCCTCTTCCTGCCTCTGTTCTGCCTCAAGTGCCCTGTCCATTATCCCACGCAGCGTATGCTACAACAGGTGGACAAGAGGTACAGTGTCACTGATGCATGCACTGTCACTGCTCCTCCTCATGGCCTCCTCAAATAGTGACAGGACAATGCATGCATCCCTGATCATGCTCCACTGGCGTGGGGAAAAAAATCCGAGCTCCCCTGACCCTGTCCTGGTGCCGTAGTCGCACAGGTACTCATTGATGGCCCTCTGCTGCGTGTGCAGTTGCTGCAGCATGGCCAACGTTGAGTTCCACCTGGTGGGCATGTCACATATAAGGGGGTTCTTGGGCAGGTTCAACTCCTTTTGCAGCTCAGCCAGCCAAACACTGGCATTATATGATCGGCGGAAATGCACACAGACTTTCCTGGCCTGCCTCAGGACATCCTGTAAGCCTGGGTACCAGCCCAAGAACCGCTGCACCACCAGGTTAAGGACGTGAGCCATACAGGGCACATGGGTCAGCTGTCCCTGTCGCAGGGCAGAGAGGAGGTTGGTACCATTGTCACAAACAACCATTCCTGGCTTAAGCTGGCGTGGCGTCAACCACCTCTCGGCCTGTCCCTGCAGGGCTGACAGAACCTCTGCCCCAGTGTGGCTCCTGTCCCCCAAACACACCAGCGCAAGCACGGCATGGCATCTTTTTGCCTGCATACTTGCGTAGCCCCTTGGACGCCTACGGAGCAACGCCAGTTCAGAGGACAGAGCACTCGAAGAGGCCATGGAGAAAAAGAAGAGGAGGGGGGGTGGAGGAGAGAGGTGTGTCACAACCAGTAGTAGCATTTTGGAGGCATGGTGGCGGAACAACCTCCAACACTACTGCACCTTGTCCTGCATCCTTCCCAGCTGCCAAGAGTGACCCAATGGGCCGTGAAAGACAGGTAACGTCCCTGTCCATGCCTGCTGGACCATGAGTCAGCGGTAATATGCACCTTACCGCTGACCGCCCTGTCTAGCGAGGCATGGACATTGCCTTCCACATGCACATGCCGGTAGAGAGCCGGAATCGCCTTCCGTGAGAAAAAGTGGCGTTTGGGAACCTGCCACTGAGGAACTGCACATTGAACAAACTCACGGAAGGGGGCCGAGTCTACCAACTGAAAAGGCAGCAGTTGAAGTGCTAGCAATTTAGCCAAGCTAGCATTCAACCGCTGGGCATGTGAATGGCTGGGAGTAAACTTCTTTCGATGGTCCAGCAGCTGGGGCAGGGATATTTGCCTGGTACAATCGGACGTCGGTGTACTGCTAGCAGAGTGCCTGCAAGTACTTGGCTGTGACTAGGGATGAGCCGAACACCCCCGGGTTCGGTTCGCACCAGAACCTTCGAACCGACCGAAAGTTTGCGCGAATTTTCGAACCCTATACGTTATAATGGACGCGAACGTTCGAAATCAAAGTGCTAATTACAACGGCCAATATGCATGTTAATGTCATAAAACAGGTTTGGGGACCCGGGTCCTGCCCCAGGGGACATATATCAATGCAAAAAGAACTTTTAAAAACTAACGTTTTTTCGGGAGCAGTCATTTTAATGATGCATAAAGTGAAAAAAAAAAAGTGAAATTTTCCTTTAAATATGGTACCTGGGGGGTGTCTAAAGTATGCCTGTGAAGTGGCATGTGTTTCCCGTGTTTAGAACTGTCCTTGCACAAAATGACATTTGTAAAGGAAAAAAAGAAGCCATTTAAAAACACTTGCGGCTTTAGGTTTGTTCTTAAGTAGAATCTGAACAGGTACATTATGAAGTGTAGCTCCATCCCAAAAAAATCAATTTTTAAGCTTTTTGGAGAACATAGGGAGGGGTTATCACCCTGTAACATTTGCTGTCTTTGCACATCTGTTCAGAACATGTCACCTAACTTTCCGTCCCAATGACAAATGTTTTTGGAAAAAGTGGGGTTTTAATTGAAACAAGGATTGGTGATAAAGTATCAGTAGAGAGGAGATACCTTTTTCCAAATTAAATCTAACAGGATAGAATTTCCCTTCCTAGGGTAGATTTCCTCTCACTTCCTGTTTTCTCTTTCCATTTGCAAGTAGGAGTCGTTTGTAAGTTGGATGTTTGAAAGTAGGGGCCTGGCGTATATACTCTGCAGAAATTTGCCCTATTAGATGTTGGTGTAGCCACAAGACTGGTGGGCACAGGAATGGGCCCTGCTGTGAGTTAATAGATCAAGATTTGTAATTGCATGCACCTGTTGAACAGGGCAGAAAAATTTGGGGTGGTGGTGGTGGTGGTGGACGGTGCTGCTGAGAAGAAAATATAGGAGCTCTGTGTGATGCCACTAACACACTAGAAGTCCTATGGGTGCTTCTGCAAAGAAAATAGAGGAGCTCTGTGTGATGCCACTAACACACTAGAAGTCCTGTGGGTGCTTCTGCAAAGAAAATAGAGGAGCTCTGTGTGATGCCACTAACACACTAGAAGTCCTATGGGTGCTTCTGCAAAGAAAATAGAGGAGCTCTGTGTGATGCCACTAACACACTAGAAGTCCTGTGGGTGCTGCTGAGAAGAAAATATAGGAGCTCTGTGTGATGCCACTAACACACTAGAAGTCCTATGGGTGCTTCTGCAAAGAAAATAGAGGAGCTCTGTGTGATGCCACTAACACACTAGAAGTCCTGTGGGTGCTTCTGCAAAGAAAATAGAGGAGCTCTGTGTGATGCCACTAACACACTAGAAGTCCTGTGGGTGCTGCTGAGAAGAAAATATAGGAGCTCTGTGTGATGCCACTAACACACTAGAAGTCCTATGGGTGCTTCTGCAAAGAAAATAGAGGAGCTCTGTGTGATGCCACTAACACACTAGAAGTCCTGTGGGTGCTGCTGAGAAGAAAATATAGGAGCTCTGTGTGATGCCACTAACACACTAGAAGTCCTATGGGTGCTTCTGCAAAGAAAATAGAGGAGCTCTGTGTGATGCCACTAACACACTAGAAGTCCTGTGGGTGCTTCTGCAAAGAAAATAGAGGAGCTCTGTGTGATGCCACTAACACACTAGAAGTCCTGTGGGTGCTGCTGAGAAGAAAATAGAGGAGCTCTGTGTGATGCCACTAACACACTAGAAGTCCTATAGGTGCTTCTGGAAGAAAATATAGGTCTGTGTGATGGGACTAACACACTTCAAGTCCTATAGGTGCTTCTGGGAACAAAATATAGGATCTCTGTGTGATGGGACTAACACACTTCAAGTCCTATGGGTGCTTCTGGGAAGAAAATATAGGTCTGTGTGATGGGACTAACACACTTCAAGTCCTATAGGTGCTTCTGGGAACAAAATATAGGATCTCTGTGTGATGGGACTAACACACTTCAAGTCCTATGGGTGCTTCTGGGAAGAAAATATAGGTCTGTGTGATGGGACTAACACACTTCAAGTCCTATAGGTGCTTCTGGGAACAAAATATATGATCTCTGTGTGATGGGACTAACACACTTCAAGTCCTATGGGTGCTTCTGGGAACAAAATATATGATCTCTGTGTGATGGGACTAACACACTTCAAGTCCTATGGGTGCTTCTGGGAAGAAAATATAGGTCTGTGTGATGGGACTAACACACTTCAAGTCCTATAGGTGCTTCTGGGAACAAAATATAGGATCTCTGTGTGATGGGACTAACACACTTCAAGTCCTATGGGTGCTTCTGGGAAGAAAATATAGGTCTGTGTGATGGGACTAACACACTTCAAGTCCTATAGGTGCTTCTGGGAACAAAATATAGGATCTCTGTGTGATGGGACTAACACACTTCAAGTCCTATGGGTGCTTCTGGGAAGAAAATATAGGTCTGTGTGATGGGACTAACACACTTCAAGTCCTATAGGTGCTTCTGGGAACAAAATATAGGATCTCTGTGTGATGGGACTAACACACTTCAAGTCCTATAGGTGCTTCTGGGAACAAAATATATGATCTCTGTGTGATGGGACTAACACACTTCAAGTCCTATAGGTGCTTCTGGGAAGAAAATATATGATCTCTGTGTGATGGGACTAACACACTTCAAGTCCTATAGGTGCTTCTGGGAAGAAAATATAGGTCTGTGTGATGGGACTAACACACTTCAAGTCCTATAGGTGCTTCTGGGAACAAAATATATGATCTCTGTGTGATGGGACTAACACACTTCAAGTCCTATAGGTGCTTCTGGGAAGAAAATATATGATCTCTGTGTGATGGGACTAACACACTTCAAGTCCTATAGGTGCTTCTGGGAACAAAATATATGATCTCTGTGTGATTGGACTAACACACTTCAAGTCCTATAGGTGCTTCTGGGAAGAAAAATATAGGTCTGTGTGATGGGACTAACACACTTCAAGTCCTATAGGTGCTTCTGGGAACAAAATATATGATCTCTGTGTGATTGGACTAACACACTCCAAGTCCTATAGGTGCTTCTGGGAACAAAATATAGGAGCTCTGCCTGCCTGCCAGGAGCACACTACAAGTCCTATAGGTGCTTCTGGGAAGAAAATATAGGAGCTCTGCCTGCCTGCCACGAAACACACTACAAGTCCTATAGGTGCTTCTGGGAACAAAATATAGGAGCTCTGCCTGCCTGCCAGGAACACACTACAAGTCCTATAGGTGCTTCTGGGAACAAAATATAGGAGCTCTGCCTGCCTGCCACGAACACACTACAAGTCCTATAGGTGCTTCTGGGAACAAAATATAGGAGCTCTGCCTGCCTGCCACGAACACACTACAAGTCCTATAGGTGCTTCTGGGAACAAAATATAGGAGCTCTGCCTGCCTGCCAGGAACACACTACAAGTCCTATAGGTGCTTCTGGGAACAAAATATAGGAGCTCTGCCTGCCTGCCACGAACACACTACAAGTCCTATAGGTGCTTCTGGGAACAAAATATAGGAGCTCTGCCTGCCTGCCACGAACACACTACAAGTCCTATAGGTGCTTCTGGGAACAAAATATAGGAGCTCTGCCTGCCTGCCACGAACACACTACAAGCCCCTCTTTCTAAATCAATCTAAATGAATGAATCTATCTAACTCAATCTCTCTAAGTAAATCTCTCTAACTAACTAAATCCAGCAGAGTGTCACAGATCTAGCCTGCTCTATCTGCGCCGGAACAGCATGTGACCGGCGCAGACGGCGTGGCGGCCTTTTATAGGGGGGGGGCGTGTACTACAGCCCCTGAGCTGTAATTGGCTACAGGCTTCCTGCCTGTAGCCAATTATGGCTCTTCGAGTTTCCGGGGCTGTGATTGGCCAAGCATGCGGGGTCACAGTGCATGCTTGGCCAATCATCAGCCAGCAATGCACTGCGCCGGCCGCGCCGGCCGCAATGCATTGCGGGGCCGCTCGCAACACACGAACGTGATGCGAGCGGCCAAAATAGTTCTGGGCTCGCCGAGCGAGCGAACGCCCGGTGCTCGATGCGAACGTGGGTTCGCATCGAGCACCGGGCCCATCCCTAGCTGTGACACACCTAATTCTACACCTTCATTCCTCTCAGTGCAGCTTTCAGAGAGGACTGAAGGTATAGTGGGGTTTGATATCCCAGCTGATGAGGAGCAAGGAGAGGTCCGCTTTGTTCTTTGGTGTGGGTCTTTAATGTGCGCTTGCCAACGAGCTGCATGGCAGGTCAACATATGTCTGGTCATGCTTGTGGTGCCCAAGTGGCTGATGTTTTGGCCACGCGAGATACGCTTGAGATATATGTTGCAAATAGCAGTGGTGCGATCTGATGCACCAGTCTCAAAAAAGGCCCACACGAAAGAACTTTTGTAATAACGTGCAGAGGCAGCGCCCTGCACATGCAGAGCTCTGCGGTGTGATTCAGTTGGTGTGCTGGCCTCTAGCTGGCCCACGGAGGTCATCCTGCCTCGTTAAAGATGTGCCGCCTCGTCCTCCTCCTCCTCCTCTCTCCGTTCAGGCACCCACGTGGAGTCTGTGACCTCATCATCCCCTCCCTCTTCACCACTGGAGCAAACCTGGCAGTAAGCTGCAGCTGGTTGAACATGACTGCCAGATTGCTGTCATTGAGCATACCCTCTCTCTGCGCTCACGCTACTGCCTTCCTCCAGCTGGGTATCATCATCCAAGCCTTCAAAACGCTGGGCATCCTTCTGGAGCATGTACCCAACACTGTGCTCAAACAGTTCGGGGGACTCCTCAGGAGGACATGGTGGGTCTAGGGAAGGGGTGCCTGATGATGACATTGAGTACGCGTTGGCAGCTGCTTTGCCAGTACCCTGAGAGGATGAGGAGGATGAGGAGGGCTTGGTCATCCACTCTACCAAGCCTTCGGCATTATGCGGCTCAACATGTCCAGCTGCCGAAAAGAAGGACAAGCGTGTCCCATGTCCACGTGCTGATGACGATGCACCACATCCACGACCAGCACTGTTGTCTCTAGACACAGAGCCTGTTTGCCCTGTTTTCTTGGCTCGGGACTGTCTGCCTCTCCTTGTCGGTCTTCCAGACATTGTAGTGGGTAGTGTATATTGTGCTGAAGTCACACAGCACACACACTAACTCCTGCAGATGGCTGTTTTAGATGACAATAGGGCCTTAGGGCAGATACAGGCTGAGGTGGTTTAGTGTGCTGTGCTATACTCACACAGCACACACACACGCTAACTCCTGCAGATGGCTGTCTGGCTATCTTAGATGACAACAGGGCCTTAGGGCAGATACAGGCTGAGGTGGTTTAGTGTGCTGTGCTATACTCACACAGCACACACACATGCTAACTCCTGCAGATGGCTGTCTGGCTGCCTTAGTAGACAACAGGGCCTTAGGGCAGATACAGGCTGAGGTGGTTTAGTGTGCTGTGCTATACTCACACACCACACACACACGCTATCTCCTGCAGATGGCTGTCTGGCTGCCTTAGTAGACAACAGGGCCTTAGGGCAGATACAGGCTGAGGTGGTTTAGTGTGCTGTGCTATACTCACACAACACACACACACGCTAACTCCTGCAGATGGCTGTCTGGCTATCTTAGATGACAACAGGGCCTTAGGGCAGATACAGGCTGAGGTGGTTTTGTGTGCTGTGCTATACTCACACACCACACACACACACGCTATCTCCTGCAGATGGCTGTCTGGCTGCCTTAGATGACAACAGGGCCTTAGGGCAGATACAGGCTGAGATGGTTTAGTGTGCTGTGCTATACTCACACAGCACACACACTAACTCCTGCAGAAGGCTGTCTGGCTGCCTTAGATGACAACAGGGCCTTAGGGCAGATACAGGCTGAGGTGGTTTAGTGTGCTGTGCTATACTCACACAGCACACACACATGCTAACTCCTTCAGATGGCTGCCTTAGATGACAATAGGGCAGAAGGGTAAAGGTGGTTTAATGTGCTACTGCAGTGCTATACTAACACAGCACGCACACACTACACTAATCCCCAGAATCACAGCAAATAATGTCAGCAGAATGAATCACAGCAGATAATGTCACTGACCTAATGCCGGAACACACTACATGAGGCCACCGGCGCGGCGGCCTTATATAGTGTGGGGCGTGTACTAAACCCCTGAGCTATAATTGGCCACAGGCATCCTGCCTGTGGCCAATTATTGCTCTCCTCGCCACTGGCTCTATGATTGGCCAAGCATGCGGGGTCACAGTGCATGCTTGGCCAATCATCAGCCAGCAATGCACTGCGACTGGCGCAGTGCATTGTGGACCGTTTGCATCACACGAATTTGATGCGAACGGCCCACATAGTTCTGGGCTCGACGAGCGGTCGAACGGCCGATGTTCAATTCGAACATGGGTTCGAATCGAACACCGGGCCCATCCCTACTTTACACACACACACACACACACACACACACACACACACATGAATTTTAATGGCAGCCCAGTCTTAATCCGTAGGGTTAATTTGATTTGGCCCACCCTTTGCAGCTAGAACAGCTTCTAAGAAGGCTTTGCACATGGTTTAGTTTGTCTATGGGAATGTTTGACTATTCTTCCAAAAGTGAATTTGTGATGCCAGGCACTGATGTTGAATGAGAAGGCCTGGGTCGCAGTCTCTGCTCTAATTTAGCCAAAAGGTGTTCTATCGGGTTGAAGTCAGGACTCTGTGCAGGCCAGTCAAGTTCCTCCACCCCAAATTTGCTCATCTATGTCTTTATGGACCTTGCTTTGTGCACCAGTGTGCAGTCATGTTGGAACAGGAAGGGGCCATCCCTAAATTGTTCCAACAAAGTTGAGAACATAAAATTGTCCAAAATGTCTTGGTGTGCTGATGCCTTAAGAGTTCCCTTTACTGGAACTAAGAGGCCAAGCCCAACCCCTGAAAAATAACCCCACATCATAATCCCCCCTCCACCAAATGATTTGCACATTTGCACAATGCAAGGTCCATAAAGACATGGATGAGTGAGTTTGGGGTAGAGGAACTTGACTGGCCTGCACAGAGTCCTGACCTCAACACAACAGAACACCTTGGGTATGAATTAGAGGGGAGACTGTAAGCCAGGCCTTCTCATCCAACATCAGTGCCTGACCTCACAAATGCACTTATGGATGAATGGTCAAACATTCCCAAAGACACAGTCCTAAACCTTGTGAACAGCCTTCCCAGAAGAGTTGAAGTGGTTATAGCTGCAAAGGGTGGGCCAAATAAATTTTTAACCCTACGGACAAAGACTGAGATGTCATTACAGTTCATGTGCGTATAAAGGCAGGCGTCCCAATACTTTGGACAATATATTGTATATTGCTTGTGAAACTGAGCATGGCTATGGACTTTGGGCTGGTTCACCCCACAGAGATGCAGACAACATGTGTGAGGCTGCCCGCTGGCTAAATGGGTAGCAATTCTGTCTAGCAGTGCACTGGGGTTGCTGGTTCAATTCCCCAACATCCTAATGCTTGTGTTGAAGTTTATATGTCTCTGTGTTGGTTTCTCACCACAATCCAAAGATATGCTGGTATTTTTTTTTTCTGCAGTCAAAATTGTCTCTAATGTAAGAAAGTTAGTTTTGGACTTTAGATTGGAAGCTCATTGCAGCCAGGGACTGATGTTAATGTTTGTTAGCACTAATCATGCCCAGGGACTTGGACATTTAAAATTGTAGGGTTTACACTGCACAGGTACTGTACATATGCTTAGAAAACTGTTGCTTTCTTTATATGCATGCAAATGAACTTCGATCTTTGGCCTGTAGTTGGAGATTTGATGCACATAGCAGGGCTAACACAGTTGCAAATAGTATTATGTGTTCATGCTCATCAGGTGCAATCACTTTAACATACTGTACATAAAGAGACAGATTGAAAGATACTGGTGGGCGTGTACTTCTATTGGACATGTGTCAGTGTGCTAACAATACAACCGATCTTATATAAAGGACTGCAGGGGGGGGGGGGTTGTTTGGCCTGTGCAGAGGCCATTTTTTTTTGCTGTGATTTGTGGGGGAGAAGAAATTATATTGTGCATATTGACAAACGCCCAACTAGGGCTGTTTGCTGAAATTCATGTGCATTTTTTCCATCAAAAGTGGGTTTATGTGGCCATGCTGTCAATGTTGTGTGTGTATTGTTCCTGTCTGACCATGCAAACATGGTTTGGAAGCATGTACTGACCTTCTACTCTTTAATCGCATTGCTCATGTACACAGAAATGCAGCTTCCAGCAGAACATACTCCCCAATGTATGTGTGTGGATTTTGGGCTGGTGGTGGGTGTTATAGATTGAATATGTGCCTTTTAATATTATGTTGGAATGCTTTGTAAGAATGACTGTTAAGTATGTTTCTATAATCTTGCAGATAAAAATGTGAACTGGTGGCACCCATGAACTATGCTATGCTATGTTGTATTATGAAATGTTACCCGTTATACACTGAAAGTAACGCTGTGTCCACTCTAAGGTTTAGACAAATGTTAGAGTGAAAGCTCCTATGAGCAGTGCCCTTAAAACCCAATTGCTAACTGTTTTGCTAAATGTAGCACCATATATCCTGTAGAATATTTTTTGAAGCTAGTAAATTAATGTACATCATTTTGTTTCTGCTGGCAAAACAAAAGTACATTGACCTTTTGTGTGTTTTTTTATTTTATACATTTTTTCTCTTTTCTTTCTTTTTAATTAGTTTTGAGGAAGTGCAATATCTTTCTTGTATACCTTATAATTTCTATATGTATTTGTGCACCTAAAAAAAAGTAAATGATAAAGGTGGAGCCAGTGCGGTGCGAATTTAATGTCCGGCGTGATTGCGCACTGAAACGTCTGTTGTTCTGCGGTTTGTCAGCGTTTTAGGTGCGAATCAGCTGCAAATTCATTAGTAACCCTTCCTGTCTCATTAGAGTTGCTAATTTTCAGCTAGCCAAGCACTTTTTCTGATTGTCTGGCTGCTAATAAAACCTGGAATGTTTGTGTACACTTCCTGGTTGTCCAGGAGTCTGTAGTGTGTGTTTTGTGTTTCTTTGCAAAATGTGTGCTGCTCTGCCTATGATAATGCCAACAGTTGTTGCTGCAACAGCAGCAATCTTGCTTGAAGAAGAGAATCGGAGAAGGATGAGGAGAAGAAGAAGATACTGGGTTCATCCCATCATTGCAAATCGTGAAGAGAGAGGCCAGTTCATGATCTTGTATGGGCACCTCCGTGGGCATGAATAAAAACTTTTCAATTTCACACGCCGTCAATAAGTAGGTGAGTAATTTTTCATCCAAACCATACTTTATTTGTAGCCATTGATGTATAGTGTGTTTTATATTTTCAAGACACAAGTCCATCCAGTCTAACCTATGTGTGATTATGTCATTCTAAGATTATTGTAACCTAATAAGCGTTTACCCCCCCCCCCCCCCCCCACAAAATACAAACTGTACATTATTTGAGCATGCAGCCTAAAGGGCACAAAATGAGTGTCAGCTAGCACCCCCTCCTGGTGAAAACCAGGTCATATGCCCTTAACATGTGTTTTTGGATATTTTACCCCCCAAACACCTTGGCCCCAATTTGCTGGTGACAAGGTGCTTTGTGGGTGGTGGTGTTGCCACGCAGCTTTGTTTAGCATTTTTGGATCAGACAATTGTTATTGTTAAATTCAAAGGCCAGTGGCTTATTCTCTGTGGAATTGAGGACCCATATGCTTTTTTTTTTGGCCACTTATTTAACCATAATTATATTGTAACTAAGGATGCATGCCTTGTTACCACAAATAATGTCCTTAGCCACTTACCTTTCTCTTTTTTATACAGTAGGCCCAAATGTTTTTCACACATGTATGTATTAATTTAATATTTTTTTTACTTAGTTTTGACGAATTGCTTGGCTTAATCTCCCCTCGCTTGGAGCGTTAGAACAAGTGCTTCAGAACAAGTATCCAGCCTGCTGAAAGATTATTGATCACATTAAGGTAATTTTCAGCACTGATGTCCTTTGTCATGTGATTTATTGACCATGTAATCTAATGTTTTTTTAAGATTTTTAACCTGTGTATTTTAAAAAACATGACGCCACAAAAAATGGTGGAATAAGTATTTATTCACGTATCATAAAATATGAAAAAAATATAAAATTTACCCATGTATAAAACATAAATTAACTCTGAAATAACTTAAAAAATAAACTTGCCTGTCAAGTAGGTCTCTTCTATGTTGTTTTATCAAAATGTAGGGGTGCAACGGATCAAAAAACTCACGGATCGGATCGTTCCTCGGAGCAGAGTCACGGATTGGATCATATTTTGGGGGGGGCCCTAATCAAAAAAAAAAAAATAAAAAACAAGATAAATTAACAAAATGTTTTATCTTTTTGTTTATTAACACTATTAAATTTACTTGAAAATATATAAAATCAAGTTTAAAGTGCACAAGGCATAATATCTTTTTTTTTAATTTTAACATAATGAAAAACAACTTAGTGCAACATAAAAGGCATATCTCCTTCCTTTAAACATGGACCAATGGGCAATGAGCCAAAAACAACTGAACTTAAAGTGAAAATATATAAAATCTTCCTTTGAAACATGGATAGTGAAAGCCTAGTATGGATTGTCCACATCATCAAAGAAGAATAAAAGAAAGTGCTTATAATTTTAAATTCTTTTTCAAAAAGACAAGGATGTCTACATTGTCTGGGGAGAGTGTGGACCTCGTTGCAGTCACGATGTCCCCTGCTGTTGAGAACACTCTCTCGGAAGGCACTGAAGAGCCTGGCACAGCGAGATAGCATCTTGCCATCTTGGCAATATGAGGGTATTTACACTCGTTGCATTTCCACCATGTCAGCGGATCACCATCCACTGTAATGCCGCTTGCTGCCATCAGGTAGGATGCCACCTCCTCTTTGATGATGTCAGCAGGAGTCTTATTGTCTTTGCTGGCAAAGGTCTCTCCAAAAAGCTCTGCCATCGCCGACTTCTTTTGTGGAGGAGTCCAAGTTTGCTCCTGTTGGCTCTGCAGCTTGACCCTGCGGAAAAAAAAAATTATTTAATAATTAAACCTATTTATTTTCACGTTTCATAGACATGAAAAATGTAGCAATATTATTGCCACATTTTTCATGTCTATGAAACATGCAAATAATAACATTTAATAAAAGCCATTATTATGAAAATAAAAAATGTATTTAGATTTATAATTTTTAAAAAATATTATTTTTCTTTACCTCATCACAGTCTTCAGTTCCCAGACTTCTCACAATCTCACTGGTGAGGTCACTGTATGTCCTCTGGCGTAGGGCAGGGTCCATGTGAGACAGGGACTTGAACCTTGGATCCAGGGCAGTAGATCTATGAAGGTAGTCCTGTAGAGTAGGGGGTAAAGTGTATCTGGGCTGCAGGTCCTCTCTAATGGCAGTCTTGACATCTCGAGTGATGGTGCTGTCTTCCACACTTGGAGCCATGGATTGTAGAATCCTTGTTTTCAGCGGCATGATCATCGATACAGATGGTGAACTTTCAGTGCTCAGCAAAGCTGTAACGGTTTTGAGGGGTTTAAGCACCTGGAGGACCTCCTCTGCCACTCTCACATCATCATCGGACAGGGTAATGATGTCTTTCACAGTTTTCTTAAGGGTCTTATAGTATATAGGTGCCTGCTGTTCCAGATAACGCTCCAGCATATCATAAGTGGAGTTCCACCTTGTTGGGACATCATGTATGAGCTTATGAGTTGGCAGCTTTAGCATTTCTTGCTTTGTTTTAAGCACATGAGCTGCTGTTGTGCTTCGGTGGAAGTAGGAAACCACCTTCCTGATCCTCCCAAGGAGGCGGTCCATCCTATTTACCGAAATTCCCTTCTGCGATGCCAAATTCACTACATGTGCAAAGCACCCTATCTGTGGGCCCAGTCCTGCCTCATTCACTGCATTTATTTGATTTTTGGCATTATCAGTTGTGACTGGGATATTAGTATTGGGCCTCTTCATCTTCCATTCCTCTACTGCTTGTGTCAGTACCTGCGCAAGATGAGTGCTTGTGTGACTCTCGTAGAGGGGGCGTGTCTGCAGCACCGGACTTCTCATCTCCCAGTCTGCTGTGATGAAGTGAGCGGTTATCGTCACATAGCTCTCCGTTCCTCTGGACGTCCACCCGTCTGTCGTGAGCGCAACAGAGGTTTCTCGGGATAGCTCATCCACAACTTTTTTCTTCTCCTGCTCATAAAGATCTGGCACAATCTTTGCGCTGAAGTGGGTGCGCGACGGGACGTCGTAACGTGGCTCAAGCACTTTCAGCATGTGTTTAAAGCCCTCGTTTTGCACAACTGAATATGGCCTCATGTCTGCACCTATAAATACACCGATAGCTTTTGTGATGGCTTTAGCCCGGTCCGATTGTGCAACAAGAGGCTGCTTAAATGCCGCGGCGATAAGCGGTTGTTGAGCAGCTTTCGTTTTCACTCCTGTCAGTGAAACACCGGGGTGATGTCGCTTCAAATGCGTGGCCATGCTTGATGTGATTCCACTGTCATATGACTTTCTTGTGCCACAGTGCCTACACACCGTCACGGTTTTATCCACTGACCTCTTTCCTTCATCATCATATTTGACAGGGAATCCAAAATGCTCCCATACAGGGGATTTAAATGACGTGGGGCGTTCAAGCTCCTCCATTCCTCCGCTCGCCATGACCACACTGTATGTGTGTGGACTGATTCCTTCCCCAAAGTAGAGGCAGGATGTGGAGGCGATTTGGTAGCCTGGAGGACGTTCCAGGGGAGGACGGAATACTGGGCACAGTGGGCAGTCGGTCGCCCGACTCGCCAGTCAGGGAAGGCAGGGGAGCTCACCTGGAAAAAAGGAAAGAAACTGCGCTAAGATGGTGACCTAGAAGCGATCTTGTGCGGCCGACCACAAAAACGGTCTAAAACTCAGTGGAAGCAGCAATCCTTCTGCACAAAACCCCAATACAGCGAATAAAATATAGAAAAAATAGGATCGTGCTAAACGTAATATTACAATAGGGAACGACGTAAACACATGAATTGGTGTAAAGACATTCCAAGGTATTTAGTAAGAGGCATGGTGAGCTTTTTGAGGTTGTCATTTTTTCCCACAATTCTTTGCAAAATGAATTTTTTTTTTATTTTTTTTCTACACATTTGTCATTGTAATAGGTTATTTCTCTCACATGGCATGTGTATACCACAAATTACACCCCAAAATAAATTCTGCTACTCCTGATTATTACGATACCACATGTGTGGGACTTTTACACAGCCTGGCCACATAGAGAGGCCCAAAAGGCAGGGAGCGCCATCACATGTTCTAGGGGCATAAATTACACATCTAAATTGTTGACTACCTATACCTAGTACACTTTTGAAGGCCCTGGAGCACCAGGACAATGACACTTGACACTGACGTGGCACTGATGACAGATGGTACTAATACGGGGCACTGATGACACGTGACACTGATGACAGATGGCACTAATATGTGGCACTGATGAGAGATGGCACTTATACATGCCACTGATATCACGTGGCACTAATATGTGGCACTGATGGCACTGATACGTGGCACTGATATCACGTGGCACTAATATGTGGCACTGATGACACATGACACTGATGACAGATGGCACTGATACGTGGCATTGATGACAGGTGACACTGATAATAACAGATGGCACGTGACACTGACAGGTGGCACTGATGACAGATGGCACTAATACGTGACACTGATGACAGATGGCACTAATACGTGACACTGATGACAGATGGCACTAATACGTGGCACTGATGACAGATGGCACTATGTGGCACTGATGACAGATGGCACTGACGACAGGTGGCACTGACGACAGATGGCACTGACTACAGATGAGATGGCACTGGGGATGGCACTGGGCACAGATGGCATTGGGGACAGATGGTTATGGCAATTGGCATTGGGGACAGATTGCAGTGGTGGCAGTGGGCACAGTCAGATGGCATTTCATTTTTTTTTTTTTTAAACTTACGGCGCTGCAGCCGTTCATCTCCTCCTCCTCACATGCTGTCTCTGTGTGAGGAGGGGCAGCGGCGCTGAGAGATGATCTCATATGTTTACATATGAGATCATCTCTCATTGGCCAGGGCGATCACGCTGTAAACGGCCGCTGTGATTGGCCGTTTACAGCGATCTGTGATTGGCCGCGTCCGAGGGACACGGTCAACACAGAATTTCCCTGCTGCGCGCTCGTGAGCGCGCACAGGGAACGAGGAAAGGGGAGGCCGTCATATGACGTCCTCCCGGGATTTCACATCCGCGCTGTGGCCGTCATTCGGCTACGGCCGGATGTGAAGTGGTTAAACAATGTCCCCCCCCCCCCCCCCCAATAAAATGCAGCTTATTACAAGCATAAAAAACATAGTCAGCAATGCATATCAGATATCGCTGATGATTTGTGCCAAGCTCACCACCGATCAAAGTTCCTCCAAACAGACCGCTGTGATGAGTCCCGGGATGACGCTAATCGTGTCGTGCTGATGGGTTGCGACATAATTAGCGTCATCCCGGGACTCATCACAGCAGTCTGTTTGGAGGAACTTTGATCTGTTTTGAGCTTGGCACAAATCATCAGTAATAAATAATATGCTGACTATTTTTTTTAATGGGCTGCAGTTTATTGGGGGGGGGGGGGGGGGGGATCGTTTAGTAGTGGGGAAGTGGTGTGGTACCTGCTTTTAGAAGTTGCAGAATTGGCCAGGCAAGGAATCCAGCGTGACTGCTCCGGAATCCAGTCACATGGGCTCCTGTGGCATGTGGAATGAATGAACTTGCGGCTGGGGGTGACGTCAGCGCGCAGCGCGCAGCTCGTCGCCGCCGGGTGTACCAAGATGGCTGCCCGCTCCATAGCTAGGCCGAAGCCGCGGCCTTTCCTAAAGGCCGCGGCCGCGGACCGCTCCGCGGATCGCGAGGGGTGCCGATCCGGACAGGCCGATCCGTACGGATCACGGATCGGTCACGATCCGTTGCACCCCTAAAATACACTAGACTTGCCCAATAATTCTCCCCTGCCAGGGACTACAGAGCCTCTCCTCCCACATGTATTTGTCGGAGATGAAGTGTTCGCACTTTCCCAGAACATGCTCAGGCCTTTTTCAAGTCGCTCTCTGACAATAGAAAAAAGAGTGTTCAATTATAGGCTGACTAGGGCACGACGAGTAGTAGAATGTGCATTTGGAATTCTTTGCAATAAGTGGAGATTCATGCATACCTCTATTAACCTCAGTATTGATCATGCGATCAGTGCGATTAAAGCTGCCTGTGCACTGCACAACTATGTGCGTGAACGAGATGGCTTTTCTTTTTGAGGATTCCCTGAGCCATAACATGGAGGCAGCACATTTGAATATTACTAGGGGCACCACTACTGGTACACTTATTTGTGATGAATTTAAGAATTTTTTTTTTTGTCACCAGCTGGGGAGGTGCCTTGGCAGATGAATTCTATTGACTAAAAAAAATATGTATTTGTTTTCTTTTTGTAAAGGCATGATAATATAATGCTAAGTGTGCTGTATGAAAAATGTTTGCTGTAATTTTGGCCATGACAAATAAAACTTTTTTATCTCACATTTGTGGTGTATATCATATTGCTAACATTACAAATTCTAAGAATATGCATTTATTTAGGGACTCCTCCATCTCTATATAAAGCTGTTATGTGCACAATGTTTACAGCATGTGGCCTGGTACAGATTTGGGGGTGACCATATGCTGTTTTTTCAAATATAATAAATTAAATAAATGTACACCATATAAAAAATACAGGACAGCATCTACAGGTAGTGAAAGGTAATAAAAAAAACTTACATTTGTCAGCCTGAACTTGTGAAGAGCACCTGCTCCACTCTGGCAAGAGGTCTCTGGCAATTTCCAGCCATGCACGTTTTTTTATAACGTTGTCCTTATATTTTTGATGCCGGGTGTCATAAATCATCGGTTTCTCCCTCACAATTCTGATCAACTCCTCACAATCCACGGATTCTTTCGCCTTTGATGCCGCTTTTCGCCATGCTGGTTCCAGTCCGGATTTCAAAACACACATGGGAGGAACAGGAAGAGGGGGAGGTGTTGGAGTGGTGCGAATTTCTGTTCACAACGCAAGCCAGCTGCGAATCAGATGCGTGCCCATAGAAGATAATGGGCCTGAATTTGCACCTGAGCCGCACCGCACTGGCCAAAAATCGCACACGGTTTTTCTGCAATGCGCAGTGCGCATGCACCGGAGATATGTGAACATGCCTCATTAAAATCAATGTATTTTGAAATGTCCTGCGAATTCGCAGCGTAGTAGGCCGCTGCGAATTCGCATAGGTGTGAACCCAGGCGGAATCTTTATATATAACAGCTGTGGAGAATTGCAGGTAATGAATTCAGCTGGTAGATAGGCAGTGTTGTATGTGTCAGCCCTGGTTCACATTGGTGCAATTGTCAAATCGGCGGCAATTGCACCGTTCTAATTTGGTGCGGCACTGCAATTTCCAAAAGTAGTTTCTGTACTACTTTTTGGTGACTTCAGGGTGCGATTTTTTATTGACATCAGTGCAGAAACGTGCACAGATGTCTCTGAAATTCTCCCCCTGGAGTCGGGACTGACATGCGGGAATGAAATCATGTGATTCCATCTGAACTCGCACAATTTGCTCCCGCTGTCATCGTGAACCAGAGCTCAAACTGGGCCTTTGTCTTTGTAATTCGCCTGCTGCAATCCCAGGGACACCATTTATTATCAAACTCCCTTAAGTTTACCTTCAAATATCATATGTAGAAATACAGATTCGCATATCTGCAAATAAACTAAAATTAAAAAAATTCTAATCGTGGTTGCGATCAAATATTCGCAGCTGCGATCAAAAGAGCGTGGTTTCACCTTCTGACCCGGAAACGAGTCATTGTAATTACCCGGAAGCTCATGTGCTGGTTAGGATTTCAAGCTAGGTATACATGGCGAGGTCACTCTTTAGCAAAGAGGAGGGGCTGCTGATTTGCCGGGTAAGTGTAAGATATGTACTTACTCAATGTGGGGGTGGATGTGGTAGTTAGATTTGGTGTGGGTGGGGTTCATTGATTTGTTTGGCATCACCACACATTTGCTTCTGGCCCAAGTGCACACGTTCTGCATTTGTTCTGCTGATGTAAATCAGTAAGGACTATGCAAATATCAACGAGAGCTCCTTTCTATTAAAATATATATGACTTGTTTGGGTGGCTTTTCCAACAAATTTGGACCTCCGAGTTGCATGACAAGTTGTACCCAATGATTCTCAATGATAACCATTCATATCTGTGCTACTTCAAGTTAAAGCAACTTCCAAGTAGTCCCTGTACTACTTTGGTGTGACTTTCATGTGACTTGAGGTACATAGGGCGCAATGTTACACAGGCATTCTTAGCAGTTGGGGCCAAGTTGCAGCAGCAAAGTGGCAGCAAAATAGTGTGACTTTCAGGTCGCATCAGTGTGAATGAGATTCATGGATAATACCTTTTGAATTAGGCACTATTCTCACTTGGGCATCCAAGTTGGTCAAATTCATCCCTGCACTACTTTGGTTTGACTTTGATGTGAATTGAGGTCCAAATACCGCAAGATTACACAGGCATTGGTCGCCCAAGTACAAATGGGGCCTAATTCAAAGGTGTTATCAATGAATCTCATTAGGTTCCTTTCACACTTGGCCAACTTGAGGTCCATAATTGTGCGACCTGAAAGTCTCGTGATTTTGCAGCGCTTTTTGCTGCAAATTTGATGTGATTTGAAGCAATGCCAGTGTAATCTTGAGGTCTATGGACGCAGGAGTCGCAGGACAAGTCACACAAGTGTGACAGGGGCCTTAGGGCCGGTTTACACTGCTGTGCTGTCCGACATCAGATGTTGTTTGCCCTGCACTGCAAATCACATGCAATGTCTGTGTGATGCAAACTCAGTCATACAGATTGTATGGTTGAATTTGCATCGCATTCAGACCGAACTTGCACAGGACCCTTTTTTGGTCCACAGCAGAATCGGATCGCATGGGTGTTGTCTGAATTTGCAGTTCGCTCTGCGATATGTGAACTGATTTGAGGGTGTCATTAGCTTTCCACTGACATGCCCAAAAGTTTGCATATGGCAGTGTGAATTGCCTGCGAGTTGTATGCAATGCGGGAACCCGCACTGGATTTGCAGGGTTCCCGCATCGCTCCAGTGTGAACTGGCCTTGACCCTAGGTTCACACCTATGCATTTTTTTGTGCGTTTTTCAGTTTGCAGAAACACTCTACAGTCCATTTTATTTTTGTTACAAAGACACTCTATGGTCCATTTAACATGGATTTCTATGGTACTAGTTCACATCTATTAATTTTGCGTTTTTGGAAATGGTCGGGGACTTTTTTCACGCGATTTGTGGGTAATAGATTTCAGTGGAACCGCACCAGAAATGCAACTGTTGCGCTTGTGATGCGATTTTTGATGTGTTTTGCAGTTCTTATTTTAACACTGTATATAGCTGGTTGGCCAGGGGGGCCAGGAAGCCAGCCGCCGCATCCTTAACAACCAATCAGTCAGCGGCTTCCCCACTGAAATAAAAAAAATGCCAGCCAAAAAGATTTTTTTTTTTTAAAATTGCAAAAAAATGCATAGGGTCCCCCCCCAGGGTTGATTGCCAGATTCAGATTATGTTTGCCCAAATTAGATTTTAATTTCCACCCCCCAAAATTCTGGATTTAGGATTTGTCACTGAACAATCTGCATTTCAGTAGCATTGTTGCATTTATAATAAGGCAGAGGTTACATTTGTTGGCGCTGTGATTTTTTAACATTCTGAATTTTCTGATAGTGACCTTAGATGTTACAATAAACCTGGCAACACTGAATGCCATTTGCTCGTTGTTGCACACATATATGATAACCCTTCTAAATGGAAAACACATGGGTCCTCCACCCATCTTTTCCCATCTCTGCCCTCATTTGGCCCTCCTCCAGCCCTCTTGGACTCTCCTCTGCCCTCCTTCAGCCCTCCTCCACTCCCTGTCCTCACCCCCTGGCTGCAAACTCTAACGGGACTGCAAAATCTGAAAAAAAGCCTATGACTCCTGGGATTAGTGACAATTGTGTCCCAGAAGTCAAGGGGACTACAGCAGCCTACACCATTTGCCTAGGCATTTGTTCTATACAAAAATTTAAAAAATTACTCAAGGTCTGCTTTAAAACTGTAAAAGTTAATATACTTCAGCCATAATGTTTGTAATTTATAAACAGTATATTGCTGACTCGAGGTAATTTGAATGTTAATGGTTTGCATTCTTTACACATCTGTGTATGAAGGGAGTACAGATGAGATTTTCAAAGTTTAAACAATGAAAGGAAATCCCAACCCAGGCTTTTTATATCAAATGGAAATAGTCTCCCTCCTAAGCCTCTAAGTGGCTACGTGCATTGACAATACATTACAAAGGCCCAACATACAACTATCTCCAGATAACACACAATTATTTTGATAGAGTGCTTAAAATGGCTTATCATTTTCAATTGTAGTTTGTCCAAAGCATTCAGTAAAGACTTGAGTCTACTATGATTGATATTCACTAATGACCTTAGTAACTACAGAATTTTGATATGACTTTGCAAAAAAATATTCACTAATGTCTAAGAAACAGATAAATATGATCAGGGTTTTTTTTTTTTTTTTTTTTTTTTTTTTAAGGACTGTAGCAGAGTGCCCGTTTACTCACCATGCTCAGATGCAGGTGCATGCCCCTTTAATCCTATATTCAACAACACACTGGACATGCTCAGCAGCTCTGAGAGGCCACAGCTGGAATCAGAGGTACCTGAGCAAGTGATCTACAGCAAGGAGAGAGGACCTTTATTGTCAAAACCTGTTGGCGGGCAGCCAGACAGGAGCCTAATAGCACACGGTTTTTCCAGAAGACCCAGCTACTGTGAATAGAATTTCCCTGATTGGTACCAGAGTTTCAGTTCAAGTGGGGTGAACCTTTGGCCTTGGGCTCCAGCTATTCACATGTGTTACCAGAGCTACCCTGGACTTCACCTTGAGGAATATGACTGTGAAGAGTCCATGTTTGTGCAGCTTTCACAATCTGTTTTGTATTATTCTGCAGTGTATTCATACTCTTTGGCATCCTAAACTTTTTTGCATTATTCATACCTCCCAACATTTTGAGATGGGATTGAGGAAGACCTACTAGCAAACGTATGTAGGCATAGGATACACCTCCTGCCACACCCCCTTAAAGGAGAATTAACAAAAAAAAAAGCTTAATTAAATCCACAAGGGCTTTTTTTTATCACTACTTTTCCTTTATATTAGCTTTTATAATATACAAATGCTGCAAATTTATAATTTGGATGAAAGGTTTAGCACTGGGAAATACTTTTTGAAAGATAAAAAGTGCATATTATTTACAACTATATAGATCAGACCAAAATGAGGGACAAATGAGGGGAAAGAGGGACAGAGGGACATTGCTTTAAATCAGGGACAGTCCCTCGAAATCAGGGGCAGTTGGGATCTATGCATTATTGCTTCTAACGTGTTTAGTAAACTACAAGCTACAGTTAGTCCATGTCTGATCATTCAGCCAATTAACTATTTTTTTTTAAAATGGACCATGACCTTGGCCATTGCAATGAGCTTGAATTCGAGATACCCACAAATAAGGCGAAAGCCCTCCCATCCAATCCAGTAGTAAACTGTGCTTCAGTTCGGCATATATCTCTTTTTGTTACATCAACCACAATATGTTCATAAAATTGCTAAAGTTATAGAATACCTACCACTGTATATATTTTGTCATCCGATCACTATATTTCATACAGTATATTCACATAAGGGGTTATAATCCTTGATTGCATACTGAAGATACCTGCAAGGATAGTGCAGGGCCCCCGATACAAAATAGAGGTGAGGGGAATTTAAAATCATCCTCTACAGTATATTATGCATATTTCTTTTTTTTCCCTTTTTTCAATAAACTGTTTTCGCAGCTTATTTAACCACTTAAGGACCGAAAGAATTTTGCCCCTTACTGAGCAGGCCATTTTTTGCGATACAGCACTTAACTGACAATTGCGCAGTCATGCGACGTTGTACCCAAACAAAATGTATGTCTTTTTTTTTCCCCCACAAATAGAGCTTTCTTTTGGTGGTATTTAATCACCTCTGCGGTTTTTATTTTTTTGTGCTATAAACAAAAAAGTAGGGACAATTTTGAAAAAAAATACAATATTTTTTACTTTTTTCTATAATAAATATCCAAAAAACGAATAAAAAAACCACAAATTTCTTCATCAGTTTAGTCTAATATGTATTCTACATATTATTGGTCAAAAAATATTGACTGATTTGCGCAAAAGTTATAGCATAATAGGTGATAGATTTAAGGCATTTTTATTATTTATTTATTTATTTTTGACTAGTAATGGTGGCAATCTGCGATTTTTAGTGGGGTTGCAACATTGCAATGTACGGATTGGACACTTTTGACACTTTTTTGTGACCAGTGACATTTATACAGAGATGGAAGCTAAAAAAAGCCACTGAGTACTGTATAAATGTCACTGGCAAGGAAAGGGTTAAACTAGGGGTGATTAAGGTGTTAAATATGTTCTCTAGGGAGGTGTTTCTAACTGTGATGGCAGTGTACTGACTGGAGGAGGAGAAAGATCACTGTTCCTGATCACTAGGAACAGCAGATCTCTCTCTACTCCCCTGTCAGAACAAGGATCTGTTTGTTTACATACACAGATCCCCATTCTGGCTCTCTGCGGAGTGACCGCTAGTGGCCGAGGGACATCATGGCCACCAGCCACGCTCATTGGCTCTGGTGTTGCGCCCCCTATCACTTTCAAAGCTGCTGACATACACCTATGGCGATTCGCGCAGCCGTGCCAACCTGCTGCAGTATAATGACGGCGGCTGGTCGCCAAGCGGTTAAGCAGGGAGAATCTAATCGACATAGATGTTATACATTATATTCTGTGAAAGCAATAGTCAAATCTATTCAATATTGTGTGCTGAGAAAACAAATCAAATTGTATGGCAACTATCAGAGTTTATAGTCCCTGCAAATGTATCCGTGTTGATACAAGCTTACTTGGGCCTTAGCTCTTATAGCTTTTTCCAATAAATGTTTCAACATCAATTTTACACATAATCCAGTTTGGACATTATTTTCTGGATACTAATTTTGAACTTTTGGTCTTGGGTGGAACACTTTTTGTTGACATTTTTTTAATTGAGGGTGGAGCAATTGAGATACACCTTTTTCATCACCTTTGGACACTTATTCAGTTTTGGGTTGAACACATATTTTGGTTTTATTACTTTAAAAAATTGTTAGTACTTGTTTTGCTATTTTGTGGTTAATGCTGTGTATACATGTATACATTTTATATTATACACTTAGCAATGGACTTTTCTTTTCAGTTCAATATCAGGTAAATAGGTACATTTAGTGTGTTTGCAGCTAGACTAATGTGACTGAAGACTGATAGTTGTCAGTAAGTTAGTGTTTTGTTGAGTGCAGCTACAGGATGGGTCACCTTGAGAAAAAGCAGGAGAGACCATTATTTTCCAGCAGTTCCTTTAACCACTTAACCACTGGGCACTTAAACCCCTTTCCTAACCAGACCAATTTTCAGCTTTCGGTGTAAGTCATGCAACACAAATAGAGCTTTATTTTGGTGGTATTTAATCACCACTGGGGTTTTTATTTTTTGCACTATAAGACTGAAATTTCTGTAAAAAAAGAAATGCATTTTTCTTCCTTTCTATTATAAAATTTAGCAAATTAGTAATTTTTCTTCATACAGGTATATTTTGACCAAAATTTATACTGCTACTTATCTTTAGTAAAAATAACCCAAATCTGTGTATATTATTTGGTTATTTGGTATTTGTGAAAGTTCACAAGCTATGGTGCCAATCTCTGAAAATTGATCACACCGGATTGCACATTTCTTGAGACCCTAACAAGCCAGGAAAGTACAATTTCCCCCCAAATGACCCCTTTTTGGAAAGTAGATATCCCAAGGTATTTAGTAAGAGGCATGGTGAGTTTTTTTTGAAGTTGTAATTTTTTCCCACAATTCTTTCACAAAATCAAGATTTTTTTTTTCTTTTTCACAAAATTGTTAAATTAGCAGGTTATTTCTCACACACAGCATATGCATAGCACAAATTACACCCCAAAACACATTCTACTACTCCTCCTGAGTATGTCAATACCCCATGTGTGAGACTTTTACACAGCGTGGCCACATACAGAGGCCCAACATGCAGGGAGCGCCATCAGGCAATCTTGGAGCATAAATTACACGTCATTTCTTGACTACCTCTTAGCCCCCATACACACGCGCGGATTATCCGAGGACCAGGTCCGTCGGATCACGTCCGTCGTACTTTGTCCGATGTTGTTGTTGCGGACAACGTTGTCGGAATTTCCGGTCTGCAAAAACGTTGTGACGTAAGTCGTCTTCCACGAGACTAGAAAAGGGAAGTTCAGCACCACGTCAGGCACCCGTTGGGCTCCTTCTGCTGATCCAGTGTTTATCGCGAGTTAGTCGAAGTTTGGTGACTTAAGATTCGCGCTTCTCAGTTTTCTGACTCAGATCGTTACTGCTCTTCAGTTTGTGCTTGTCGTGCGTATCTGTTTATTAGTGCGTGTAGTCAGTTCGCATTTGTTGGTCATTGCGGCCTATATCTTGATATAGGACGCTTTGATTTGCACTGCTTATTGTCTGCTCGTTTCTGGTATTCATTTCGTTCTTTCAGGCCTTGCTGTTTATCGGTGCTTTCTGTTTGTCCGTTCTGACCAGCCGACCTTTTGTGAGCGATGTTTCCCGTACGTACTCGTCGCCGAGTTTGTGCTGTACGCGGAATTGGTGTCGGGCTTTTAGCTTTGAGCCAAGACCCGTCCATGAACAGAGTGACGAGGAGTATGTGGACCAAGAATTGGTTGCTTCAGCGTGATCAGTTCTCGCACATGCCTTTGCTTCGTGAGATCCGGGAGAATAATCCTGATGATTTCAGGAACTTTCTCCGGATGACGGACCCCGTGTTTCACCGTCTTTTGGCTTTGCTGACCCCTTTTATCAGCCGGCAGGATATCTGCATGAGACAAGCCATCACTCCGGAGCAGAGGCTTGTTGCTACGTTGAGGTACTTGGCGACAGGGAGAAGCCTTCAGGATTTGAAGTTCTCTTCAGGTATCTCTCCCCAGGCCCTGGGAATCATTATTCCAGAGACCTGTTCTGCCATCATCCAGGTCCTGCAGGAGGACTATATTAAGGTAACATTTCTCCTTTACTATTCCATTCTATGTATGCTCTGTTTGCTAATGTCTTGTATTTTTTACCTCCTTCCCTAATTACCATGATTGCAATATGCTCTAATATGCTTTGCCCCTTTTCTCCTTCATGCATTTTTCCCTTCACTTACCTCACCAGCATGCTCTTCTGGCCCAATAGACACCTATGGCCTAGTCACGTAAGCAATGTATTTTGTCTGCTGCATAGTATTGTTTTCCCCCAAACACCCCCGAAAATATGCACAAATGTTTGCTGTGTGGTTTACTTCATGTAGAGCCCCTTTTTTTGTCCCTTTGTTTTTGTTGGTGGGGGGTGCCAAATTCATTCTGAACCCCCTCCCCCAACTGCTCTGTCAGATGGTACCAATGCTCTATCTGCTGGCTTTCCCAAGGTCAATACACACTATATACCTACCTCTTTATAGTGGGCATCTTTAGGGATGAATTCAGCAAAGCATGTAGTGCAAGGGGCTGGCTCCATACTTTCCATTTACTCTTTTTTGGTGTTCTTTCCCTCCTATTAGCTTGCTAGGTAATTTCATAATGTCCAAATGTGCGTTCCTTTTTTTGTGGGGGGGGGGGGGGGGGGGGGGGTTTTGAATTTTATTTTATCTTTCCTTTGGGCTGACAATAGTGTTAAGTAAGGAGGGTCTGGCCAAACTGGCACACATTATTGAGCCATTTGGCAATCAATGAAGTGCAGAGGGTTACCTGTCCAACCCCCCCCCCCCCCAAACCCCTAGTTATTGCCAATGGCCCATCAGAAGTGGGGGGATTGATAGGGGGTGAATCATCTGCTAAGGGGACCCTCTACTTTTCTGTGCAAATACTTTCCAGCCTAAAATGTAAAAGTATGATCTTGTTCCAAGATGTTTAATGTCTAATCTGCTTGCAATGTTTATGTGCAAAGGGACTAATTTTTTTTTCTTGATTCACTCCACAGTTCCCTTCCACGCCACAGGAATGGCAGACTGTGGCCTCCCACTTTGCCACCTGTTGGGACTTTCCTAACTGCGGAGGTGCAATTGATGGGAAACACTATTTCTATTTTCTATTTCCTACTATTATAATTACAAGGGGTTTAATAGTGTCGTGATGTTGGCGGTGGTGTCGGCGACATACGAGTTTTTGTATGTGGACGTGGGGATGAACGTCCGGATCTCGGATGGTGGTGCCATTGCGCACACGGAGTTCTACTGGCGTCTCCAAAGTGGCAGTCTGTGCTTGCCACCTCCAGAGGAGAATGCTCGTCTTTGTCGCAGATGAAGCGTTTGCGCTGACTCCCCATCTGATGAGGCCCTTCCCAAAGAGGACCCTCAGCCCAGACCAGAGGGTCTTCAATTACAGGCTGTCCAGAGCCCGCAGAGTGGTGGAGAACACCTTCGGAATCCTGGCCAGCCGCTTCTGCCTGTTTTTGACGGCTATTAACTTGGCGGAATACAAACTCAACCACATAGTTCTTGCCTGTTGCATATTGCATAACTTTTTAAAACGACACAACAGCAACTATGTGGTGCCCGTTGGCCCAGATGTGGAGGGCCCTTCCAATGCTGACCTCACAGCCCTTCAAGCGGCAAGTCCAGGCTTGCCCCCTCTAAATGCCCGTGCGGTCCGCAAGCAATATATGGACTACTTTGTGGGTAGGGGGGCCATTGCTCTGCCTGACGATGTGTGAGAGGCATTTTTTAATAAATATATTTTGGAAACCAACCTATGATTTCTTGTCATTTCCGTATTATTGCTTATTTGACCTTGAAATTTTTTCCCTTTAGCTTCAACAGTGGGAATGCACTTTCTGGGCAAAAGGAGGTAACAGTCTCTTCTTCCCAAAAAGATTCTTCTCATGTTGTGTGTTTGATACCTAATCTTTGGTCTAGAGAAGGTTTGTAGTGCATAACTGACACCCAAAATACTCCTTTTCATCACCATGACAGAAATGTGTGTATTACCAAAAATGGTGTGCTACGTGTTTTCAAACAAATCACTGTGGGTGTCATTTACATAAGTCAAATCTACTATGCTCTACAAGTGCAGTGCAAAAGTGCCCTGGAAAAGAAACTTGCAGTGCAAACTGGACTTGCCTTTAGTAAATAACACCAAATTGCCCCCCAAATCCTTTACATTTGACATACATAATGTTTTTTTTTTTTAAATAAGGAAGCGACACATTTTGAAAATTAAAAAAGTTTACTTGCAACACCTTCACAAGTGCATTTACAAACTTCTTGCCAAAAATGACAAGATCTTGGTTCTTGACAACATTGTTTACAAACATTCTGCATTTGGTAAAACCAGGCATGGAGCAAAACAGAACATAGGAACTAGGAAAGTTCAACTTTCTAAAGTGAAGACAAGATCAGACATGACTATATGTTAAAAGTGTGTTTGATCTTGCCTTCATCACATGGGGGGTTACCCCTGGAAAGTGGAAATTTAGAACATGCACACAATTTGGGTCTGAAAATGGTCATTAGATGGTAAAACACATGCCTAGAATCTTCAAAAGTGCCATTTTCCATCATGGGGATGAATGGACGTTTTTTGGAGGTGCAACCCCTTCACCACAACCACTTTAGTAGTTCGGAAAGTGGTTGCACCCCCAAAAAAACGTTGTCATTCATCCACCATGATGGGAGCTAGCACATGTGGACACAATGTGTGCATGTTAAAAATTTCACACAGTTTTTATGTTGCAAATGTGTTCAGAAACAGCCACAAATGTGTGTTAATTACTTGGTGCGTTTTCAGATTTTTCCTAAAACATCAATGATGTTCTTCAATTTTTGTTGAACATCATTGATGTTTTGCTTTATGTCATCTAGATCTCTATTGCAGACCATTATCTCCCCGATGAGTACGTGGGCACTCTCTGTGGTAAACAGCGATTCTTCTTCCACAACATTCACGTCACCTAAAAACAACCAAAAAAACAACAAATGTGTTTGGGAAATGAGGCAGGCATACATTGATTAGCTTACCAGTAGCTGTGTTCTCCCACACTCACCTGTTGTGGTGACAAGTTCTCCAATTTCTATGATCTCTCCTTCCTCCTCCACCTCCTCTGCTTCTGGTCTTTCCCCTTCTTTGGGAGGTGTTGGTTTTGTGGTTTCCTCAGACGTCACGAGTTTTCGCTCCCCTATGAGAAGGTACAAAAGGTATGAGAAGGTACAAAAGGAAGATTTAGCAACACAATCTATTGAGGGCAGAAATAGGAAATGTCAAACATTGCTTGAAAGTGAGGGACAATATTTTTGTTTGGCCAGTTACAAATGACAACAACATGAATGTAGTCACTTTGTAAGGCCCCTTTCACACTGGGGCGGTTTTCAGGCGGTACGGCGCTAAAAATAGCGCCTGTGTACCGCCTGAAAAAACCGGCCCCATTCACTCCAGTGTGAAAGCCGGCGGGCTTTCACACTGGAGCGGTGCGCTAGCAGGACCGCAACAAAAGTCCTGCCAGCAGCATCTTTGGAGCGGTGAAGGAGCGGTGTATTCACCGCTCCTATACCGCTCCTTCCCATTGGAATCAATGGGAAACCGCGGGGATACCGCCCGCAAACCGCCGCTGCAGCGGCGCTTTGCGGAGGTTTTTAACCCTTTTGCGGCCGCTAGCGGGGGTTAAAACCACCCCGCTAGCGGCCGCATACCGCGGGAAAAACGATGGTAAAGCAGCGCTAAATATAGCGCTGCTTTACCGTCGCCGCCCCGCACCGCCCCAGTGTGAAGCCAGCCTTAAGGTGCTAAACTTACTAGCTTTTTGGTCGAAGTTTGTCTGATGGAGACCCCCCCTCTAGTATCCACTGGAGCACATGTGTGGAAAAGCATAATAAAAAGTGGGTTTGGGTGTCCCAGCACTAGTGCTCTAGAGTCCAGATGGGTAACAGCTACTGGGTGACCTCTCCTTTACATTGAATAAATTGGCTTTACATTCTTGATGACATTTCTAGTGAGAACAAACTTCTTTCCCCAAAAAAAAAACACCAAACCTCGTATTATAAGTGGCCGAACGATCGAGGTTGAGTACGATCGAATGGACACACACACGACCATGACAGTGGCAGAAAGATCGAGGTTGAGTACGATCGAATGCACAGACGAACATGAAAGTGGCCATTTTTTTGTACAACTTTGTCAAAATACAAACACATGGAGCAGTATGCAAGCCAAAAATCCAACATAAAACACAGCTACTTACTTTTTTGAAGAACTCGCTTGATCTTTCTGTACTGATCGGGCTCCCTCAGTTTCAGGCCTGACCAGCGTTTCCTCAGTTGCTCCTTGGATCGTTGTACCCCAAAATGATTGTACAGCCTCCTCACAACTTTAGACATGATCTTGGCCTTGCGGACATTGGGGTTGAGGTAAGGCCCATACTTCCCATCATAGTCGCTCCTCTTTAATATGTCCACCATCTCCAACATTTCTCCAAATGACATATTGGAGGCCTTGAATTTCAGGCTCCGGGATCGGGACGTTTCTGCCTCTGGCCTTTCCTCGTCCTCCTCCTCGTTGCTGCAATATTTCGGGCGCACCTGCTGTGTCCCCGCCATGTGCTCTCCCCACTGCGCCGTAAAGAGAAGGGGTGGGGAATAGCCGAGAAAGATCGTCAGGGGCGGGCGGAGTTTGACGCATGCGCACTGTATATAAAACGTCACACGCCTGTGTCGTAGCCACGATCTGTGAGACGAGGGGAGAGAAAGCTCACACACGAGACGATCGCTATAACGAAGGTACAATTTGACGTTGGTACATAACTAGCCTAGACAGATTAGACCTTGAGGCTTCTTTCTGGAGAAGATTAGGAGAGTTTTGCCGGACATTATTTATAGTGTTTTGTGTGGTGTTGTGTCTTGCAGAGATTATGCAGGGATTCAACGACATGAGTTTTCTCCCCCTCTTCATTGATAAATACAGGGAAAATCCCCTTTTATGGCAGGCCAAACACCCCCATTACGGCCACAAAGCAAAGAGGTACGCAGCCCCACTGACACTTGTGGAATTTGTAAAGCCAAGGTTCCCCACGGCAACTGTTGGTAAGATAAGAAATAAAATTGGCAGCCTGAGGAGTGCGTATTTCAGGGAGCGCAAGAAGGTCCTGAAGTCCCAAGAATCTGGAGCTGCAGCAGATCAGGTCTATGCCCCCAAGCTCTGGTACTATGACAGGCTCCATTTCCTCAAAGACCAGACTGATGTCACGGAGCCACTCTCGCCTCCTCCTTCCACGCTTCCTTGCGCGCAGGCCACCCCTGATGAGGCTTCCGAGGAGCAACCTGGGCCTTCCAGTCTGGAAGATGTGGAGGAGCCCAGCTTGTGGCAGGTATAGTAGTTTGGGAACCAATTTTGTGAAAAATAAATGATGTTCAGTTAATTCAGGATCCCCAATTGCTTAGTTCCTAACGTGTTTGACATATCAACTGACAGTAGTGTTGTAGACATTTGGGGCCAGAATATAAACTGTAGGGCTGAGAATTGTATGGTTTTCTATTTGTAACCATTTTGCAACAGTCACTAGATGAAAATTGTGTGTGTTTGATGAACAAATAACTGAAACTATGTCCCTTTTTCATACACAGGAAGACCTTAGCCAGGAGGAGGCTGTGGAATGTGGCAGTCAGGAGGAGGAAGGGGTTAGTGGCAGCCAAGAGGTGGGTAGTGGCAGCCAAGAGGGGGGTAGGCCTAGGAGCCTGACTGACTCCCAAATCCCTACTGCCTATTTCATTTCTTGAGGTGCTAAAATGGCAGAGAAGTACAAAACCCCCCCAAATGACCCCATTTTGGAAAGTAGACACCCCAAGCTATTTGCTGAGAGGCATGTTGAGCCAATTGAATATTTTTTTTTTTAGTCCCAAGTGATTGAATAAAGACAAAAATAAAAAAGAATTTTTTTTTTTTTTCAAAAAGTTGTCACTAAATGATATATTGCTCACACATGCCATAGTTATATGTGGAATTGCACCCCAAAATACATTTTGCTGCTTCTCCTGAGTATGGGGATACCACATGTGTGGGACTTTTTGGGAGCCTAGCCGCGTACGGGGCCCCGAAACCCAAGCACCGCCTTCAGGATTTCTAAGGGTGCAAATTTTTGATTTCACTCCTCACTACCTATCACAGTTTCGAAGGCCATAAAATGCCAAAATAGCACAAAACCCCCCCCAAATGACCCCATTTTGGAAAGTAGACACCCCAAGCTATTTGTTGAGAGACATGGTGAGTATTTTACAGCTCTCATTTGTTTTTGAAAATGAAGAAAGTAAAAAAAAAAAAATATTTTTTTTCTTTTTTCAATTTTCAAAACTTTGTGACAAAAAGCGAGATCTGCAAAATACTCACCATACCTCTCAGCAAATAGCTTGGGGTGTCTACTTTCCAAAATGGGGTCATTTTGGGGGGTTTTATGCCATCTGGGCATTCCATGGCCTCCGAAACTGTGATTGGCAGTGAGAAGTGAAATAAAAAAATTACACCCTTAGAAAGCCTGAAGGCGGTGCTTGGTTTTTGGGGTTCCGTACGCAGCTAGGCTCCCAAAAAGTCCCACACATGTGGTATCCCCGTACTCAGGAGAAGCAACAGAATGTATTTTGGGGTGTATTTCCACATATGCCCATGACATGTTTGAGCAATATATCATTTAGTGACAACTTTTTGTAAAAAAAAATATATATATATTTTTTTTTTCATTATTCAATCTCTTGGGACAAAAAAAAAAAAAATATTTAATGGGCTCAACATTGATCTCAGCAAATAGCTTGGGGTGTCTACTTTCCAAAATGGGGTCATTTGGGGGGGGGGGGGGGTTTGAACTGTCCTGGCATTTTATGCACAACATTTAGAAGCCTATGTCACACGTCACCCACTCTTCTAACCACTTGAAGACAAAGCCCTTTCTGACACTTTTTGTTTACATGAAAACATATTTTTTTTTTTGCAAGAAAATTACGTTGAACCCCCAAACACTATATATATTGTTAAAGCAAAGGCCCTACAGATTAAAATGGTGGGTGTTGCATTTTTTTTTCCACACAGTATTTGCGCAGCGATTTTTCAAACGCATTTTTTGTGGAAAAAAATACACTTTTTTTTTATTTTAATGCACTAAAACACACTATATTGCTCAAATTTTTGATGAAATAAAAAATATGATCTTAGGCCGAGTACATGGATACCAAACACGACATGCTTTAAAATTGCGCACAAACACGCAGTGGCGACAAACTACATACATTTTTAAAAGCCTTTAAAAGCCTTTACATGATACCACATTAGATTCACGGAGGAGGTCTACTGCTAAAATTACTGCCCTCGATCTGACCTTCGCGGTGATACCTCACATGCATGGTGCAATTGCTGTTTACATATGACGCCAGACCAACGCTTGTGTACGCCTTTGCGCAAGAGAAGGGGGGGCAGGGGTGCTTTTTTTTTTTTTTTTTTGTTTTTTTTTTTTTTTTTTTTGGTGTTGTTTTTTTTTTTTTAAATGTTGGGTGCATTTTTTTTTTTTTTGTTATGATTTTTATTGTTATCTCAGGGAATGTAAATATCCCCTATGATAGCAATAGGCAGTGACAGGTACTCTTTTTTTGAAAAAATTGGGGTCTATTAGACCCTAGATCTTTCCTCTGCCCTCAAAGCATCTGACCACACCAAGATTGGTGTGATAAAATGCTTTCCCAATTTCCCAATAGCGCGGTTTATATCCGGGAGGGGGGACATTCCCTCCCACTGCTTGTAAAAGCAGTCTAGAGGCTAATTACCCGCTAGAATTGCTTTTACATGAAAGCCGATCACTGGCTGAAAAGAATGATACCAAGATGATACCTAAACCTGCAGGCATCATTCTGGTATAACCATTCAAAGTCCAGCAACATACTGGACATATATTGTAATCTTTTTTATTTCATGCAGCCTCTTGGCTGAACGAAAAAAAGAGATTGATTGGTGGGTATGCCCACCATTAGAATACCTCCCTTCATCCACCCACTTCTAATGATGGGCATACATGCACCATTTATATATGCCGATGCATGGGGGCATCCTCCCGCAAAAGTTATGCCGTGTACACACGGTCGGAATTTCGACCGTATGTACGTGGCATTAGGAGCCAATCGCTCCCCCCCCCCCCCTGCTGCCCCCATGCTTCGGCACATATGCTCTTTTTTTTAACTGTGGTGGTGAAATCACCTCCTACAGCGTTGGAGTCGCGGCTTTATGTATCGTGGGAGCAAACGCTGTTGCTGTCAAGATAAATAAATCCGCGCTGCAACTGAATGGCGCACCTGAAAACAAAAAAAAAATGCTTAACACTAAAACACAGTAAACAAAATTACATACCTGAAAAGCAAGCATGATAAAACATAATAAAACATTGCAGAATAGAATGGAGTAAAAAAAGAGCAACAATAGAGAGAGAATAGAGAGAGAGAGAGAACAATAAAACGACAACTATTTTTTTTTTTTTTATTTTTTTGAGATTCACAGGTAAAAAAGCTCCTGACTGTTAGCGACTGAATCAAAACGCTACCACAAAAAAAATGTTAGCGATCGCAGGGATCAGGCCTGACTCTGCGAACGCTGCAGTTATGTGTGCTTAGTGTTTTGTAAGTGACAGTGATCGATCGATACTGCACTTGGGTGGGCTGGGCTGGGCGGAGGGGGAAAACGCAGGTGCTAGCAGGTATCTGGGCTGATCCCGCTAACAATGCGTTTTTTTGGAACCCTAAACTGCTGGGACGCTAGTATAGATCTGATCAGATCAGATATTGATCTGTTCAGATACTGTGCCACTAAGGGAGGTGTATGCTTTGCGCGTGGGTGTTTGCGGTACTGGCACTAACCTGGGGCGACGCAGACCTTATTTGACCCTAAAACCTAATTGATATCACCCGCCGGGCGATCAGGGGGTTAAACCGTTATTGGGTAATAAATGGCGGGTGCCCTGACAGTATAAAAAACAAGCTAACTAACCAGCGTCACCCGTAACAGTAATAAAAAAAAATCTGGCTACCTAGCGGCACCAGTGACACTAATGCAGCGATCAGAAAAACAATCGCTTAGTGACACTGGCAAAAGGGGGTGAAAGGGTTAACTAGGGGCAATCAGGGGGTTAAACCTTTATTAGGTAATATATGGGGGTACCTGACGCTATATAAAAACCTGACGGGGAACCTAAATAACGAAATAACTAACTGGCTAACCAGCGTCACCAGTGACACTTATACGGTGATCACTGGTGAAAGGGTTAACTCTAGGGGCAATCAGGGGGTTAAAACCTTTAGGTTGTAATATGGGGGTACCTGACCTATAAACCTATTTATGAACCTATATAAACCTGGCGGTTAACCTAAAAAAAAAACTGGCTACCTAGCGGCACCAGTGACACTAATGCAGCGATCAGAAAAACGATCGCTTAGTGACACTGGCAAAAGGGGGTGAAAGGGTTAACTAAGGGCAATCAGGGGGTTAAACCTTTATTAGGTAATATATGGGGGTACCTGACGCTATATAAAAACCTGACGGGGAACCTAAATAACGAAATAACTAACTGGCTAACCAGCGTCACCAGTGACACTTATACGGTGATCACTGGTGAAAGGGTTAACTCTAGGGGCAATCAGGGGGTTAAAACCTTTATTTAGGTTGTAATATGGGGGTACCTGACCTATAAACCTATTTATGAACCTATATAAACATGGCGGTTAAAATAAAAAAAAAATGGTTACCTAGCGACACTAATGCAGCGATCAGAAAAACGATCGCTTAGTGACACTGGCAAAAGGGGGTGAAGGGGTTAACTAGGGGCAATCAGGGGGTTAAACCTTTATTGGGGGGGGGTAGGGGGCTACCTTGGACCTAAAACTAACTGCCCTGACAGTTATTACAGTCACACTGACACTAAATGCAGTGATCAGTAAATAAATGATCACTGCAATTAGTGACACTGTGACTGGGGGGGGCAGGGGGTGATCTGGGGGGTGATCAGGGGGTGACAGGGGGGGGGGTGGAATATGTGCCTATGTGTACTGGTGTCAGTGTACTGTTTGTGCACTAACCTTTACACGTTCTCTCCTCGGCGTTCCGGTCACATAGACCGGCGCACCGAGCGTGACATCACTTCCGCCTTCCTGTCTATACAATAGACAGGAAGGGGAAGCTTTTCATTCGCCAGGAGCGATCGCGAGGGGGTGGCCAGAAACCACTGGCCGTCCCCTCGTCCCGGATCGCTCCTGAAGCGATGCCGACCGTCCCCGCCGGCGGAGGGGGTTCCGATCGGACACCCCACCCGCCGGAAGAATGTCACGTACAGGTACGTGATTTTGCCTGTACGTGCCATTCTGCCGACGTATATGTACATGGGGCGGTCGGCAAGTGGTTAAAAGGTATTTAGTAAGAGGCATGGTGAGTTTTTTTTGAAGTTGTAATTTTTTCCCACATATCTTTCGCAAAATCAAGATTTTTTTTTTTCTATTTTCACAAAATTGTTATATTAGCAGGTTATTTCTCACACACAGCATATGCATAGCACAAATTACACCCCAAAGCACATTCTACTACTCCTCCTGAGTATGGCAATACCACATGTGTGAGACTTTTACACAGCGTGGCCACATACAGAGGCCCAACATGCAGGGAGCGCCATCAGGCGTTTTTGGAGCATAAATTACACGTAATTTCTTGACTACCTCTTACACTTTTGAAGGCCCTGGAGAACCAGGACAATGGAAACGCCCCAAAAATTACCCCATTTTGAAAGAAAAAAAGCCAACGTATAATCTATGAGGCATAGTGAGTCTTTTGAACATGTCATTTTTTTTTCTACAAGTTTCTGGAAAATGTGTAAAGAAAATGAAAACGCATTTTTTTTTTACACAAAGTTGTCCATTTATACAATATTTCTAACACATAGCATGTACATACCAAAAATTACACCCCAAAATAGATTCTCTACTCCTCCTGAGTACGGTCATACCACATGTGTGAGAATTTTACACAGCCTGGCCACATAGAGAGGCCCAACATGCCTCAAAAATTCAAACAGGGACTTCCTTTATTTAAATAAAAATACATAAATAAATATATTATTTTCTAAGAAATGTATATTATTGAACTGAATTTTTTTCACATTTTTCAATGGGGATACACTTTTTTTTTAATTTGAACAGTTTTATGCATTGTCACTTAATGTGAGTTATGCACAGTTTATATAATTTTCTGTTTATCATATATTATAGTATTTTTATTTAGGGCGGGGCAACAGCACTAGGTATTTTATTCAGCTCTGTACTGATTGTCCAGGGGCATAATATAATTTAGCTGCTTTGCATTTAGAATAGGGGTATGAAGGTAAGCGCAGGGTATCATCTAAAGATAGAAGAAAAATGTGACAGGGGTTCTAACTCTTTCCCATTCTATCCAAAACTAAGAAAAAAGAGTTTTGGCTATAGGCAGATTTGGTCCCCCTCTTTTATTCATAGAGCCTTTTTCAATGATGGAATCTATAGTACAGTTTCTATGAATTTAGGTGGGGTGTGGAAAGGACAGGCATATTGGACACCCTTGTTGGCCAACTCTAGTCGACACGATTGACATGTACCTATGACTAGCCCAGCAGCTGTATTAACCCCTGCAGAGAGGTGGGGGATCAGAGGATGGAAGATTTCATCTATGCCAGCAGCCATCAGTAGAAATTATACTTCTACTTAGAGCCTAGTCTTAGTCTTTTTTTTTTTTCATTCAACCAAGCGGGCCTTAAGTGTAAGTACTGTCCCTTATTCTTAAAAAAAATTATCTTGTAAACTTTAATTTCAAGTGCAACGTGTTCAAAGCATTTTCTGTAGGAAAACTTGAAAGTAGTCCTTCTTGGCGTTTAGTAACTGTGTTATCCTAATAGGTGTGCTCAGAAGGTGTGCCAGGGCACACCCTAATCACTCTGTGTGGCGCAGATTCCCCCTGTTTATACCCCTGATAATAAAATTATAAAAATATAAACTACTGACACTGTCCACTGCCCTACTGACACCAATCTCTGCCCTACTGACACTGTCCATTGCTTTGCTGACCCCATCAGTATATATACATATGCACACACATGCAAATATGGCTGTGCACACGTATGGTTAACCCTATCTCTATCTGAGCCAATTGAGTACTGTCCTCGATACTTTTTTTTATTTGCATTAACATACAATTTTTCAGGACAAGCTTTTGGGTGTGCCACCCTTCTTCAAGGTCTTAGCAGTACTAATGCACAAAGTTTTATCAGAGTGTTAAGTCGGCCATAGACCGTTAAAAATCTCGGCCGGTTCAGCAGGGACCCGCCGAGATTTTAACTGTGTATGAGCAAGCTGATTGTACCCAAGTTGATCTATCAATTAACTTGAGTACAACCAGGTTTTAACTGCGATTGTTGCAGGGGGCTATTACGGCCGCTAGCACCAATCACTATGCTCTCCCGGTGGAAATGGCTTCCGGGAACAAAATGGCTCTGTGGGAAGGTCTACCTGGGGTTACAGGAAAGAAAATCGCTCCATCTATGGCCAGCTTTAATAAGAAAATATCTGTAAAAAAAAACATGCACAAACAAATGTACACAGCAATGATAATTAAGCTTGGATAGCTGGTGAGCATGGACAATAGGCAACTGTCTTGACACATTCCATGATGATTGCGTATGCTACCTATGTGGATATAAATGCTGGGGTATGTTTTGAGACACTAAAACTGAAGAAGTGGTCCATATAAATGCCACGACTACTAGCTATCTAATGACAGGCATAAAAAATATACTTTAAACAATACTCTTGTTTAAAAAATTGTATATGCAGAAAAGTGTTATGGTGTTGTAGTCTGATAAATGAGCATTAGGTGAAAAGTTTTCTGGGAACACTAGGATGTAAACCAAGGAAGTTATTTATTTAGATAATGCAGTGAACACTCTATTGCAAACTTTCACGCTCCTTACTGTTCTTCACATCATAATACTGTATGCAACATCAATGGAAGACAAAGCACATTTATTAAGACAAAGACAAACAACCATTCTACTGTCACATGGAACACAAGAGGGTGAAACTTATGAGTTAGTGATAGAAGTAAATATACCCAATGCATATCAAGAAAGGCCATGGAATTGTGCATTGTTTAGAGTCAATTCAGTTCAAATGGGAAATGACGAGAAGGAAATTATTCCATGTCTCAGGAACTGTGTGCTGCCCACAGATAAGAAGTGACTTGTTCGTTGTGAGTAGAAATGCAGGAAGTGTGCTCCAGTCATGTTTCCTTTGACACAAGCAGAGAGAGAGAGAGAGAGAGCATTAGGGATGTAGACCATCTATAGTCACACTGCCACCTAAATTCACATACATTCAAAGCTCTTGTATGATTCTACTGGATGTACTTGTATTAGATATCCACATTGGATATGGGTAACATCACAGTTTATCACAACATTACATGCATTAACGAACTGAAGAACATCACCTGCCAAACGACATTTTCAAAACCTTTTCTAGGTAAGAAAAATCATACTTTTACATTTTAGATTATGTAAATGATTGTTAAGACTTCATAGTAATGTCCTGCTTGTTTGGTGTGCTATAGTCATATTGTGATATCATTTTTACATATACAATTGAATAAATTACATTGCAGATTATTTATATTGCCAAGTTAATAATATCGATGGACAACCTCACAGGCTGCCCAGAACTTTTTTTGACCCAGGCCAGTAATAATACGACTTGCTGCCAATGCCAATAAAATGAATTGTATCATCCAAAAAAGGTCTAAATCTAATTCATACATGGGACTTAAGGAAAAATTTTGGAAAATTGAAGGGATTAAATAATTTTCTTTTCAGTTCCAAGCTCTCCTTGTAACACATGGAGGAAATGCATTACATACGTAATGTAGCTTTGGTTGTATTGAATATACATAAAGTTTTACTTTCTTAAAGAATCTGTTTAACGTAATTGATGATACATAGGGATAGGTAAAGTCCTTGTGTAACTTGTATGCGAGTATATATATAGTGCATGAACACTTTTTTTCAGCTGCTGACACAGCAAAATTTGGATCTGTAATGACCACTAGTCAGTAATAACCTCTGTGGACCAGATTGAAAAGAGTTTAAGTGGAGTGCACTGAGCTGAAACATTCAATCATTTCAAATAAGAATTCTTTTTTTTAAATGAATCTTGCATATGACTGGATGTTTGAAGTGAGCACAGGTTTACTACACTTCATCCTGCACCCTCCCTCATTTTTAGTAAATTAGACCTAGATAGAAAAATAAATCTATACCAGGCTACTTCATAAAACCCTTGTGGCCTGTTGGGATCACTTTATTAATTTATGGGACCTTATAAAATCTAAGGGTTAAATTAGATATTGACATGTAAAGGGGTTACAGATCATCCCAGATAACACAGCCCTGCCAGATGCCACATCAGCTATACTTTTGTAAATAAAATTATAACATTTAATTAAAGTATGCCTGCCATGAGGGAAATATGGAGGACTACAATTACTGACTTCATCCTGACAATCTCAGTTGTCTGGCTGTTATGCTGACTCACTGGCTTTTTACACAACAACAACAGTTCAACCATGGAAGTACAGGAAGTATGTAGATCAGGAAAGTCCATTATCTGCATACTTGTTTCAGGTCAGCGATTCCATAAACACGAGGATACGCATGACGGCCAGACGCCTAGTTGTCAGCCTCCATTGGGTTGATTTACCAAAACTGGAGAGTGCAAAATTTGGTGCAGTTCTGCATAGAAACCAATCAGCTTCCCGGCTTAATTGAACAGGATGAAGTTAGAAGCTGATTGGCTACCATGCACAACTGCACCACATTTTGCACTCTCTAGTGTTAGTAAATCTTCCCCTATGTGTCTCTAGTGACAGGCTTCTTTTATTTAGCGTAATCTGAGGAGAACTCCACTCATCAGTAGTTGAATAGGAGATTTCATGGTTCTAAAATATGTTGCAACATTTTTGTGACATGTTTTCTGTTGGATGAGATTTTTCTGACACTGCAAGAACATTTCAGTCTTCTGCAGACATGAGTAGTGTAAAATATATTGCATTTTGAACACATTGGAATAAAAATTCATAGTTGATATTTGCCATAAGAGTTAATTTTGTTATGTTAAATGGTAATATTAAATAATTGTAATTGTATTTCAAGTGGTAGTAAAGTAAAGATTGTGATCTAAACCTACAGGCAAGCCTATGATAAGGCTTACATAAAAAAAAATTGCGTGGGGGTCCCCCCAAATAAATATCTCTTAAACATGCACCATTTAGGAGATATTTATTTTAGTAGCAGCCGGTGATATCACTGGTAGCAACGGACTGTGCTCTTAACAGATGACATGCTGTCCATTGAGACAGCTGTGCCGTAGCCCTGACTCCCACCCATGCACATGAGTGAGGTCATTGTGGCTCGGCTATTCAAACCCGCCAAGAAGGAAGACTGTATGAAGATAGAAGCCCTGTCAGCGGTGACAGCGCACCACTGGAGGGCTTTGTTTTAATGTAAGTCTGTCATAACGTGCTAGTATTATGTTCATTACTAGTACATTATGACATTATTATGTAGGCGCCCAGTTTTGGGTACAAAAAACAACTTAAAACTTACTGTTAATTTTGATGACACCCACAAGCAGGGCACAATGTGATCTGGTTATGAAGGTTTAGATCAGTGGCTCTCAAACTCAGTCCTCAAGTACCCCGGGCCATGTTTTCAGGTTTTCCTTTACTTTGCACAGCTGCTTTAAATCAATGCTATGGTATTGATAAAAGCTATTTTATCTAAGGGAAATTCCCAAAACATGGCCCGTTGGGGGTACTTGAGGACTGAGGTTGAGAACCACTGGTGTAGATTACTCGTTAAAAGATGTACTGGCTGAGTGAGCATATTTAAAATGCGAGCTGTCAAACACATCACCTGATGCAACTTGATGCTCAGGGCTCTGATTGACTCATTATAGTGGGTATAGGTTGTCATACACATTATAATGGGTAGAGGTTGTCATACACACACAGCACTTCATTGAAAATTATGAAAATACATTACATGAAGGCAGGGCTGTAGTTCCATAATGTCACCAGTCCCAGTAGTAGTGGAATAGATTTGAAAAGGCACTAAGCCTTAAAATATACAAATTGTGATACATTATAACTAGGGATGGGCGAACAGTTCAGCCTGAGCATAAGTTTGGGCCGAACTTTGGTTGTTCGGGTGTTCTGCAGAACACCGAACAATATGCGGTGTTCGGGGCAAATTCGAAAGCCGCCGGAACACCGTTAAAGTCTATGGGACATTAACATGAAAAATCAAAAGTGTTAATTTTAAAGGCTTATATGCAAGTTATTGTCATAAAAAGTGTTTGGGGACCCGGGTCCTGCCCCAGGGAACATGTATCAATGCAATTTTTTTTTTTAAATGGCCTTTTTTCGGGAGCAGTGATTTTAATAATGCTTAAAGTGAAACAATAAAAGTGAAATATTCTTTTAAATTTTGTACCTGGGGGGGGGGGGTGTCTATAGTATGCCTGTAAAGTGGCACATTTTTCCCGTGTTTAGAACAGTCCCTGCACAAAATGAAATTTCTAAAGGAAAAAAAAAGTAATTTAAAAGTATAATGAATTGTCCCGTCAATACAGATAAAAGTCATTGAAAACAATGGCATGGGATTCCCCCAGTCCATTACCAGGCCTTTTGGGTCTGGTATGAATATTAACCACTTTCAGACCGGACCAATTTGCAGCCAAAGGACCAGGCCCCTTTTTGCGATTCGGCACTGCGTCTCTTTAACTGACAATTGCGCAGTCGTGCGACGTGGCTCCCAAACAAAATTGACGTCCTTTTTTCCCACAAATAGAGCTTTCTTTTGGTGGTATTTGATCGCCCCTGCGGTTTTAATTTTTTGCGCTATAAACAAAAAAGAGCGATAATAAATATCTATATAAATAATATATATTAAATAATAATATATATTAAAAAAATGCTTTTCCTCAGTTTAGGCCGATACGTATTCTTCTACATATTTTTGGTAAATAAAATCGCAATAAGCGATTATTGATTGGTTTGCGCAGAAGTTATAGCGTTTACAAGATAGGGCATAGTTTTATAGCATTTTTATTAATATTTTTTTTTATTAGTAATGGCGGCGATCAGCGATTTTTATTGTGACTGCGACATTATGGCGGACACATCGGACATTTTAACACATTTTTGGGACCATTGTCATTTATACAGCAATCAATGCTATTTAAATGCATTGATTCCTGTATAAATGACACTGGCAGTGAAGTGGTTAACCACAAGGGGGCAGTGTAGGGGTTAAGTATGCCTAGGGGTGTGTTTCTTACTGTGGGGGGGCGTGGATGTCAGCTAGTGAATGCTGATCTCTGCTCCAATCACAGGGAGCAGAGATCGGCGTCACTAGTTGCTAGGCAGAACGGGGAGATGCTGTCTATTTCCGCATCTCCCCGTTCTGCCTTCCCGGGAGACGATCGCGGGTGTCCCCACGGCGATCGAGTCCACTGGACCTGCGACCGGCCTCACAGGGGTCCCGACCGGTGCAGGAGTGCGCCGCTCCCGGCGCGCTCCCGATGGCACGGACGGCATTAAGGAGGGACTTATATATACGCTCTCCTGCCTGTCCATGCCATTCTGCCGACGTATATCGTCGTGCGTCGGTTGAGAACCGGTTAAGGGGAACCCCGAAGCAAAATAAAAAAAAATTGTGTGGTGGTCCCCCCAAATTCCATACCTGTCCCTTCAGGTCTGGTATGGATATTAAGGGGAGCCCCGTGCCAAAATTAAAAACAAAAATGGCGCGGGGTCCCCCCAGAAATCCATACCCAGACCCATGTCCCATGAAGTCCATTCATCTTCTTCTCCCATGGGAGGCACCCGCCGTATGACGCATCCTCACAGGTAATAGTTCTTTTATAACTGAGGGCGGGGCCATGCGGTGATGTTCCCTGGTGACCCCGCCCCCTCTGACACACAGGGACTTCTCTATGGCTTACCCGAAGCGTCAGAGGGGGCGGGCCATCCGTTTATGAAACCGGGTGGCCCTGCCCCCTCTGACACCCCAGGAAAGCCATGGGGCCCGGCCCTCAGTTATAAAAGAACTGTCTCCTGCGAGGATGTGTCATATGGCAGGTGCCTCCCATGGAGGCGGGTCGGTTGTGGCTTTGTTTTTTGTTTTTTTTTTTTGGTCCATCAGCGGAGCAAGAGAAGATGAATGGACTTAGTGGGACATTTTTGTTTTTTTATTTTTTAATATCGGGCTTGTCCCAAGTTGTGTCTTGTCTTTTGTACCATTTTGACACTTTTTTTGTCAAATTGTAGGGGTACATTTGTGCCCTGTTACCATTTCACATGGGGGGGGAGGCCAGGATCTGGGGGTCCCCTGCAGCCTGCCAGGTTGCGTGCTCGGATAAGGGTCTGGTATGGATTTTTGGAGGGACCCCCACGCCATTTTCTCTTTACATTTTGGCGCGGGTTCCTCTAAAAATCCATACCAGACCTAAGGGGTCTGGTATGGATTTTGAGGGGGACCCCCACGCCATTTTATTTTTAATTTTGGCGTGGGGTTCCCCTTAATATCCATACCAGACCTGAAGAGCCTGGTATGGAATTTGGGGGGACCCCCACGCAATTTCTTTTTTTACATTTCCGTTCGGAGTTCGCCTTAATGTTCATAGCAGACCCAAAGGGCCTGCTAATGGACTGGGGGAATCCTATGCCGTTTTTTTCAATGACTTTTATCTGTATTGCCGGGACCGACAATTCATTACAGCCGCAAGTACCTTTTGTGCAGGGACTGTTCTAAACAAGGAAAAACTTTACAGGCATACTATAGACCCCCCCCCCCCAGGTTCGAACTTTAAAGGAATATTTCACTTTTATTGTTTCACTTTAAGCATTATTGAAATCACTGCTCCCTAAAAAAACTGACGTTTTTAAAACTTTTTTTTGCATTGATACATGTCCCCTGGGGGCAGGACCCGGGTCCCCAAACACTTTTTATGACAATAACTTGCATATAAATCTTTAAAATTAGCACTTTTGATTATTCATGTTCGTGTCCCACATACTTTAATGGTTTTCGTGTGTTCTGACAAATTTTTTGCCTGTTCGATATCTTCTGGTGCAAACCGAACTCTAGCCAAAACTTATTTTTTAGCTCTTGATAGTGTTAGAAGGGTATTTTTTGTTACTCTAATGCCCCGTACACACGGTCGGATTTTCCGACGCAAAATATTCGATGGGAGCTTTTTGTCGGAAATTACGATCGTGTGTAATCTCCATCAGACATTTTCCATTGGAATATCCATCGCACAAAATTTGAGAGCTGGTTCTAAAATTTTCCGATAACAAAATCCGTTGTCGGAAATTCAGATCGTGTGTACACAATTCCAACAGACAAAGTTCCACGCATGCTCGGAATCAAGCAGAAGAGCTGCACTGACTATTGAACTTAATTTTTCTCAGCTCATCGTACGTGTTGTACGTCACCGCGTTCTTGACGTTTGCAATTTCTGTGTATGCAAGACAAGTTTGAGCCAACATCCGTTGGAAAAAATCCATGGATTTTGTTGTCGGAATGTCTGATCAATGTCCGATCGTGTGTACGGGGCATTGGTGTGCTTGAGGGTGCTCATTGCTTGTCCAAGAGACAGTAGGTTTGATTTATTGAAAGAGAAAAGCATGTTCTATTTGTAAGGTGAGTTTTCACTTTGAAAATTTACTTTTCAAAGAACACTCCATAATGCACAAAATAATAAAAGGGATTTGTGTTTGCAGGTGATTGGAAGATTGAAGTCAGCACAGTTTCACTTTATTCACTAAGCTGAGTATATTTTCACTTCTAAAATGAATTTTTACTTAGCTTAGCAAATGGGTTTATGCTATGCTATGCTAACTTCAGTCATCCAATCACAGGTGAGCAAAAATCTAAAAATCTAAATTTTTTTCATTTTTTTCTTGTATGAGAGTGGGTATTACCTCCTCATTTAAGCCACTTGAAGATTCATTTTGGAAAAGGAACATGCTCCACTACCTAATAATTCCAAAGATTCTAACTTTTTACCATCCCAAATATAGAAAGTACTGTCTGGTGTCACTTTAATGTACTCCCATAATCACAACTAAAGGATAAGCAGTATGTGTACTAAAGCACTCATTAGCCAGTCTTGTATGGGTAAAAAAAAACAAAAAAACAATTGCCCTCAATTCTTATTCAATGTATGTTTTATAGACCAAAGCTACTTTATTTAATATTGCAATTCAGTACAGTGCATTAAGCCAGTGTAAGTATTTAGTCTTCAGTTTACCTTCCTACTGCCTAATAATTTAATTGCTTATTCTACACCATGATTTATTGCAGTTTGCACTGTCTTTTTAAAAAGTCTAAGTTGGGATGCCTTTGACCTTATGAGTTAGCAAAAGTACATCATCTAAATGTGTAGCGGCATGTAATTATAAAATGTTCTACTTATGTGTACCCTTGCATTGTTTGTATTCTTATAGAACATTCTTAACCTTTAAAAAAACTATGCCCCACTCAGCATTGACAGGATGTTTTATTTGAAGTGGATTTCTATTGAAGGAAGTATGGAAACCAACATAGTGAAGCTTTGTATATACAGTGGAGACGGAAAGTATTCAGACCCAAAATTTTCACTCTAAAATCATTTAAGTTCATTTGTTTTCTTCATTAATGTACACACAGCACCCCATATTGACAGAAAAACACAGAGTTGTTGACATTTTTGCGGATTTATATTATTATTTAAAAAAAAAAAAAAAACTGAAATCTCACATGGTCCTAAGTATTCAGACCCTTTGCTGTGACACTCATATTTAACTCAGGTGCTGTCCATTTCTTCTGATCATCCTTAAGATGGTTCTACACCTTCATTTGAGTCCAGCTGTGTTTGATTATACTGATTGGACTTGATTATGAAAGCCACACACCTGTCTATATAAGACCTTACACCTCACAGTGAATGTCAGAGAATCATGAGGTCAAAGGAACTGCCTGAAGAGCTCAGAGACAGAATTGTGGCAAGGCACAGATCTTGCCAAGGTTACAAAAAAAATTCTGCTGCACTTAAGGTTCCTAAGAGCACAGTGGCCTCCATAATCCTTAAATGGAAGACGTTTGGAATGGCCAGAACCCTTCCAAGAGCTGGCCCTCCGGCCAAACTGAGCTATCGGGGGAGAAGAGCCTTGGTGAGAGAAGTAAAGAAGAACCCAAAGATCACTGTGGCTGAGCTCCAGAGATTCAGTCAGGAGATGGGAGAAAGTTGTAGAAAGTCAACCATCACTGCAGCCCTCCACCAGTTGGGGCTTTATGGCAGAGGGACCCGACAGAAGCCTCTCCTCAGTGCAAGACACATGAAAGCCTGCATGGAGTTTGCTAAAAAGACACCTGAAAGACTCCAAGATGGTGAGAAAAAGATTATCTGGTCTGATGAGACCAAGATAGAACTTTTTGGCCTTAATTCTAAGCGGTGTGTGTGGAGAAAACCAGGCACTGCTCATCACAACTGCCCAACAAGACAATGACCCTAAGCGCACAGCTAAAATAACGAAGGAGTGGCTTCACAACAACTCTGTGACTGTTCTTGAATGGCCCAGTCAGATCCCTGACCTAAACTCAATTGAGCATCTCTGGAGAGACCTAAAAATGGCTGTCCACCAACGTTTACCATCCAACCTGACAGAACTGGAGAGGATCTGCAAGGAGGAATCGCAGAGGATGCCCAAATCCAGGTGTGAAAAACTTGTTGCATCTTTCCCAAAAAGACTCATGGCTGTATTAGATCAAAAGGGTGCTTCTACTAAATACTGAGCAAAGGGTCTGAATACTTAGGACCATGTGATATTTCAGTTATTCTTTTTTAATAAATCTGCAAAAATTCAACAATTCTGTGTTTTTCTGTCATTATGGGGTGCTGTGTGTACATTAACCGCTTCCCGACCGCCTCCTGCACATATACGTCGGCAGAATGGCACGGCTAGGCAAAACCACGTAAGGTACGTGGCCCTTTAATTGCCTAGCCGTGGGGCGCGCGCGCGCCTCCGACCCGCGCTCGTGACCCGGTCGGGAGCTCCATGACCACGGCCACGGGACCAGCGGACCCGATCGCCGATGGATCGGGTCACAGAGCTGAAAAACGGGGATAGGTATGTGTAAACAAACCTCTCCCCGCGCTTCCTACTCTGCCTGTCATTGATCGGCTGTTCCCTGTCATCGGGAAAGCCGATCAATGATGTCAGATGTCAGCCCCGCCCCCTAATGTTAAAAAAAAACACACACGTCACAGCCCATAACCTCTCCCCTCCCCCTAGTGGTTAACTCTTTCACTGCCACTGTCATTTATACAGGAATCAATGCATTTAAATAGCATTGATTGCTGTATAAATTACAATGGTCCCAAAAATGTGTCAAAAATGTCCGATGTGTCCGCCATAATATACATAAAATACATAAAATACAGTGATGATTTCGCACTATTATGCACCAAAAAATGTAATAAATATAATTATATAAATATACTATCACAGTGTATAAAAGTATATATTTGTGAATCGATATATATAGTGCACCAAGTGCTAAAAAATATATATATAGACTTAATAAAGTATCAAATAAATTAAAGTGCTCAATGTGCTAATTACCACAAATCAATTATGTGTCACAGACAAAAAAGCAATGGTTGAGCATGAGAAATATAGAATGCTCCTGGTAAGTCCCAATTGGTGTATGAGAGATAAAGTAAAATAACTTTTCTATTGCATAGATAACTACAATGATAAAGTCCAGGTGGTAAATGGTTATAACCACTGACCCAAGAAACGTCTCTAAATATAAAAGGAGATGGCAGAAATGACAGTGGTCTTCAATCTCCAAACTGGGGGATGGTGGGTGTGTGAGGACCTGATCCTAAATCGTGCTCTCTAGCCTCTCACCGGTAAATCAATGTTCATGGGCATCCGAAAGACACGGGGGTACACTCCAATTCCACTGTATCCCTCCACTGGCTCCACTGTATTAGTACTTCCAAAGATGCCTGTCAGCTGGCTTCCATGGGATAGATCCACTTAACCTCCACTATACTCCTGTAATGTCTCCACTCACTGGGTGCTTCTGATGGGGATGTTTCACCAACTTCCTATAACCAAAATGGCGGCCGCGATCCCGCAGAAAGTCTCGCCAAAACAAGGGGGGGAGGGTGAAGCAGAACAAAAGGGACCCAATGGTGAAGTACGTCTTAATAGAACACTTTAATTATAAAAAGTTAAAACTCTTACATCAAAAACACATTATAACAGCATAAAATGGCGATCTGACGCCAGTCTCACAGTACTTTCGGTATCCTTGTCCGGCCACTCCCTACGCTTTGCGTCACGTGCTCGTGACTTCATCAGGGGAACCTGATTGGCTGGAATGGACTGTTATTTATTTAATGAAACCGGAAGTAGATTAGCGGCCATTTTGCCGTGGTCCGTTTCTTAAAAAAAACAAACCGCGGCCATTTTTTAATGGTCTTATGCCGGTTTATGCAGCTAGCATTGTCTAGCGGCTCTTGAGGACTAGTGAGCATTGTTGGCGATGTTACAAATAATTTAAACGTAGCGGTGGAACTTATTGCATATATTATACAAGCAAGTGTTATACAAAGTCGATAGCTGAAATTGTCATTTGTGTTTGTTGTCTTTTAAGTAAAGGAAGATATTATCTCCCTAGTGGCAAAAAGGAAGAAATAACAGTACCCCTGCAGCCATTTTTTAGTGGCCCGTGTCCGCCATAATGTCGCAGTCACAATAAAAATCGCTGATCGCCCGCCATTACTAGTAAAAAAAAAAATATTAATAAAAATGTTATAAAACTATCCCCTATTTTGTAAACGCTATAACTTTTGCACAAACCAATCAATAATCGCTAATTGCGATTTTTTTACCAAAAATATGTAGAAGAATACGTATCGGCCTAAACTGAGGAAAAAAAAATTTTTTTTATATATTTTTGGGGGATATTTATTATAGCAAAAAGCAAAAAATATTGCATTTTTTTCAAAATTGTCGCTCTATTTTTGTTTATAGCGCAAACAATTAAAACCGCAGGGGCGATCAAATAACACCAAAAGAAAGCTCTATTTGTGGGAAAAAAAGGACGCCAATTTTGTTTGGGAGCCACGTGGCACGACCGCGCAATTGTAAGTTAAAGCGACGCAATGCCGAATCGCAAAAAGGGGCCTGGTCCTTTGGCTGCCAGGGGGCTGAAGTGGTTAATGAGGAAAAAAAAAAAATGAACTTTTAGCAAATGGCTGCAATATGAAAAAGAGTGAAAAATTTAAGGGGGTCTAAATATTTTCCGTCCCCACTGTATACATGCTCAAGCATATACTTGGAAGGGTTAGTGCCAGTGACTTAAAACGGACACCAGAAATTAGTAATGTTGATAAATATCTTATAAAGAAAGTGTTTCTAATACAGAGAGTTTCGTGCAGCACAAAGGCTTTGTTTTTTAAAATTCTCGAACAACAAAAGGGACTAAAATGCTGCAAATGATAAGAAGACTGCAATTCCTAATCATCAAGTTTAGTGTATATTTCAAATACATTTCTTATGAGGAATCCTAAAATGAGCCTGTACCTTGTACATGCATCCCTTATTTTCAGGTTATCGAATACTTTTTTTACTGCTTCTAGTTATGGCACTTGGTCAGTCACCATGAACAACTTTTGTTGACTTAACAGAACAGCAGAAGACAAACTTTCAGTTTAAAGCTTTTAAATAAAAAAATCAAATCTCTTCTGGTTTATAATTCATTAAGCCAGAACTCCAGTTCACATCTATCCAGAGCTGGAATGTGGACAGGCACTTGGACATCATCACGTACAATATAGGAGCAGTGGCCACATCAGGATGGGAAGTAGCAGCTGGCCCTACATTGTATGTGATGAAATCACCAAGAATTGAGGCTACAAGACTCATCAGAGATCAACAAGTAGATTGATTTTGGGGGACTTTTAATTACAACCAGAACCCATGAGCAGGACTCCGGATAAAGGAAAGTAATTTACCTTCAGTCATTTCATCTTATCGTTCACAGATCCCTTGTTAGCTGGGGTGGGGAGTTAAGGTTTTGGAAAAGCCCCCAGGTAGACTTTACACATTTTGTTTAAACAAAAGAAACATTTATACTTACCTAGGTGGATGCAGCATCAGTCTGATCCTGCATCTGTCCCCTACCACCTCTGGACTGAGAACTGAGCTATAAAAAACCACTGATCGCTTAGCTCTCGGTTTTCAGTTAGCAGAGAGTCAGTGACCTCTCTGCTCTGCCCCTCTAGCGCTCACTGAAGCACCAGGCTGTGGAGGGGGCAGGAGTAGCTGGCTCAATCTCGCAGCAGCTTGCTGAGAATCTGAGCCAGCTGCAGGTCTAGGCAGCTAGATCGGCCTAGAGTATACACAGTGCCACTGTAGGACCAGCCAGTGTGTAGGTTGATGTCACCGAGCAGCCTTTCTAAGGATGCCTGTTTGGGGGAAACGTGTCATGTGGAGTTGCTCTGTGATTTCAACTAGCACACCGATCGCTGGCACAACATATGTGGTGGCATTGTGTATACTCTTTGCCATTTGTTTGTTCCTACTGAACATGCAAGTGCAATACTTTTTTAGTGTTTTAAGCTGTACTGCCCTATGAGGCTTCTCCTTTGTTTCATTTCGCCATTATATGTGGATTTGAGTGTGGGCTAAGGAGACAGATATCCTCTGTTGTTATCATAATGGAGCTGATTGCCAGGACCCTCGGTATTATTCAAAGTGCTCTGTGATCTTTTCTCTGGTAGAAGCTGTGCATGGGGTGAGTGCTACCTGTACTCTGGAAGCACTTACTTTACATTTATTTGAATGTCACTTAAAGCACCTTGAGTCACTGGTGGACTTTTGACACAGTTTGTGGACTTTTTGGCACATATGTGTTTATGCTTTGCTCTTATAATTCATGTTTATGTTTTTTGGTTTTGTTTCACTTTGTGATTGCATTTAAAGGGGACACGTGCACTTATTTTTTTTCAAATTTTTTTTTTTTAATGTCCTGTATTTAGACATTTGTGAGTGCCGCAGTCCCATACACTAAGCGCAAGTTTTAATTGTTTTTTGATCTATGTACATTTCAAGGAATTTAGAAAACTTTGTTATTCTGAAGAAATAGCTGTTTGCCTGTGTCCATGTCAATCTAATGAGAGTGATTTGATCATATCAATCAGCAACTGCACTTGCAGTGTTCTAAGAGGAAAAGTGGCAAGGTCTACATCCCTTCAGATGTAATTTCTCTTTGTGAATATCTTGCCCAAAATGAAATTTTTGTTGCAGGGGTTGCTCAAAATCTGACTTTTATCCTGGTGCAAATTTCTAGGAAAAAAAATAAGCCAATCATACAAGCAGGAAATTACATTTGTGGGGGTGTTCTGCACACCATCTGTGTATAGAATACCTCCAGGTTGCCATATTGCATTGCATTTTACAGAAAATGACAATGCTGCGTATTAACCACTTTATTACCGGGCCATAGCTGAAAGATGACTACAGCACGGCTCTCTTGTTCTGGGAAGACGTTCATGGATGTCCTCCCAGAACATGCCTCCAATGTGGGGCACGCACCGGGTGAGCTCTGCGATCGCTGTGTCTTTTGGACACAGCTGATCACAGATTGAGGTCTGTATATAGAGTAAAGCATGCTTGTTATTCTCACTGTGGAACCTAAGGGGTTAATCCTCTGCATTGTGAAAAAAGGCTGTTTGATCCTGTCTTCTCTGATCCTCCCCTTCTTCCACAGTCCCCAATCCATCTCCTTGTGGGCACTCCTTGTGGGTATATAGAGTATTGTGGGCACTCTGCACATGCCCAGTTTGGTGTGTATTGCTAGCTAGAGAATCTTTTTCTTGTCTTAAGAGGGTGCATGTGATCGGCACATGGCCAATCAGCACTGTCCAGACAGAGGGTCAGAGGTCCTGCAGCCTCATAGGACAGTCAGAGGAGAATGAAAACTCCTCCTACAAGCTTTAACAAGACACTGATAGAAGTTACCAGATTGCTATATACTGCTGATGAGAAAAGGTATTTAGCATTATTTATATTTACTAAACTAATTGCATTCCCATGGTCTGTACTGTGGGAGACCAGATATAGTGAATGTAGGGTCCTGGGTTTAGTTTAGTAACACTGAGCACAAGACCTGAGATGAGTACTGTTTTCTCACAGTGCAGCCACCTCTGTGTATGTTTAATAATTTAATTTCTCACAGCACATATTTTTTAATAGCACCAATGCATGCAAAGGACACATATACTTTACTTGATGCTGCAAACTTTTACTGGAATCATATTAACATAGAGCACAGCAATTGCTCCACAGTGCCTGCAGTCACAGAAGGCAGTGAGGGCTTGTTTTAAAACTCAGGTACTGTTAGGGATATGTAGACACTTAAATGTCCTTAGCCTGGCCACAGTTCTGCTTTAAAGTGTAAGTAAACCCCCCTATCGTTTTCAGCCAAGGAAGTTGCCATATTTGCCTCTGTTTGATCTACAACTGCCATGATGCTGCACATGTGATCAGTAATCACACCAGCCATTGGATGGTTTGACAGTTTGGTCGAGAGCACAACCAATGGGAGTGTTACATTTCTGGCACATGCCGTAAATGAAACTGTTTTATGGATGGGTTTACTTACGCTTTAATCTTCCCAAAGTGGTTCATAATTTGGAAGTGGAAGGAAAATGATATATGGTTTTCAAAAGTTTTTACAAATAAAAATGTGAAAAGTGTGGCGACAATTTGTATTCTGCCCCTGAGTCAATACTTTGTAGAACTACCTTGTGCTGCAGTTACAGCTACAAGTCTTTTTTGGTACCAGCTTTTCACATCTAAAGAGTGACATTTTTGCCCATTCTTCTTTTCAAAATAGCTCAAGAGCTATCACATTGGATGGAGAGCGTCTGTGAACACCAATTTTCAATTCTTGCCCCAGATTCTCAATTGGAATTAGGTCTGGACTTTGACTGGGCCATTCTAATACATAAATATGTTTTGATCTAAACCATTCCATTGTAGCTCTGGCTGTAAGTTTAGGGTCGTTGTCATGCTGTAAGGTGAACTTCCGTCCCAGTCTTAAGAAATTTGCAGTCTCTAACAGGTTTTCTTCTAAGATTGCCCTGTATTTGGCTTCATCCATCTTCCCATCAACTCGACTAGCTTTTTTGTCCCTGCTGAAGAAAAGCATCTCCACAACATGATGCTGCCACCACCATGTTTCATGGTGATGTGAAATGTTAGTTTTCTGCCACACATAGCGCTTTGCTTTTAGGCCAAAAAGTTCAATTTTGGTCTCATCTGACCAGAACACCTTCTTCCACATATTTGTTGTATCCCCCACGTGGCTTCTCGCAAACTGAAAACGGGACTTCTTATTGCTTTCTTTTAACAATGGCTTTCTTCTTGCCACTCTTCTATAAAGGCCAGATTTGTGGAGTACACGACTAATAGTTGTCCTGTGGACAGATTTTCCCACCTGAGCTGTGGACCTCTGCAGATCCTCCAGAGTTACCATGGGCCACTTGGCTGCTTCTCTGATTAATGCTCTCCTTGCTCAGCCTGTCAGTTTAGGTGGACGGCCATGTCTTGGTAGGTTTGCAGTTGTGCAATACTCTTTCCATTTTTGGATGATGGATTGAACAGTGCTCCATGAGATGTTCAAAGCTTGGGATATTTTTTTATAACCTAACCCTGCTTTAAACTTCTCCACAACTTTATCCCTGACCTGTCTGGTGTGTTCCTTGGCCATCATGATGCTGCTTGTTCAATAAGGTTCTCTAACAGACCTCCTAGGGCTTCACAGAACAGCTGTATTTATACTAAGATTAAATTACACACAGGTGGACTCTATTTACTAATTAGGTGACTTCTGAAGGCAATTGGTTCCACTAGATTTTAGTATGGGCTAAAAAGGGGGCAAATACAAATGCATGCTACACTTTTCAGATATTTATTTGTAAAAAATGTTGAAAACCATTTATCATTTTCCTTCCACATCACAATAGTGTGCCACTTTGTGTTGCTCTATCACATAAAATCCCAATAAAAAACATTTAAGTTTTTGGTTGTAACATGAAAAAATGTGGGTATGAATACTTTCTCAAGGCACTGTGTGTGTGTGTGTGTGTGTGTATATATATATATATATATATGTGTGTATATATATATATATATATATATATATATATATATATATATATATATATATATATAAAATATACAGTGGCTAAAATAAGTATTGATCACATTACCATTTTTCTAGGTAAATATATTCCTAAAAGTGCTATTGACATGACATTTTCGACATATATCAATAACAACCCGTGCAATTCATACATACAAAGCAACCAAAACAAATAAGTTCAGAAATTAAGTTATGTGTAATAAAAGGGAGTGACACAGGGAAATAGTATTGTACACGCTAACTGAGAAAGAAGTTGAGTGCACGTGCTCAGCGTCATATCCAGAGGTTGTCTTTGGGAAATAGACATATGAGTGCTGCCAGCATTGCTGCAGAGGTTGAAGGGGTAGGGGTCAGCCTGTCAGTGCTCAGACCATACGCCGCACACTGCATCAAATTGTTCTGCATGGCTGTCATCCCAGAAGGAAGCCTCTTTTATAGATGATGCACAAGAAAGGCCGCAAACAGTTTGCTGAAGACAAGAAGACTGAGGACATGGATTACTGAAACCATTTCCTGTGGTCTGATGAAACCAAGATAAACTTATTTGGTTCAGATGGTGTCAAACGTGTGTGGCGGCAACCAGGTGAGGAGTGCAAAGACAAGTGTGTCTTTGTACTCCTCCAAGACCACCACTGCCTTGCTAAAGAAGCTGAGGGTAAAGGTGATGGACTGGCCAAGCATGTCTCCAGACCTTAACCCCATTGAGTATCTGTGGGGTATCCTCAAACAGAAGGTGGAGGAGCGCAAGGTCTCTAACATCCACCAGCTCCTTGATGTCGTCATGGTGAGTGGAAGAGGACTCCAGTGGCAACCTGTGAAGCTCTGGTGAACTCCATGCCCAAGAGGATTAAGGCAGTGCTGGATAATAATGGTGGCCACCCAAAATATTGACACTTTGGGCCCAATTTGGAGATTTTCACTTAGGGGTGTACTCACTTTTGTTGCCAGCGATTTAGACATTAATGGCTGTGTGGAGTTATATTATATTAAGGGACAGAAAATTTACACTGTTATAAAAGCTGTACACTCACTACTTTACATTGTAGCAAAGTGTCAGTTCTTCAGTGTTGTCACATGAAAAGATATAATAAAAATATTTACAAAAATGTAAAAATGTGAGGGGTGTACTCACTTTCGTGAGATACTGTATGTATGTATATATGTGTGTGTATATATATATTAGTTAGCTACTATGTGTCTGAACATGTCATTACATGTTCTTTTTATCTTTGGTTTCACTTTTTTAACTGGGCGGCACTGTAATCTCACAATATCTCACAACAGGCAACCTACGTCCTTCTATACGAATCTCGGCCATTTTTAGAGGAAAAACTTCTCCTCTGCTCTTCTTCTGAGAACTGAAGTTCTCGGATTCATAAACAGGCTGCAGAGAAAATCATTTTTCTCTGAGAACTGAACTGAGAAAAAAATTCTCACTTTAATAAATGTACACCTTTATGTTGTTAGACTACTAGTTACTTCTTTGGTTTATTCAAAATCCCATGCCAGTTTGGTATATGCAAATCCATCCATGTGTACATTCTTAAAACATAAATGTGCTGTCAATTTATTTATTTCTGGTATGGGGTAACATTTGACCTTCTAAGGTTCTAAGATTTAGGGGCAAATGATGCCCTAAGTACAGCCCAACAATGCTGCTCCCTTTGGCCCCTTTATTGTTCAGCTGATAAGACATGAATGCTGGGTTCACACCTTCATCGTTTTTGCAGCCTGCATTTGCATGGGCACAGCAGCCCAGTCATATGAATTGTTCCGCAAAAAAAAGGTGCATGCACCTTGCAGTGCAATTTGACTGCGCGTGGTTGCGGGTTTGGGAACAGACGTGATTCCCGCACCTGCAGCCACACGCATCGGTGTGAACCTAGCGTTAAACTCAATAAGTGTTGAAAGTGAAGTTAGGTTTAAAAAATTTAAGTTTATGGGTCTGTAATGCACCTAAGTGGCCCTGGAGAGAGTGGACCTGCATAAGGGATATAAATAAACAATAGAGGCATTAACAGTTGGACCTCTGTAAGTATATATATATGTGTAGTGGGAGGTTGGGAATGGTTAGCTTAGGGTAAAGAAGGAAAAAAAAAAGTACACTTTGTTTAAAAGTGCACTTATCCTTTAAGGGCATAATAGCTAGTGGAACACTTGGTGGTCCCCCTTCGCTTGTTGCCCTAACCCAGGGGTCCCAAACTAGCAGCCCTCCAGCTGTTACACAAAACTACAAGTGCCATGAGGCATTGCAAGGCTGACCAGTTACAAGCATAACTCCCACAGGCAGAGGCATGATGGGACTTTCACAACAGCTGGAGGGCCGCCAATTTGAGACCCCTGCCCTAAGCACATGCTAAGAATTTTTCTAGTGGCTAATCCAGCCCTGCTTGGGTCCTGTAGCTTACACAGAGGTGTAAGTGGTGCACAGGGTGGTTTGGAATGTGGGGGTAGTAAGTATCAGTTGGTTGGGGGTTGGGGTTAGGGAGCTATCAAGAGAACCTGTCACTTTATCCTGAATGGACAAAGTGACAGATTACCTTTAAAGTCAGCTAGGGGCTACATGATGTTTTGTTTACTTCATATTACACTTTGCTTTCACTCTTTGTGCTGCCTTTTTTTAATACTCCTACATTTATTCAAGTATTTACAAGTAATTTCTATTCATATGTATTATACCAACCACATAATTCAGTTTTAAGGAAGGACATACAGCTGTGCCTATATTTAACTACTGTTATGAGTAAAATCATGTTACTCCCTCATTCATATTTAGCATTGCATCATTTGCATTGACATGCAACCTGCATGAGCCTGCATCCATTGCCATTATCATCTACTGGCTCCATGCTGATGTTTAGCTGGAGGCCATTTAAATATACAACAAGAGGCAGAAAAAATCAGTACATAAACTCATGACAGGAGGGATATTTGCATGCATTTAAATAAGCAATGTACTGTACATCATGTGAGTGCTTGTTGGTACTGCGGGCTAACAATGTATACAGTAGGTAAGATGCCATATCTATTTATATAGGCACTTCTAGCTGAGAGGATCAGCAGCTCTACACATAATTAGTTTGGAAAAACAGTTCTAAATTTTTTTTTACAAACCGCAAGTTAACCAGCTTTTAAAAATAAGAAACAATCAAACCCATTAACAACTAATCGCATTATAGCTTTCATTTATTTGATTTAATAAAAACCCAAGAAAAATTGTAATGATAATGGAGATCACCAGTCCTTATATGATGACTGCATTGGTTTTCTTCTTCAGATTTTTATTTTCACTTGCAGAAACACATTCTGCCTTATGCCGCGTGCACACGACCGGAATAAACTCAGACGGTCTTTCCGATGAAGTTCCACCGAAACGGTCTTGCCTACACACGATCATATCAAAGTCCGTCCGTCTAGAACGCGGTGACGTACACCACGTACGATGGGGCTAGAAAAGGGAAGTTCAATAGCCAGTAGCCAAAAGCTCCTGTCTCGTACTTGCTTCAGAGCATGCATCGTTTTTGGTCCGTCGGACCAGCATACAGACGATTGGTTTTCCCCATAGGAATTGGTTCCATCGGATAAATTTAGAACATGTTCTATTTCTAGGTCTGTCGGAATTTTCGAAAAAAAAAGTCAGATGAGGCCCACACACAATCGGAATGTCCGATGTAAAGATTCCATCTGACTTTTTCTGCCGGAAAGTCCGACGTGTTTACGCAGCATTAAAATGAACACGCTCAATCACTGTACTGTATCTGGGAATGAGCACATATCTTGAAGAGTTTTTTCTCAATGTATGGCACTATATATTGTGACAGAACGGATGGAAAGGGATTGAAAAAGGACACATAGGGGGTTATTTACTAAAGGCAAATCCACTTTGCACTACAAGTGCAAACTGCAAAGTGCACTTGAAATAGCACTGAAAGTGCACTTGGAAGTGCAGTCACTGTAGATCTGAGGGGGACATGAAAGGGAAATAAAAAACAGCATTTTAGCTTGCACATGATTGTATAATAAATCAGCAGAGCTTCCCCCCTCATTTCAGATCTACTCCTCAGATTTACAGCGACTGCACTTCCAAGTGCACTTTCAGTGCAATTTCAAGTGAACTTTGCACTTGTAGTTTGCACTTGTAGTGCAAAGTGGATTTGCCTTTGGTAAATAACCCCCAGAGTTTGCATGTCTGCTGACTGCAGGGCTACAGAACAGTTATTTTGAGAAGAGAAATCTGCTCTGGCAGCTTTCTCAGGATTTTGCTATCTCTGGATGGGGACTCTGTAGTTTGGAGATCCCTAAGTGTCTTGGGTGGGACAGGATCTCCAACCCTGTGTCTGGGTGTTTTGGACAGCCAGCAGGGTGTATGTCCCATATAATGAAGGGCTGGTGAGAGCAGTAGGAGGTGGAAGGTGGAGTGTGAGCAGCCTGTTGCTGCTGTGTAAAGACAGACCCCTGTCAGGAAAACTGTTTGACCTGTGTGAGACTAAAACCCCCGGTGAGGGGGGACTTCTTGTCTGAAGGACTGGGAAGGTCGGGAAGGCTACAAGGGCCTAGACCAGAGGAGGGGTCTGGGTGGCTGGGAGAGCCAAGGCGGCTAGCAAGTCCAAGGGGGCTGAAGGAAGTCCTGAAGTCTTGAGGACATTGAGCAAACCCAGGGGGCTGGCGTATCCTGTTAAGGCCAGGAGTAGACCTGGGCAGCAAGGAGCTGCAAACTGAGGCAGAGTAAGCCTAAAGCCCCATACACACGGTCGGAAAATCCGACCACCAAATCCATCGGATTTGGTCCGACGGATTTAGTCCGACACTGGTGTTGCATACACACGGTCGGACAAAGTTTTCGGAAAATCCGATCATTCTGAACGTGGTGGCGTTCGTTGCCTATGACGGGACTACGTAGAGGCTAGTAGCCAATAGCTTTGGTCTTGTAATGTGATCTGAGCATGCGTGGCACTTTGTCCGTCGGAATTCGCTACACACGATCGGAATTGGTGTGATCGGACTTTGTTGTCGGAAAATTTTTAGAGCAGGAGATACAACTTTGTCCGTCGGACAATCCAATGGAAAATGTCCGATGGTGCCTACACACGGTCGGAATTTCTGACAACATTGTCCGATAGGACAGAATCCATCGGAAAATCCGACCGTGTGTATGGGGCTTAAGAGTCAGGTGGCTTGGCATTTTTTTTCGTTGTTGCATTTGCTGAAGAAGAACCCCTGTGTGGAAAATCCTGTGAATAAACCTTTTTTCCTTTTTTTTTTGTTCCTTTTAATAAAAATGGACCGGCAGTCCCCTAAAACTGATAACTAGACTAACTTGACTGCTGTGGACTAGCTAGAAAAATGCATCTATCACTGAGCTAACGGTCCCCCACGTTACTATCTATCTTTATATATATATATATATATGTATTGTGGGAGATTAGCTTGTGGGGATCACCTGTCTGGAAAATAAGGTCAGCATGCAGGCAGTTTCTTTAAAATCTGGCGGGTTGCCTGGTTTATTTAGTAGAGGTTTCCAAAGTCATGAAGACAGACAACAACAAAAAATAGTAAATTAAATCCTTGCCGTCCGGTGCTAAACTATACAGTAGACTCCTCTCTATACGGTGTGGGGCTGGTCAAAACATGTGGTAAAGCAAACCTTCTTTTTAAATCCAGAGCTCCTCTCTCTCAGATTCCCTTCTGGGTCTCAAGCCAGAGCTCTCTTGTGCTCTCTTCCTGCTCATTTAAAGTCCACCTGAATGTGGACTCAAGTGGACCACAACATTTGGACTGGAACCAAGCCTACCACAGAGGCTGGAAAAACCCAGGGTGGATTTCGGTTCAGTCTCTTACAATAGAATGCATGCTAGGTGAAATATACAGATTATTCATTACCTCACCTCACATACCATCACAATATATATATATATATAATCAGTCATGTTGGCCTTTTTTTCTTCCCTTAACTATGAGTCTCCTTCTTTGTTTTTTAGATCTGTAACATATCTTTTCGCCATAGGGTTGATAGTCTTATGGGTAACACTCAGCATGTGATTTGCTTTTTGGTTTTCTATCCCTGGTACCTTGCAAACTTTAATCCACCCATGGATTTCAATCAAAGTATCCTTCTCCAAACCTTTGGTACCCCTTCCTATTTCGAGCATGCCAACACTGTACAATGTTTATTTAATCATGACATGCATTTCCAAAAGCACAGCTTCGTCTTTAAACAGTTTTGGTTTTTGTTGAGCTTAATCTTACTGGTTGTTGTCCTCTCAGACTCTAATGCCGTGTACACATGATCGGAATTTCCGACAACAAATGTTCAATGTGTGCTTGTTGTCGGAAATTCCGACCATGTATAGGCTTCATCAGACATTTTTTGTCAGAATTTCTGACAAACAAAATTTGAGAGCTGGTTCTCAAATTTTACGATAACAAAATCCATTGTCGTAAATTCCGAGCGTGTGTAGACAATTCCGACGCACAAAATTACATGCATGCTCGGAATCAAGCAAAAGAGCCACACTGGCTATTGAACTTCATTTTTCTCGGCTCGTCGTAGGTGTTGTACATCACTGCGTGTTTGGCGTTCGGAATTTCCAACAACATTTGTGTGACCGTGTGTATGCAAGAGCCAACATCAGTCTGAAATAATGGATGCTCTTTAATGAGACCGTCTAAAAGTCAAATGGCACTTCCAAATTTTTATCATTGATTGAGTTGTATATTGCTATGTAAAATAATAAAATTCAGTCCACTGTAAGCATATGTGAATAGACAAGATTGTAATTAGTTAATGCTGTAATATGGCTCTGTGTGTGTGTGCTATATATAGTATAGATATTTCAGCTGTTCAGTAGTTGTAAGCTGCAGGAAAGGGCATGTCTGGAAACCCATGCTATATTTGGTGAACAGTGATATCACATCTGAAATCCTTTACATAATAGAATCATGTTTTTGTTAATCATTTTCCTGTTTGGAAAACAAACACCCAAATCTTGCTGATTAAACTATCTACAGAAAAAGTTGCCTACGTAAAAGTAAGATTATTGAAATTTGCCAACAGTTTCCAACACGTTATCTATATTCTGCTTTGATTTTCCTATGAGTGGCAGGACTTTTTTTCTATTGTTGAAAAAAACTAATAAAAGAAAATTAAGTCACCAAATTTGAATTCAAATAATGCCTCCTATAGGTACATTATTTGAATTCAAATTTGGTGACTTAATTTTTAGCTCAGCATCTAAAATAAAATTTATTGTGAAAATACGATTGATAAATTCTGATCAGAAATAATGGAACACTTGTTAGATGAAAAAATATTCCCTGTTTCATTCTATCCGGTTGTAACATTTGGTGTGCTTATTCAATTGTCTTTATGTGCTCATTTAATTGTTTTTGATTTGTTATAATAAAGCAAATTTACAGGGCAATGTGGTAAAAACCTAAAAACAAAGACAAACTTTTTTTTCATTTATAGTAATTAATGCAATTTTTGCAAACTTTGTTTAAAATGGTTGTAAAGGCAGAAGATTTGTTATCTTAATGCATCCTATGCTATATGATAAAAAGCCTTCTGTGTGCAGCAGCCCCCCTAATATTTACCTGCGACCCCTCTCTGTCCAGCGATGTCCACGAGTGTCGGGGCTCCATGTCTGAATGGACACAAGGAGCTGTGACTCGGCTTGGGTGCCCCCATAGCATTCTGCTTGCTGTGGGGGCACTGAACAGGAGGGAGAGGCCAGGATCACAGAAGAGGGACCCGAGAAGGGGGGGATCCGGGCTGCTCTGTGCAAATCCACTGCAACAGAGAAGGTAAGTATAACATGTTTATTATTTCTATAGGAAAAAAAATATTGACTTTACAATCACTTTAAGTTTTGGATAGTGTAGGGAAGGATTAAAACCTCAGTTGTAGGGAAGGATTAAAACCTCAATTGTGTTTTATTTGTTTTCTGTATCCCAGCTAGGAATTTTATTATTTTACACATCATTTGTCCTGGTGACCAATGTCATTTGGAATGAAAGTGAAAGAAAATCTAAGATGTTGAGCTTGTCACCAGAACAGAAATACAGGGAAAACTTTCCAGTGGGGACACAACTGTTCCAGTGTTAGCTATGAGAGGATTTTCCTCACTTTGCAGAGTTTTCCTTTCACGTGTCCCAACCCACCAATCAGTGCCCATCAGTGATGCCAGTCAGTGCAGCCTTTCAGTGCCCATCAGTGCCTGCTCATTAGTGCTGCCCATCAATGCCTATCAGTGCCTCCCAATAGTGCCCATCAGCACCGCCCATCAGCGTCCACCAGTGCTATCCATCAATGCCCACCAGTGCTGCCTATCAGTGACCACCAGTGCCACCTATCAGTGCTCATCAGTGCTGCCTATCAGTGCTCATCAGTGCCACCTATCAGTGCCCATCAGTGCAGCATATTAGTGCCTCCTCGTTAGTGCCACCTAATCAATGCCCATAAGTGCCACCTCATCAGTGCCCATAAGTGCTGCCTCATCAGTTCCCATCAGTGCAGCCTATCAGTGCCCATCAGTGCTGCCTCATCAATGCACATCAGTGAAGAAGAAAGATTACTTATTTACAAAATTTATTGACAGAAACTAAGAAAAATCTTTTTTTTTTTTTCAAAAATTTCAGTCTGTTTTCTTTAAAAACTCAGCAGTGATTAAATACCACCAAAAGAAATCTCTATTTGTGTGAAGAAAATAATTAAAACTTAATTTGCATGACCGCGCAATTGTCATTAAAAGAGTGACAGTGCTGAAAGTTGAAAAATGGCCTGGGAAGGAAAGGGGTGAAAGTGCCTTGTATTGAAGAAGTTAAATAGCATTTTTTTTCTTTATGCTGCAGCAGATTCTATACACAGTACTGATGTGACACTTTACAGGCCCACTAAAGGGACTACCCCAGGCACTATATTTAAAGACATTTAAAATTGTTATTGTTTCACTTTAAGCATCAAAAAAACCCTGCTCCTTTAAAAACAATCTTTTTTCTTTTTGCATTGGTACATGTCGCCCAGGAGCCGGGCCCCCATACCCTTTATATGGCCAGTTCCTTGCATGTAAGCCTTCAAAATGAGGACTTTGATTTTTCAAGTTCGGGTCCCATAGACTTCAATGGAGTTCACCATTCGGGTCTGAACTTTTGCGATTTTTGAGAATTCTGCCACAAACCAAGCCAGGGGGTGTTCGGCCCATCTCTAACATTGGAACTAGGATCTTCTAGTAGAAATTGGGGAGGAGTTCCCCACAGTAGACTAGTCTTCCACAAAAGCTGCATGCTATTAAACTCTGGCCTGGCTGTGTGTACATGACAGTAGAGGGCTCCTCACTTGGCTGAAGATCACTTGTCCAGCTACCTTTGCCTCATTAGGTGTGGCTTCTCTGAGATGCGGAGGGAGGGAAGCAGAGAAAATGATCTTTCCTGGGTATTTCGGGGAACCCAGAGAGTTATGGAAAGGGGCGATAAAGGGGCATCAAAGCACTGTAAGCAAATGGGCAATAACACTACCACTGCAAATAAAAGGTTCACTTGCAATAAATGTTGAACTTAATAAATATTCACCTTTTAATAGCTGGGAACAATTACTACTATTTTCAAACTTGACACTAGTCCTGTTTTACCAAGAATTTGAAAAAAAAGTATTTGTGACCAACCACATTCACACGTTCATCTATTGTTTTCAGTGCATTTTCCATTCCTATAGAGTAAGGAATGAGCGAACCAGGCAAACTTAATTTTTTTCCGGCCTTTTTCAAAGTTTATTTGCTGTAATTGTTAAAAAGGGCATGGGTAGCTGGAAATTTGCCACGGGGGATATGTATCAATGCAAAGCCTCATTTTCAAAATGTATTCAGTGGAGAGAGGGTCTTTTCATGCAGCATACAGGGAAATTGAAAATACACAAATGTTTTAAATAACATGCTTGGGGATGCATTAAAGTTATGCTTGAAGTTATAGAACAGTACAATATAGTCCTTTAAAAGTGACACTGAAAAAAAGGAAAGGAAGTGGTGTGGGGACTATTTAAAATTTAAACCAGACCACTATTGGGAAATACAACTTAGGTGGCCAAAAAAGGGAGGGCAGGGAGCATGCTGCCCCCTTTTCTGAACTATACCAGGCCACATTCCTTTCAACATTGGGGTTGAGGTGCTTTGCAAGTGAAGGGGGTCAAGACTACCCCCTTCATAGAACCTTGTCCCAGTGTTCTCTTAATGAATGAGGGGTTTTGTGGAGGAATCTTATAGGAATCTGAAAGCCATTTTTAAATAAGTTTCCCCCAGATATCTTGACTCCCTAAGGGAATGAGTACAGTGTACATTAGTATATAAATAATGTCCCCCAATTACATCAGTCATATCACCCAGCGATATGATTCCATCATCAATCGTGACAACTCCGTAACCCAACCGAATGTTCCCAGCACTACGATGACCGGCTGCATGACTATGTTGCCCAACTCACTACCTATGATAAATAACAGAATCCCTGTGGTGATGGTAAGTAAATAAGGGGTCTGGGCATCCTGGGTCATGTCATTAACCAAATATGGTCACATATTTGGTCAATCACATTGCCTGTGCTTTGTTTACATTTCAGCCTCTGAGTGTTCAGCTGGATAAACTGGCCAGACATGGGGGCATGTGCCATATACATTTGAAGGTGATATCTTAAAAACACCAACCCTTCAGAGTACATGCTTGGGAGATGCCTTCAAGTGGTATGTGGTTTTGACTTACGATTAAAATTAGAGTGCATTATCTAAGAGACACTGCCAGCACCCCAATCCTCTTCCTTTTCCTCCTCTGCCTCCTGCTGCTTCTGCCTTGCAAGATTGGAAGCAGTAAGCAAAGGATCCTACTGGGTCTAATACGGCAGGTAGTCCTCCTTTTTCACCTGCTGTTGTGCCTAGAGATTTCACCATGTAGTGTGTGCACCAGGAGGAACAAGAGAGGGATCATGTTGCTAATCCCTGACTCATTGGAGTTCACCATTCCTGTCACATTTTCAAGCAGTAAAAACGACACTGCACGCTCCATGAATCATGAGCCACTGATGTGATGAAAAAGTTGTCTCTGGAAAGTTGCCAGAATATATGGTCCAGTGTTGCTTCAAGGCATACCAGCTGCATAACAACATGTTTTGCCTGGGCTGTTGCATTGGCTGTGAGGCACTTGGGGGGGATAGCGGTTTTGAGGAGTCACAGAATGAGACCATTAGGGGGGTAGAGGTGACCCCGATGTCACCTTAACCAGGGTACAAAATACAGAGCAGCATCACCAGCTGCAGTGGTGTGCCCCCTTTCTGTATCATTCCCTGCTTTCAAAAAGTTTCACCCAGTCTGCAGTAAAGGATATGTAGCAACCCTCCCAATGTCTGCTGAATCAGAAAGATTGTGTCCAGAAAGATTGGTCTAGGGACACAAACACATTACCAGGGATATAATGGTTGCTGGGTACCTGATATGATGGTGTAGCACAGGCAATAAAGCCATGGAAGGGTGCCAACTCGACAAGCTGAAATGGGAACAGTTGCAAAGCCAGCAGTTTTGCCAAGCTGACATTAGGACTCTGGGCTTGGAGTTGATTAGGGGACACAATTTTTCTTCTGCTTCATCTACAAAAGAGGCACCTGTCTGGTCAAAGAGGCTGCTAGACACAGTGGGGTGCTATGCAGTTATTGTGAGGTTCAAGCCTGCACTTGTTCTTCCTCAGCATGGCCCTATGCTGACTCTCTTCTCTATTTTGTTTGGTGTACGCACATTTGTAGTACTTCTACCATTTGTGGGTCATCTGTGCCAGTGCACAAGGGGTAATTCTTGCGCAAAGTGTGCCCATCAATGCTCGTGACCAGGCGGAGATTGTGGTAAAGTGAAGAATCTAACATTAAGGCAGTTCCCCTACTTTCACTGTGTGGAGCAACTGAAGTACAGAGTTCCTCTGAAAAGTGAATTGTCCCATGTTACTACACAGTGTAATGTTTCCATTAGGAGGGATGTACTGAGCCTGCACCCACTCCATCAGTCCAGCCTCTGTTACCTCACTCCCAGTAACAGGATGGGGTCCCGCCAAGCATATGGAGTGAATCTCATGCATGCTCTGACTTGACTCATTCCTCTGCATACCAAGTGACCAGGCCATAGATCTCTGTGATGCCAGTCTGCTCCCAGTTGCCATGGGAGATGGACTGCTTGGGAAGGAACCAGAACACAGACCCCTCACTGCCGGAGGACCTGTCACCTTACCAGGTACCATGCCTAAATACTAGTTGCTTGTAGCGTCTTCTTTTACTTGGTTACTCAGAGCAATTAGACTCCTCTTCCTTGTCTTGTCGAGTTAACCTTTTGTAGTAGTGTTACTTCATACCCCATAGTGCAATTACAGACCCAGGTACTGTCCCTAATCCTAACTAATTATCAGGTACTCACCAGGGCCAAAGTGCTGAGAGCGGCTTCCCTTGCAGCTGGGTGCGCAGTACCCCTGAGGGGGGAACAGCAGGTACAGGGCATGAAGGAGCACGGGTTGCCAGCAGGTGTATGCAGCTGTACTTCTGAAGAACAGGAGCCCGTGCAGGGTGGTTGAGCTGGTTGGGAGTGAATGCCCGGCAGGGGTTCAAACGCCAAGGAGAGAATCAGAGTCCGATGGCAAGCCAGGTCATACACAGGAAGACAGACCGCGGATCCGATCGTCAAAACACAGGGAAGAGGCAGAGGCAAAGTCCAGGAGGCAGGCCGAGGGTCAAACACAGGTAAGCAGCAGAGGGAGATCCAAAACGCAAGCCAAAGGTCAAACACGGGAGAAGTTCAGGGGTAGTCAGGTACAATCCAGGTCACAACAGGCAGGCTCAGGAGATTAGGCACAGGAACACAGGAAACACAGGAACACAGGAACATGGGAGCTGAGAAGACAAACCAGCAAAGACACAGAGCACAGGGATGCCTTTTATAGGTCTGTCAAGTGGTCAGGTGATGCGCATAGGCGTGCACATGCGCACATGTAGTTGATCTGGTTCGCGCAATAATGTGCGCCAAGCCGTACCGCTAAGTGCGCGGACCCTCTTATTTGCCCACCAGTGTGGGCATAGCCGCCGCATCGCACACCCGTGTGTGCCGCTGTGCTGCTCTTCCCCGCAGGCGCACGGGGAAGCACCGACACTGGAGGCCAATGATTCTCTGACACTAATGTAACATAGTGGCCCAGGCATACCTCCATGAAGTGAGAGTTCATGTAGGCATTGTCCATCACCAGCTACCCCACTGCCAAAGGCCTTGATCTCAGCTGTCTTTATATAACAGGTGGGCCCACCAAAACCAGAAGCCAAAACTGTTGAATCCCTTTCTCAGCTTGGGCTGGCTGCTACACTTCAACCTGCCTACACCTGGCTCATATACTGCAAGCAGAGATTACAGAGCAAACTAATTTTGCTGTCAGCAACACATGTTAAAAAGGCCCAGACATACGAGTTCTGTGAACTGGTCCTGGGGATTGCAATGGAATGTGCCCGTGGGGCAGTGCCATCCAGTGAAAAAGGACATCTTTTGCAAGCTACCCCTGCTTTTAGATGAAATTCCCTCTTCTGTTGTTCTGCCTCTCCCTCAGTTACCTCCTCTGTAATCTCTGGCAGTCACATATGGTCTGCCACCTTGTCATCCCTACCCTCTTCAATGCTAGTGCTCACTTGGCAACAATCTGCATGAACATCACTGCCTCTTGCTGCTTTCTGCCTGATGCTCTCTTTCTCATCCTTAACATCTGAAATTAGGATTTTTTTTGTGCATGACCAAGTGCTGGACACTCATTGTGTTATTCGAAAATTCTACTAACTGCTCCATGCCAGTTTGAGGGGCTATAAAGATATTAACAAAAAGGAGACGGAAGAAGAGGGTGCATTTACAGCATTTGAAGACAACTCTGCACCTGGGAGAAGGAAGGAGAAGTCTTTGTCAGCCACTTAACTACCTCCTATTTATGCTTTGGCTATATACAGTAGCATAGATCTCAGAACGAATAGGCAGATGTGTGCTGTTTTACAATGACATAGCCTGATCACTGCTTTTTCCTGTAGAAGCTACTTGCCCCCAGTCCTCCTTGTGCAAAACCTCTGTCTCTCCCTTTTGGCCTCCCTGACATTTTAACCACTTTGTGCCCAGGCCAATTCTGCCACTTCATGATTATACCCAAAATAAACCAAGAAAGGCCATAATAATGTTTCAAACTTAAAACTTCCCATGTACAGAATGGGCGCACTGGCCCCTTAAGCAGCTTCACAGCCTCTCAAAGCCAATATCACCTCTCAGGCTTACTGGACAGTGTCACTTCTTGTCAGACGAGATGACGTCACAAGCCCAATCCAAACACATCTCATCATCAGTCATGTGACTTCCCCAAGGGGAATTACTGTAGTATAATTGTGAGTGGAGTATCCCATCCTGGTGGTCTGGAGAACAACATTTAGAGAATTCTATATGCTGAAATTGGAGAACAGCCATCTGGAGAGAATTACATTTCCCTGATGGAGAAAGCCCATACAAACCTATTTCTTATATAGGTCATAAACCTGAGATAAGTAGATTGTTTGACTGGTGGAGGTCAGCAAATGGTGATTCATTTAACAGGATACAAGGTTCACATGGACACAAAAATTACTTTTTCAGAGACTTGATTTATCACTAAGACTCATTTGTTGTTTTAAGATTATTTCACTCTTGGGACTGTATGAAAGGCTTCTATTATTATCTATTTTTTATATTATATATATATATATATATATATATATATATATATAGTATTTCTAAGAAACTCCGTCAGAGAGAGTCTAGTGAAAGCAGTTCACACTACGAGGAGAGCCCAATTCAAATGCAGGATCCACTCACAGGTGCCCAGGCTCAGTGTGTCCATTCACACCAGAACAGGATATGCAAAATATTACAGCCAACGACACTGTAATCCATATGCGTATTTATTAACTACATAGGAGTGAAGATAAAACTAAAAACTCATGCGTTTCGGCAAGAACCTTTATTTGTGACAGCTTTATTTTTACTCTTATGTAGTCAATAAATATGCATATGGATTACAGTGTTGCCGGCTCCATCTTTTTGCATTTCTGAGAACCTATATGTATAGTAGTAGTGGTTTGATAATAATTATGATTTTTTATTGGAGGTTCCCACCATCATTCACAAGTTGTAACTAATAAATATGATTATGGTATCAGGGCTGTTAACTAATCAATCTTAATTTACTGTTGGGACTTTTTTACTATTTTACATTTGCAATTATTATTTGGAGGTGTTACCACTATTCACAAGTCGCAGTTGCTTATGTATTGTCACATTGTTTTGTTTTGTATTAATGTAGACGGTTAATTGCTTACACACATATTGGATTACTTACCTTACTTATTATTATTGAGGTAGGGGGGTTGGGGAAACTGGAAAGACGTTTCCACCAATATTCATCATACACTATTTTGAATTGTGAATTTGAATTTGAATAGCTGTGACCTGTGTTTACCCAGTGAGGAAAGACTCAGGTCACTGCACATAGCATGAACAAGGCCGAACCAATAGGGCATGTAAGCATTACTATAAACAATAATATTTTGCATAAAAAGTATTGTATATTGTTTTTAAAAATGATATATAGCACTTCTAAGAAGAAAGCAGACCATGAATGTGTAAGGAGAAAATATGGCTACCCTATGTATAAAGAAACAACAGAATAAAGGTGGGTAAAGCACCTGGACCAGATGGCATCCAGCCACGGATCCTAAAATAATTGAGCTCTGTCATTTCAAAGCCATTCTTTCTAATTTTTAGGGACTGGTTAATGACTGGAATGGTACTACTGGATTGGCGTAGGGCCAATGTGGTGCCCATATTTAAAAAAGGGATCAAAGTCTTTACCAAGTAACTATAGACCTGTTAGTTGAACTTCTATAGTTGTGAAGATTCATGAGAGTTTTAAAAAAGACCACATAGATGAGTTTTTGCTGGAAAAAAATATTTTAAGCAACAGACAGCATGGATTCACGAAAGATAGAAGTTCTCAAACAAATCTGATTTCTTTTTATGAGGAGGTAAGTAAAACCTTGGACAGAGGGGTGGCTGTGGACATGGTATACTTGGATTTTGCAAAAGCAACACAGTTTCCCACACATGGTTAATATGTAAGGCAAAGTCTACAGGCTTGGAAAGATCAGTTTGTAAATGGATAGAAAGCTGCTTAAAAAAACAAATTCAGAGAGTAGTGGTTAATGATTCTTACTCGGAATGGTCTAAGGCTATCAAAGGTTTTCAGTGGTATACCCCAAGGTTCAGTGTTGGAACCCTTACTTTTTAGTAACTTTATAAATGATATAGGGTCTGGGATTAAAATTGTACCATTTCTGTCTTTGCAGATGACACCAAGCTATGCAGTTAAATAATGTCCTTACAGGATGCCTCCAATTTTCAAGCCGACCTCAATGCACTGTCTAATTAGGCAACTAAGTGGCAAATGAAGTTTAATGTTGATAAATGTTATGCACTTGGGGGCTAAGAATATGCATGCATGATACATACTAGGGGCAATACAACTGGGGGAATCCATAGTGGAGATGGATCTGGGGGTTTAAGTAGATCATAAGCTCAATAATAGCATGCAATGCCAAGCTATTGTTTCCAAAGCGAGGAAAGTCCTTTCTTGTATTAAGAGAGGTATGGACTCCAGAGAGAGAGATATCATTATGCCCCTGTACAAATCATCCGTAAGACCTCATCTGCAATATGCAGTTCCATTTTGGGCACCAGTTCTCAAAAAGGGTATCGGGAACTGGAGAAAGTGCAGAGAAGGGAAATCAAACTGATAAGAGGTATGGAGGAGCTCAGCTATGGGGAATCAACATGTAGAAATACATAAGTGGTCCATATAGTGAACTTTGTGTTGAGTTATTCACTTTAAGGTCATCAGAGAGGACAAGGGGGAATTCTTTACGTCTAGAGGAAAAAATATTTCATCTCCAAATATGGGAAGGTTTCTTCACAGTAAGAGCTGTGAAAACGTGGAATAGACTCCCTCCAGAGGTGGTTCTGGCAAGCTCAGTAGATTGCTTTAAAAAATGCCTGGAATCTTTCCTATATGTACATAATATAACTGGGTACTAACATTTATAAGTAAAGTTGCTCCAGGGAAAATCTGATTGCCTCTTGGTGGATCAGGAAGATATTTTTTCCCCTGCTGTAGCAAATTGGATCATGCTTTTCTGGTTTTTTTTTGCCTTCCTCTGGATCAACTGTGGGTGAAAGATTGTGTATATGGGATTGTATGATTTTTTTTTCCGTTGTACTAGATGGACTAACTATGACTAACTATGTAACTATGAAACTATGTAAGGTCTTCATACAAACTCAGTAATATGTTTAGTTATATACAACTGGTCTCTTTCACTTAGAGCTAATCACCTTCAAAGGCACATCTAAAATCTATTAAAAAGACTGCAATTCCACTTTAACTGTACTACCCATGTATCCGGGTGACACATTTAAGAGCAAAAGTTGGATCAGCAGATTTAGAAAGGAAGCACCTGGCAGGCAAAGCAAAACAAGGCCTGTATGTCACTGTGTATGTTTAAAATTTTAACCCCAAAGTTGGTTCAAAAATCTATACCTAGTAACCTACTAATCAGCATAAAGTAAAGGCATAGATAACATTAACTGCAGTAATGGGTAATACAACTTTTCTAAAACCAGTGTACTATACTGCTAGAGTGCACTCTAGGATTGACTCTGCTAAGACCCAGGTCTACTGCAATTGTACCCTTATCTATTGACAACAAATTAAGTCTCTACAGAGCAGCTTATCTAAAGAGAGAGTCCTTTGCCCTGTTTTTTCAGCTGTCTAGCATTGGGGCTCAGTCTTTATGGTGGTGCACATACATACTTACAGTCCCAGAAAAGTCTCCATGAAGTGGTAAAGGCTGCTAGTCAAATGTTTAGTCATGGTTATATAGTTGGTAAGGTTCAATAAAGACACCAGTCCATCCAGTTCAACCTGTGTGTGTGTGTTCATGGAGAATAAATGTATTGCTTGTAGTAGTTCTTCATAACCAAGGTCCACCAGTCCTCTTATTAGCTTTGCTGAACTTCTCTGGACTCTCTCCAGCTCCAGCACCTACTTCATGAGGACTGGTGACCAGAACTGAACAGCATACTCAAGATATAGCCAGATCATACTTTTGTGGTGGTGTGGTAGAATTATAGTATTATCTTGTGTAAATACCCTTTTTAATAAATGCTAATATTCTGCTAGCTTTGCTTGCCGCAGCTTGGCATTGTATGCTATTGCTAAACCAGCAATCAACTAGGACTCCCAGATCTTTTTCCATTCTGAACTCCCCAAAGGTTCACCCCCTAGCGAAAAACTTGCATTCATATTTTTAGCCCACAAGGGTATTACTTTACATTTTTTAACATTAAACCTTAGTTGCCATGTAGTTGCTCATCACTTAACTTTTTTGAGATCTTCTTGTAAAGTTTGAAAACCATGCTTAGTTTTTGTATTATCAACAAACACTGAGATTGAGCTATTTATACCAATCTCTATAACATTTATGAATGAATTAAACAGGTTTGGTCTCTGGACAGAGCAATAGGGTGCCCAATTACAACTCCAGGTCATCCTGAGTACACACTATTCATCACCACTCCTGTTACCAGTTTTCTATCTAGGTCCATGCCAACAGACCTCAATTTTTTAATTAAGCATTTATGGACAACTATATCAAATGCTTAGGTAAAATCCAGATACACCATGTCCACAGGCCTTTCTCTAGCTGAATGACAGCTCATTTTCTCATAGAATGTTAACAGATTGGTCTTGCAAGAGCAATGTCTCATAAATCCATACTGATTACCACTAACGATAATGTTTTCATAAGAAATGTCTTGTAAATAGCCCCTTATCACCCCCTCCAGTACATGCTAACTATTACTATTTACATACTATTCATGTTAGACCGAGTGGTCTGTAGTTTCCGAATATATACCTTGGCCCTTTTGAAAAATTGGTACTGTGTTGGCTTTTTGCCAATTAGCTGGTACCATTCTAGTCATTCCAGTCACTAAACTGTACATAAATTTAGGAATAATGGTCTGAATATAACCTGGCTAAGTTTTTTTTAAGGTGTAAGCCATCTGGTCCCTGTGATTTACGGTATTTACATTAGGTTTTTCAAGTCTTTTTTTGGACACTGGCAAGGAATTGTACGTGGCTGGGAGGAGGTAGTTACGGATCATGTGATCCTTAGTGACCCAGAGGACTCAGAATCGATTGCCTCTGCAAACTTACGCTGCATGGCCTCCCTGATCCTGCAAAGCCTGCAAAAGGACCCTAGGATTCATGGTATCAAGCAGAGTGACCATTACTGGCTGGCAACCCTTCTTGATCCACTTTACAAGGGTAAGGTTGCAGAACTCATCCTGCCTTTGCAGAGGGAGCAGAGGATGAAACATCTTCAGGAGGCCTTGAATAAAGGTTTGTGCAATGCATTTACCAGACCCTGGGAGTATACAATTTCCTGGTGCTGGACAATGTGTTGCTGAGGCTTCATTCAGTCAGAGGAAGAGCGGTGGAGAAGGTGACTGGCTGACCGATGCCTTTAAACAATTTTTCAGTCCTCAGCACCAAGGTCTGATCGGTTCAAGCAACCGTCGCCAGCGTCTGCATTACATGGTGCAGGAATATCTAGGGGCAAGAGCAGACTTGAAGACCTTTCCAACAGAGCATCCACTGGGTTACTGGGTCTTGAGGATGGATCACTGGCCAGAACTTGCTCAATATGCAATTGATCTACTGGCCTGTCCTGCATGCAGCGTGCTTTCTGAACGCACATTCAGTGCTGCTGGAGGGTTTGTAATGGATCAAAGAGTGCGCCTGTCCACAGACTCTGTTGATATTCTCACATTCATGGGGAGGGAGGAAAAAATAGACCAGAAGAACAAGTGGACAGATTGGAACGAATTTAAAAATTCATGGAGATATCTTGCCGAGGTTATAGGATGAATTTCCTCTCACGTTGTATGTTGGGACTATTAGGTAGAAAGCAGGAACGGTGGTGTTTTGCCTCAACACGTGTTATGCAAGGAGGGGAGGGGGAGGTGAGGGTTAGAAATATGTTTTGATATGAAATAATAAGTGAAAATTCTTGTTGCATTATGTTTATGTCAAGAATTTTTTTTTGATTATAAAAAGATATTCTCACATTCATAAAAATGAATCAGTCTTGGATCAGCAGCTATCAAGCACCTGATGCTGATGTAACTGATTCAATTTGCTATGGATGTGGGATCCCTTGAAGACTGCCTATGCTGACTATCCTATTCCTCTTAATCTTGATGATGCTAGCTTCCAGAAATATTTTTGGTTTAGGGCACCACCACCCAATGCCCAATTTTTCTGTGCCTGTTTAACAGGGGCATGTAATTACAATTTATTATATAATATTTCACAGCAGGGCCCGTTCCTGCGCCCAACAAGAATATCTGTGATGGCTTACAGTGTTCTGGCGCCACCAAAACCAAAGGCCCAATTGTTCCGCTCCTGTTTAACAGGGTCATGTAATTACAATTCTTGATATAATATTTCACAGCAGGCCGTTCCTGCACCCAACAAGAGTAACTGTGAGGACCTATAGTGTTTTTGTACCACCAACACCCAAGGCCTAATTTTCTGCAGAGCATATAGGGCAGGCCATATAGTATATATACTGCTGTTCCGAGTAAATAATGCCTGGGGGAAGAGGAAAGAGCAGAGTGACAAACATACAAGCTCATCTGTCCGGATTCAGCAGCAGAGATGACCAGTTCTCTGTGGCTACACTGAAACTGAAAGCATACTATATATGCTTAAAGGGGAGGGCCACCCTTTAAAAAATAGCATTAATATTCTTTAAAAAAAAACAAAAAAAAACATTTGAATATTTTTTTTTTACTTACCAGGAACTTACCAGAAACTCCTGTTGCTAGGCAGTCTTCCTAATCTGCCTCTTCCTATTCCGCGGCGCTTCCTCCTCTTCGTCGAGTGGCCCCATTGCCTTCTGGGACATGTGTGTCCATGCACAAAGCGACTCGCGCATGCGCAGTATGAAGCGTGCAGTGAACCCGCAAGGCTCCACTGCCTGTTTTCCTTCATTAAGATGGTGGCGCCGGCAGCCGATCCGATGGACAGGTAAGTGTCCTTATTAAAAGTCAGCAGCTACAGTGTTGACTTTTAAAAAAAACACATTGCGGCCGGAACGCCCCTTTAACCACTTCCCGCCAGGAAGGCATACATGGAAATCCTGACGTTTCAGTGGTTATACCGGGATGGAAGGCAGAAGGCATCTTCCCAATATTGATCTTTTCACCCAGCGATTCCCTGCACTGTAAGAACAATCATAGTGACTGTTTAGCAGCTAGATTGTTCTTACAGGCAGTGTGAGGGGACATCTCCCTCCCGCCACCCTCCGGTGCCTCTACACGCTTTCCTGTGCAATCGGCGAGCTGGAGAAGGAATCCGTCACTGGTGGAAGTTCACCATAGAACCAATGAACCAATGAACAGATGGTTCCCGGCAGTCTCTATGACTCTCGTTATGACGTCACGTCCGGCCTGGCAGTTGTAAATACTACCGTGTACTGGAAAGCCAAGAATGTTTTTTTTTTTTTATCGCAGGCTTTCCAGCCTGGAGGAGAGATGTAGGGTCTTATTGACCCCAGATCTCTCCACAAAGAGGACCTGTCATTGCCTATTCCTATTACAAGGGATGTTTACATTCCTTGTAATAGGAATTTTTTTAAGGGAAAGTGTAAAAATAAAATAAACAATAAAAAAATAAAAATTTTTAAGTGGCGTCCCACTCTGTCCTCATTGCACTGCGTCCCTCTCTGTTATCATCGCACTGCACCCCACTCTTTCTGTTCCCAGCATCCCTCTCTGCCCTCATCACACTGCGTCCTTCTATGTCTGTACTCAGCGTCCCTCTCTGCCCTCATCACACTGCGTCCTTCTATGTCTGTACTCAGCGTCCCTCTCTGTCTCCACTGCATCCCTCTCTGTCCCCGGTGTCCTCTCTGTCATCGCACTGCGTCCCTCTGTCTGTTCCCAGTGTCCCTCTCTGTCATCGCACTACGTCCCTCTGTCTGTCCCCTACATCCCTCTCTGTCATCGCACTGCATCCTTCTGTCTGTCCCCTATGTCCCTCTCTGTCATCGCACTGCGTCCCTCTGTCTGTCCCCAGCGCCCCTCTCTGTCATCGCACTGAGTCCCTCACTGTCCTCGTTGCACTGCGTCCCTCTGTGTCTGTCCCCAGCGTTCCTCTCTGTCATCGCACTGCGCTCCTCTCTGTCATCGCACTGCGTCCCTCTCTGTCATCGCACTGCGTCCCTCTGTCTGTCCCCAGTGTCCATCTCTGTCCTCGTCGTACTGCGTACTTCCTCCCATGCTTGCCTCCAGGATTTCTCCAGAGCTTCTCCCATTCTTTTTTTAAATCAATACGTTTTTATTGAGTTTTTGCAAGAAATAATAAGTACAGTACAGAAAGGAAGGGATACACGTAACGATATGCATCATAAACTTAGAACATTCAAGACAGAATATCATAAACAGCAATACTGGTAAATCAATAGTCAATCTATATTAATGCAGTCAACTCTGTTGAGATAATTTGGGCCATATATGCCAACATTTGTCAAACTTTACACAGTTTTAGGAGCTTAACGCTATCAGGCGTTCGAAAGTGTGGTTCCTATGCACGGCTGTGGTCACATCTGATAGGTTTATGGCTTTAGCGGATTTCCAGTTGCATAGGATCTGTAGGCGTGTTTCAAATAAGATATGTGACACTACAGGTCTAAAGATAGCAGGGAAGCTGTCAATGTTAATGTGCAGGATAGCTAACGCTGGTTCAGGGTTTGTAATTATACCGGTAATGGACGATATTAATTGGAATACTTGGTTCCATAGCTTCTAACAGTGGGGCAATGCCAAAGCATATGTAATAGAGTGCCAAGTTGCCCACAGGCCCTCCAGCAGTAAGGGGTGGTTCCAGGGAAAAATGTTGCTAACCGATAGGGGGTATAGTGCCATCTGTTTGCCAATTTAATGGCTAGTTCCCAGTGCTTGACACAATGAGATGCTTTGTGTATTTCAGTGAATGTGTGTTGCCATTGAGTTGTGGTGAACGTGGTACCTAATTCCTCTTCCCATTTACCCATGGCAGTCGTCTTGATAAGGGTCAATTTGTCCTTCAATATGTTGTAGAAATAGGATATACATTTTGTTTCAAGATTAGCCGTGGAGTAGAATTTCCAGATTTTGCACAGGAGAGTGGTGGATGGGACTTCTTGGGTTTTTAGAAAGTGTGTTATTTGTAGGCATTTAAATATCTTGTCGTCATTAAGTTGGTATTGAGTCATAATCTGTAGTGGGGTTTTGAGTATGGTACCGCTGTACATGCACGATATATGAGTAATACCTTTTAGCACCAAGTCATGAACTTTTAGCATTGGAATCTTAGCTTCTAATAGGTTTAGTGGTAGGGCATAGCGTGTGTCTTGTTCGTCGGCATGGATTCTGGTTAGTATGAATCTCCAAGCTTTTAATGAAATACGTACAGGAGGAGGTAGGGTATGGATGTCCCACTTAGACCACCTATCGCTCATAATGAAGTGCAGTAAGTTGTTTGTGGGTACTGTTGTACTTTCTATATCTACCCATAATGGCGTGTCTTCTGTATGGAACCAATATTTGAGGTGATCTAGCCTAACTGCCCAGAAATAGTTGTGTATGTCCACTAGTCCTGCCCCACCTGCTCTTTTGTGGGAAGTGAGGTTGTTACGCGAGCATCTGACTTTCTTACCCTGCCATATGTACCTCCATCCTATCGTTGATAGATGATTGAGGTAATGGTGTGGAATATGAATCGACAAAATACGGAAGATGTACAGGATTTGTGCCAGTATGAGCATTTTATACGCTGCAATTCTACTGAACCATGAAACTTCCTGCATGTACATAGTTTTTGTTTGTACTTCCAGTTTTGCGATCAGAGGGTTAAGATTGGCTTTGGCAAGAGTGGAAGTGCTGTTTATCAGCATTATACCGAGGTATGTAATGCCACCTTTACTCCATATGTTTGGTAGTTGGGTCTGGAGCTTTCCCCGTAGTGTAGTCGGTATGCCTAGATCTAAGATCAGAGATTTAGAGAAGTTCACTTTGTAGTATGAAATGTCACCAAAGGCAGTGAGAATTTTGTGGGCATGTCTAAGGGATGTATCCGGGTTAGTTAACAGGAAGATCACATTATCCGCAAACAAAGTTTGCGATCCATACTGGAAGCCAGTAATCGAGGTATGTGACCTAATGGTTTCAGCAAGAGGTTCAATCATCATATTGAAGATAGATGGGGAAAGGGGGCACCCCTGTCTCGTACAATTGTTGATATGGAATGGGGTGGAGAGAGTGTTTGAGGTGTATACCTGTGCAGTCGGACATGAGTACAATGCCAGAATAGCTTGTAGAATAGAACCTTGAAAACCAAACTTAGCAAGTGTCATCTTCATATAAGTCCAATGGACCCTATTGAACGCCTTCTCTGCGTCAATGGATAACAGCAGAGAAGGCGCTCGAGTTCTTTCAGCTTGATAAATAACATTTATAATTCTCCTAGTCACATCCAAGGTTTGTCTCCCCCTCACAGATCCCATCTGGTCTTGTTTTATCAGGTAAGGGATAACTATCGATATTCTCTTTGCTATCATTTTGGCATAAATTTTGGTATCTGAATTTAGAAGAGATATTGGCCTAAAGTTGGCTGGTGTGTCAGGGTCTTTAACTGGCTTTGGCAGTGTCACTATATATGCTCGTAAAATTTCCAACGGGAGGGTTGCGGTCTCAGCAGCTTTATTGTAAACCTCTACTAAGTGTGGCGATAAGATTTGTTTGAATTTTTTCATGTATTCGTTAGAGAAACCATCTGGTCCGGGAGATTTGCCATTAGTAAGTGTATCTATAGTTTTCTCAACTTCTTGTATCGTGAATGGTGCATTCAGTCCTTCTAATTGTTGTTCAGTAAGAGTGGGTAGGTTGATGCGTTGTACGAATTTGTGTATTTTGTCGATAGTAGGTTGAGGTGTGGTAGAGTCCTTATGCAGGTTGTACAGCGAACCATAATAGTCCGCAAACTGGTTAGCAATGCTTTGTGGGTGTATCATTTTATGTCCTAGTGTCGGGTGTTTGAGGAACTCTATCCTAGTCTTAGTACGTATGGCTTTAAATCTGTTCGCAAGGTGCTTGCCTGCTTTGTTGGCGTTCGTGTAGTAATTTAGTTTTAAGCGCCTGAGATGTTTGTCATACTGTTGTGTTAGTAACTCCCTGAGCTGTTCTCAGAGAGAAAGTAGTTTAGAGGTCAGGGGAGTGGATGGTGTATGTTTGTTTTGGGTTTCAAAGTCGTGAATATCTGAAAGAAGATTGTTAAGCTGCTGAGACCTCCTCTTTTTTTCCCTAGCACCTATTTGAATTAAGACACCCCTCATGAAGGCCTTATGGGCGTTCCACAAGATGTGAGGGTCAGGTACTGAGCCCACATTATCTATAAAGAAATTTGACAATTGTTGGGATATTGGTTTGCAAAGTGAGGGTTCCTGAATTACTCTATTATTACACCTCCATATGGGGGGTGAGGAGGAGACACCCTTTTCCAGTATAGATATGGAGATGACCGCGTGGTCGGACCACGTAATGTCATGGATATTAGTGGCATTTACATTTTGCAGAAGCCACCTATCTGTCATGAACATGTCTATTCGAGAATAGGAGCAGTGCCTGTTGGAGAAAAAGGTGTAGTCCCTCTCATTGGCGTGAAGACACCGCCATGCATCAAACAAATCTTCTTTGTGGAGAAGGGGTATGTAGAGCCGGGAGATGTTTGGCTTTATTTGCAGACGTGTCCATTACTGGATCCGAGGTGATATTGAAATCTCCACAGATCAGTACATTGCCATATTTCATTGAATTCATTTTCTGTAGAACTTTTTTAAAGAACCTTATCTGGTGCTTATTTGGAGCATATACAGTAGCTATTGTATATGGTTTTGAGTTTATGTCTCCGAAGATAATGAGGAATCTGCCTTCCGCATCAAGATAGTTCTCTTTGGGTTGAAAGGATAGAGAGTTTTTAAGTGCCAGCAGTACTCCACCTGACTTTTTGGTTGGGTTGCATGCCATGTAGATGTGCGGATAATCCCTATGAGTACAGAGTGGTACTTTGTTCTGTTGAAAGTGCGTTTCTTGTACGCATATGATATCCGCATTGTGGGTGGCGGCTTCTCTCCAAAGAGAGAATCTCTTTACAGGGTGATTAAGCCCTCTTGCATTGATGGATAAACAGGAGATTGTCATTGCATAGGGTAGGGTGCACTTATGTGGTGTGTTGTCGATGGAGTACTCACTGCGATAACACTGTATGATCCGGGCATCTGTGGTTCAGCTGGTGGAAGAGCCTTCGGATGGTCCTTTGCATATGAAGAGTCGAAACTGCTGCGTACAGAACTTTGCATATCAGGACAACAAAAAAGGGAACAAAAGGAAAAATTAAACAAAGTTAACAATAACAGAATAAGAATTGGATCCATAACTGATCCTCGAGCAGGTGTAACTGCTATTGGTATGTAGGGGTTACTAAGGTGAGTAGTCAGGTTATACTCATCCTTGGAGGCAATCATGTGTGGTTACTATAACATGTTCAGTTGCTCCCTCCGGAGGCTTTTTTGTTGGAGCGCTTATGTGAGACAACTTGCCAGTCAATTTGAAGGTGGGACGGACCTTCTGTTGGAGATGGCTGTGTATTTTGGTCAGGAAGAATATTCCACGTTCGTAGGGCAGTGATCCCTTCTTCCAGGGAAGAGACTGACACTGTGGCACCATTGTGGTTGATTGAAAGAGTAGTGAGATATTTCCATTTGTGGAGAATATTGTGATTCCTCAGTGCTTGGTGATAGTCAATACGTTGTCGAGATAGATCAGGAAGTATTCTGATGGTTGCATACTGTTGGGGAACAGCTTCAGGTTTGCGGGATACTAGCAGGATTTGATCTTTAATGTGAAAGAAGTGTACCCTCAGTAGGACATCTCTAGGGATTTAAGCAGGTAGGAAAGACGGTTTGGGTATTCTATGGATCCGGTCCACAGTGAGGTCATGTGCCGTCGGTTCAGGGACCAGGGTGGAGAAGAGAGTATGTGCATACTGTAGTAGTTGATTAGGGGGTACAGAACAATTTGAGGTTGTTCCTTCTGGACCTATCTTCGAGGTCTGCCAGCTTGTCTTTGATCCTGTGCTGCGTGCGAGTCAACCATAACGTTATATGCTGAGGTATATTCCTCCATCTTGTGCTCAACTTGGTTCACTCTCTGGCCTAGTGTATGGACCTCTCTCCTGCAATCTGCTATCCCCCGCATCATGTCAGCCTGTAGTGAGGAACGCAGGGACAGTAGCATGTCCTTGAGCATGGTATCTGACACAGGTCTGTCAGCTGTGGGGAAGTTAGAGCTGGGATCTTCCTCTGTGGATGCATGTGCAGTGCCGTTTGTGTGGGGCCCGCTTACCTCCATGGCCGGATCAGGTTGCGGCCTAGTCGGCGAGTCCCACCGCGGCCTAGATTTGGCCGGGCTGCACGTTGTGCGGCTGGATGGTCCCAAAGAGGATTCGCTGGGGGAGTGTGTGGAGCGGGCCTGTGCAGTTGGGAGGCCGCTGTGCGGCCCGTGAGCCCCGCGATCGTGTTCCGGCCTCTGCTCCCGTCCGCCACCGCCGCCATTTTGGTGATCGCTGCGCCTGGTGTAGTAGTTAGTCATCTTCTGCGGCTGCTGGGGATGTTTTCTGTTCCTCCCCATCCTCGTTCGGTTCAGCTGTGAATCGTCGCTGCCTCAGTGGTCTTTGGGGCTTCGGTAACCTCCGGATTGCGCCAATGGCTGCGGATTGCCTCCTATGGACGAGCGGAGCTCCAGACTATACGTCCATCTTGGACTCTGGTCGCCACGCCCCTTCTCCCATTCTTTTGAACTCCCTACCCCAATCTGTCTGACTGTCCCCTAATCTATCCATCTTTAGACGATCTGTGAAAACCCTTCTCTTTAACCACTTGCTTACTGGGCACTTAAATCCCCCTCCTGCCCAGACCAATTTTCAGCTTTCGGTGCTGACGCACTTTAAATGACAATTGCGCAGTCATACAACACTGTACTAAAATGACATTTTTATCATTTTTTTCCCCATAAATAGAGCTTTCTTTTGGTGGTATTTAATCACAGCTGGGGTTTTTATTTTTTGCTAAACAAACAAAAAAAGATGGAAAAAAAAAAATCATGTTTAATAGTTTGTTATAAAATTTTGAAAACAGGTCATTTTTCTGCTTCATTGATATGCGCTGATGAGGCCGCACTGGTGGGCACTGATAGGCTGCACTGGTGGGCACTGATAGGCTGTACTGGTGGGCACAGATAATGTGGCACTAATGGGGACAGATAAGTCGGTACTGATGGGCACGGATGGGTGGCACTGATGGGCATGGATGGGTGGCACGGATGAGTGGCACGGACGGGTGGCACGGATGGGCACTGATAGATGGCACTGATAGATGGCACTGATGGGCACTGATAGATGGCACTGATAGGTGGCACTGATGGGCACTGATAGGTGGCACTGATGGGCATTGGTAGGTGACACTGATGAGCACTGGTAGGTGACACTGATGAGCACTGGTAGGTGACACTAATGTGCAGCACTGTGAAGGCACATTGTGGGCACTGTGGGCACTGACAGGTGGCACTGTGGGCACTGACAGATGAAGCTGGTGGGCACTGACAGGTGAAGCTGGTGGGCACTGGTAGGCGGCACTTGTATAGGGCACAGGTGGGCACCATGGACCTGGGGCACATTGCAGTGAGAAGGACTAATGTCCCGCTCACTGCCGCCGGTGATCAGTTTTTTTTTCTCCTCGCGCTGTCAGCGCAAGGAGGAAAAAAATCCGATTACCGGCTCTGTTGTTAGGGGATTATAGCGGTGCGAGAATAACATAGAAGAGTCGGGGTGCACTCACAGTTCAATGCTCATAATACTTGTTAATTGATAAAACAGTTTTTATTACATATAGAAAAGTTGCATAAGTACAAAAAAGAAGAAAAACAAAATATAAAAAAAAAACAAAAAAGAAGAAAAATTTTTTTTTATATATGGATACACAAAAAATTGACAATGTATTATTTTTATAAGCAAGACTCAGTTGTGTACGTCTTGACAGATGATTAAAATTTTCATTTACAACGACAAGTAATCATTGACATAGAAAACAGTACAGAGTTGACAATAAATTCAGGTTATACACATGAAGTTTTAGGGGTGAAATTCACACTTGGTGTGAGGAAAGTGACCTGAGATGGACTAGGTAAGTCTTAGTAGACTGTTCCGACATGTTTCGCCATAACAATGGCTTCCTCAGGGTGCGTCTACTTTACGTAATTGGTATATCTAGTAAAAAAAGTATCATGATTAGTTCCATTCAGTACTCGGTAAGATAGAAAGTTAGACCCATTTGGATAGAAAGGAATAAAAAAAGGGGACAAATTTCTTATAGAGAGGACCGGGAGAGTTCTATTAGTTACCAAACCCAGAGAAAATGCTTGTGCCCCTCCTTCCCTGATGGAAAGAAGAAGGGAGAAGTCCCCCCTACCACCCTCCAAAGCTTACCCTGGTCGGTGTGTAGGTCGGATTCAGCCACAGCCGTGGGGCAGGGCAGTCATGCAGGGTGCCAAAAAAGGCCTAGTAGAAGGCGGAAGCAACCAGGTTGGATATTGGATGTTTTATCTAGTTAAGGAGGAATAAACCATGATTCAGGGAGAGAATAAATAGTAAAAGGTAATTTGAATAGTGTTGTGAGTCCATGAAAAATTGGTTCATGAACTTAACGCCATACACTACATAGAGGACAATGTCTCAAATATTTACTTACTTTCATTAATTATGGAAAACGGTTTGAAGATGATTAATAATGAAAGAGCCAAAGGGTTCTACAAAAGTAACCAAATTAAAGGCAGGAGGCACCTGAGAAAACAGTAGATAAGCAAAGAGTTGCGTTATTGTGCAGGGTATTAGGGGGGGGGGGGGGAAAGGACCGTAGATTTGATAAGGTTATGTAAAAAGGTGAGCAAATACCTGTCTTTAGAGTGTAAGGTACACAGCCCCGTTCTGCTTATAATATGCAATTACAGGCACCCTTAAAATAAGGGAGGAAAGAAGAGGTGTCCAATCAGTCAAAAGTCCGAAAAAAGCTGAGAAGAGATAATGTTCAAATAGCCCTCTTAGGTATCAAATAGACTGAGAGGAATACCAATGGGAAACAGCAAGGAGATTGAGTTGCTTACTTGAATGCAGACAGGTGTAGTGCGTCAGGTGCCTCCAGAGTCCTGTGATGGACTGAAGCAGCAGGCTGGTTTTTATACCGCCTTCCAGATCGAGGGGGCGTGGGGCCGCCCCTTGATCAGCGGACAGAAGAGCCTGAGCGCATGCGCACAGCGCGCCTCCGCCGGGAGCCTACAATGACCATAGTTCCCGGCGGTAGGCGCGCAGCGGGCGTGATGACGTAATCGCCGTGTAACGGCGATTGGATGGCAGAGGCTAGAGGTGGGCGGGCTTGTAAAGTCCGCCCTCGGGTGTCCATACTAGGCAGGAAGGCTGGCCCAAAGCGAGACATGTCCGCCCCCAGGAGGCGGCCGAACCCAGACAGCCGAACGATGGTAAAAGGGCACTTGGGAGGGAAAAAGGAAGGGGGAAAGTAAGGGGGGCATGATGGACCGAGGCCAGTAGGGGCTCTACATTAAAGGCATTCCTGTGGGTTGGAAAAATAGAAAATATTCTCACCGGTCAGAAACTCTACCTAAGGGCTATCAATACCAAATAAATGGGATTTAAGCATGTTTTGATTGTAGCTAGTTAGGAATGTTAGCTAATTAGATCTATATAAGCAGAGTGAAGTTTGAACAAAAATACAAAAGGGGATTTAGACATATCAGGCCAAATTGGAATTGGTCAAGTGTCTATTAAAGAAGTCAGGGGCAGTTTCACAAAAAAGATAATGTACAGTAAAGATTCAATACCCATACAATGTAATTAGTAAGGTTTCTGAATAGTTTCTATATATATTAAGAAACAAAATACATTAATTATAAATAAACAGCGAGGATATTTTACAAAACACAGTAAGAAAGGAAACGGAGCTAGCTTTGGCGCATGATGGTGGGGACCTCACCGGGCGAGACCCCAGAAAGGGGAACATTTTTTACCCCTGAAAGTTGGTTTGTATTGAGAACGAATATAATGATGGATGTTAAAGGAAGGATTTGAAGCTGATATACTCGTTCATACCTGGGTATCTGGTGGCATCTAAGGTGTATATCCACCTAGTTTCGAGTTGGAGGAGGCGATTGTCAATGTCCCCTCCGCGTATATTGAGGGGTAAATGTTCTAGAGCAGAAAATAGCATTGTAGTGGGGTCGAAGTTGTGTTTTAGAGCTACATGACGATTTATCGCTGTTGAGATTTTCTTTTTGGATAGGGGTTTTATATGGTCCTGTATGCGGATGGAGAAAGCTCTCTTTGTTTTTCCGACATAGAAACATCCACAACGGCAGGTGGCTAGATAAATGACTCCTACAGTGTTACACGTAACCCGATGTTTGGGCTTGTGTAGATTCCCATTTGGTAATAAGGTGTTAATGGAATTGGACAGGAACATACATGATTCACAATGTCCACAAGAAAAAGTACCAGATTGATCCATTTTTTTTGGGTCATCTGGAGCATAAAAGTGACTCGAGGTGAGCTTATCGCTAAGGGATAATGGTCGCCGGTAAGTGATTTCTGGGTATGTTTTTACATACTGTCCTACTATGGGGTCCGATGATAGTAGGGGCCAAAATGTATTTATAGTATTCCTAACTTGAACAGACTGATTGGAGTATTGAGTAATGAGACGTACAGGTTGGTTTAGTTGAAGATTTTTGTCCCTGAAGATTAGTTCCTTTCGTTCCAAACGTTTAACTCTATTAAATGATTGTTTAAGTAAATTATGGCTGTAGCCTCTGGATTTCAATCTTCGATATAGTTCATAAGATGCTTGGTAAAAGTCTTTATCATTGGTACAATTTCTTCTTATTCGCAAATATTGGCTGTACGGTATACTTTTTAAAAGGTTTTTGGGGTGAGAGCTAGATGCATGCAATATGGTATTGCCAGCCGAGGCTTTTCTGTATAGCGAGGAGTATAGTTTACCTTCGCTATCAATAGTTATAGTAAGATCAAGAAAAGTAATCATTTGTTGGCTATACTCCAGAGAAAATTTAAGATTATAGGTATTGATGGAGATTCTATCGAAAAAACGTTGTAGGTCTGGATAAGTACCAGTCCAGAAGATTAAGATATCGTCGATGTATCTCATCCATGAGATGATGTGCTGGGTAAAGCACCTCATCTCCGGGTCCAAAAGGATGTCCTTTTCCCACCCCCCCAGATACAGATTGGCGTAGGAAGGGGCACATTTGGTGCCCATTGCTACGCCCTGTATCTGGAGGTAGTGGGAAGATCCAAAGGTAAAATAATTTCTGGTCAAGATAAACTTAAGCAGAGATAAAACAAAGTTATTGTATTGTTGTGCATTGGGACCAAGGCATTCTAGTTGTTTAGCTACAACTTCCACTCCTCTTTCGTGGGGTATGGCGTTATAGAGACATTCAACATCTAGCGCGACAAGATATGAATTTGCAGGTAGCTGCTGATTTTCAAGGACACGTAATAGGTGAATGGTATCCTTAATATATGAAGGAAGTGCAGACACTAATGGGGCGAGATGTTTGTCTACGAGTTCACTAGCTTTTTCTGTGAGCCCTTCACAGCCTGAAACAATAGGTCTGCCCGGGGTTTTTTTTATTGATTTGTGAAGTTTAGGAAGAGAATAAAAGGTTGGGGTTTTGGGTTGAGTTACATGTAAGAATTTCCAAGTGTTGGTATCTATAGTTCCCTTTTTAGTTGCATGAAAAATTAGATTCTGGTAATCTAGAATATAGGACTTAATTCTAGTGGGACAGATGGGTCTGTACCAGTCGTGGTTGTCAAGGATGTCGTGGCACATATTCATGTAAGCCAGGACATCCATGACAACCACGTTTACCTCCTTTGTCGGAGGGTTTAATGACTATATTCAGTCCGGTTGGACTGAAGGGATTTAAGAGCTTTAGGACTGTTGTGCCTTAGTAAGGTTTGACATACCTGATTCATCCAAAAAAAAAATTAAGTTTTTTTAATTCCTGGTAGTTTGTTCCACAAATGCCCAAAATGGCGGGATTCGTGGTTTATGAGCCACCTGCCGTTGTGGGGAAATTTCTGGATTTGGGTTTAAAGGGAGTGGGACATGCAAATGTATACGCGGAGGGGGACAATCGCCTCCTCCAACTCGAAACTAGGTGGGGTAGGTAGGTTCGTTTTGTCCAATGTTGTCCAAGAGCTATCGTCATACTTGGGTCAGCTTCGTCTAGGATGGGTCATTAGGTCCTCAACTGGGCTTGAATTTCTGCTAAAGTTGGGACAGCTTAAATCCCATTATCTGTGTTAGCCATCTGGGTTTCTAGATAATATTTTCTATCTTTTTTCCAACCCACAGAATTTTTAATGATAGATTGCTTTTTTACAGTTAATTTGTCTCGCTTTGGGCCAGCCTTCCTGCCTAGTAGATAGCCTCTGAGATCTACACGGCGATTACGTCATCACGCCCGCTAGTTGAACCGCCGGGAACTATGGTCATTGTAGGCTCCCGGCGGAGGCGCGCTGTGCGCATGCGCTCAGGCTCTTCTGTCCGCTGATCAAGGGGCGGCCCCACGCCCCCTCGATCTGGAAGGCGGTATAAAAACCAGCCTGCTGCTTCAGTCCATCACAGGACTCTGGAGGCACCTGACGCACTACACCTGTCTGCATTCAAGTAAGCAACTCAATCTCCTTGCTGTTTCCCATTGGTATTCCTCTCAGTCTATTTGTTAAAGGGTTATTTGAACATTATCTCTTCTCAGGGACACCTCTTCTTTCCTCCCTTATTTTAGACGGGGCTGTGTACCTTACACTCTAAAGACAGGTATTGGCTCACCTTTTTACATAACCTTATCAAATCTACGGTCCTTCCCCCCCCCCCCCCCTAATACCCTGCACAATAACGCAATTCTTTGCTTATCTACTGTTTTCTCAGGTGCCTCCTGCCTTTAATTTGGTTACTTTTGTAGAACCCTTTGGCTCTTTCATTATTAATCATCTTCAACCGTTTTCCATAATTAATGAAAGTAAGTAAATATTTGAGACATTGTCCTCTATGAATTGGTTGTTACCTCTCGGTTCCATCCTGATGAACTTTGGTTATTTTGTGTTAAAGAGCCTAAAAAAATAGGTGCCAGTTTTAGTTCCTGAGAAGGTAAAGGGTTCATAACCTCTTTTAATGGGTGATGCAAATGCCTTTTACTATTTATTCTTGAGAACCATGGAAGATTCCTCTTAACTAGATATAACACACAATATCCAACCTGGTTGCTACGCCTTTAAGAAGAAGCACCCTGCATGACTGCCCTGCCCCACGGCTGTTGAATAGGGACCTACACACCGATATTAGGGTAAGCTTTGGAGGGTGGTAGGGGGACCTCTCCCTTCTTCTTTCCATCAGGGAAGGAGGGGCTCAAGTTTTTTCTCTGGGTTTGGTAACTAATAGAACTCTTGCGTCCTTTTTAGTAAGAAATTTGTCCCCTTTTTTTCATTCCTTTCTATCCTGAAATGGGTGGTAACTTTCTATTTACCGAGTACTGAATGGAATAATCATGAAGTACTCTTTTTACTAGACATACAGTAATGTTACGTAAAGTGACGCACCCTGAGAAGCCATTTTATGGCGAAACATGTCGGAACAGTCTACTAAGATACCTAGTCCATCTCAGGTCATAGCACACCAAGTGTGAATTTCACCCCTAAAACTTCATGTGTATAACCTGAATTTATTGTCAACTCTGTACTGTTTTCTATGTCAATGATTACTTGTCGTTGTAAATGAAAATTTTAATCATTTGTCAAGACGTACACAACTGAGTCTTGCTTATAAAAATAATACATTGTCAATTTTTTGTGTATCCATATATAAAAATTTTTTTTTTTTTTTTTTTGCTTTTTTTTGGCAATAAACTATTTTTCTTTGGGGGATACACACAGTTCACTGCTCTTCTTAAAAAATACTTACTTAGGTAAAAACTCTAGAAATATACTGTAATGAATTGTTAATTATTTGTCTATAAAATTGATAATAAATATCTGTTTATCATTGAGAGCTTTACAACGCTTTGGCGCATGATGGTTGACCTCACCGGGGAGGCATGGAAGGGATTGATGACCAAAATACAACAATCCCAGAATACCACCAATATTTCTGATGCCGATCTAGATCGTGACTTCATGCGACTCCAACGTCTCTTGGAAAAGAAGGTACGAATATACTGGCACAAAACGTATTTTGAAAAATATGTTGAACATCAAATTGTCCCATGGGGACTACGAATTCAAATCTTCCCTAATGTGAAAAAAGTGAATGACGTTCTTAAATCCTCCTGGGAATTTAATCTTCAGACCTGCTCATTTGGTATGATATCCATACTATGTAAACAGTATGAATGTGAACTTGACCAACTCGATACCTCGGTCTCTGATTGGTATGAAAATCATATTTTATGTCTATCGTCCCCCCGCTTTGCCCACAAGGATAAAAACCTACGGGCACATATTGAGGAATACACTTTAAACATTATCAGCAATAAAGAAAATAAATTTCTAAGGGACAAATCTGCTCATCAAAATGGCTATGCCTATAAATGGGACAATCCCACTTTTCCCAGAGCATCGACAAAATCATCTAACTTTCAACCATCTAAGAACAATACTGACCCACCTAGTACTTCATCCAACTCCTTTAGCTCAAGCACAACCTACCACGAACTTTCTCAGGACCCTATCACTAAAAAACGTAAGAATGATCAACATATTCCATCCTCAGAGCTAATTAAACGAGCCCTAAGTACGAGTACCTTAACTAGACCCTCTAGCACTCGTCCAAAAACTTCCAATATCTCTACTCCCTATCTCAAAAACCAATCTTCTTCTTCAAACGTACCCCCACCAACCACACATTCGTGTGTCTTGGATTCTTCCAATTTCTCAACCCCTGCACTTGCATCACCCATTAGAAGAGCTAGTGAACCCTGTTTACCTACTATGTTCCCTATACCTTCTCAGGAACTAAAACTGGCACCTATTTTTTTAGGCCAGAACCAAGACCTACCTTTAACACCAACATAACCTCTCAGACCACCAAAGAACCGATTGCAACAACGAATCTTGATGTTGTAAACCTCTCATCCACTCCTTTAACACCACCCCAGATCCAAGTTTTACAACTGGGTCTTACCTTCTGCCCCTCCACAGACCTCGACTGTTTTCAACTAGTGAAAGATCTCCATCTCTTTGCGAGAAAATTACTGTATAAAACAATCTATCATTCAAAAACTATATCTACCCAGATGGCTAACACAGATAATACTGTCCCAACTTTAGCAGAAATTCAAGCCCTTGAGGACCTAATGACCCTCCTAGACGAAGCTGACCCAACTGATGACGATCTCTTGGACAACATACAAAACGAACCTACTACCCCGGTCCCTACATTTGCCTGTCCCACTCCCTTTAAACCCAAATCCAGAAATTTCCCCTCACTAACCACGAATCCCGCCATTTGGGCATTTGTGGAACAAACTACCAAGGAATTAAAAAAACTTAATTTGGATGAATCAGGTATGTCAAACCTTACTAAGGCACAACAAAAAGCTCTTAAATCCCTTCAGTCCAACCGAAATATAGTCATTAAACCCTCCGACAAAGGAGGTAACGTGGTTGTCATGGATGTCCTGGCTTACATGAATATGTGCCACGACATCCTTGACAACCACGACTGGTACAGACCCATCTGTCCCACTAGAATTAAGTCCTATATTCTAGATTACCAAAATCTAATTTTTCATGCAACTAAAAAGGGAACTATAGATACCAACACTTGGAAATTCTTACATGTAACTCAACCCAAAACCCCAACCTTTTATTCTCTTCCTAAACTTCACAAATCAATAAAAAAAACCCCGGGCAGACCTATTGTTTCAGGCTGTGAAGGGCTCACAGAAAAAGCTAGTGAACTCGTAGACAAACATCTCGCCCCATTAGTGTCTGCACTTCCTTCATATATTAAGGATACCATTCACCTATTACGTGTCCTTGAAAATCAGCAGCTACCTGCAAATTCATATCTTGTCGCGCTAGATGTTGAATGTCTCTATAACGCCATACCCCACGAAAGAGGAGTGGAAGTTGTAGCTAAACAACTAGAATGCCTTGGTCCCAATGCACAACAATACAATAACTTTGTTTTATCTCTGCTTAAGTTTATCTTGACCAGAAATTATTTTACCTTTGGATCTTCCCACTACCTCCAGATACAGGGCGTAGCAATGGGCACCAAATGTGCCCCTTCCTACGCCAATCTGTATCTGGGGGGGTGGGAAAAGGACATCCTTTTGGACCCGGAGATGAGGTGCTTTACCCAGCACATCATCTCATGGATGAGATACATCGACGATATCTTAATCTTCTGGACTGGTACTTATCCAGACCTACAACGTTTTTTTCGATAAAATCTCCATCAATACCTATAATCTTAAATTTTCTCTGGAGTATAGCCAACAAATGATTACTTTTCTTGATCTTACTATAACTATTGATAGCGAAGGTAAACTATACTCCTCGCTATACAGAAAAGCCTCGGCTGGCAATACCATATTGCATGCATCTAGCTCTCACCCCAAAAACCTTTTAAAAAGTATACCGTACAGCCAATATTTGCGAATAAGAAGAAATTGTACCAATGATAAAGACTTTTACCAAGCATCTTATGAACTATATCGAAGATTGAAATCCAGAGGCTACAGCCATAATTTACTTAAACAATCATTTAATAGAGTTAAACGTTTGGAACGAAAGGAACTAATCTTCAGGGACAAAAATCTTCAACTAAACCAACTTGTACGTCTCATTACTCAATACTCCAATCAGTCTGTTCAAGTTAGGAATACTATAAATACATTTTGGCCCCTACTATCATCGGACCCCATAGTAGGACAGTATGTAAAAACATACCCAGAAATCACTTACCGGCGACCATTATCCCTTAGCGATAAGCTCACCTCGAGTCACTTTTATGCTCCAGATGACCCAAAAAAAATGGATCAATCTGGTACTTTTTCTTGTGGACATTGTGAATCATGTATGTTCCTGTCCAATTCCATTAACACCTTATTACCAAATGGGAATCTACACAAGCCCAAACATCGGGTTACGTGTAACACTGTAGGAGTCATTTATCTAGCCACCTGCCGTTGTGGATGTTTCTATGTCGGAAAAACAAAGAGAGCTTTCTCCATCCGCATACAGGACCATATAAAACCCCTATCCAAAAAGAAAATCTCAACAGCGATAAATCGTCATGTAGCTCTAAAACACAACTTCGACCCCACTACAATGCTATTTTCTGCTCTAGAACATTTACCCCTCAATATACGCGGAGGGGACATTGACAATCGCCTCCTCCAACTCGAAACTAGGTGGATATACACCTTAGATGCCACCAGATACCCAGGTATGAACGAGTACATCAGCTTCAAATCCTTCCTTTAACATCCATCATTATATTCGTTCTCAATACAAACCAACTTTCAGGGGTAAAAAATGTTCCCCTTTCTGGGGTCTCGCCCGGTGAGGTCCCCACCATCATGCGCCAAAGCTAGCTCCGTTTCCTTTCTTACTGTGTTTTGTAAAATATCCTCGCTGTTTATTTATAATTAATGTATTTTTTTTCTTAATATATATAGAAACTATTCAGAAACCTTACTAATTACATTGTATGGGTATTGAATCTTTACTGTACATTATCTTTTTTGTGAAACTGCCCCTGACTTCTTTAATAGACACTTGACCAATTCCAATTTGGCCTGATATGTCTAAATCCCCTTTTGTATTTTTGTTCAAACTTCACTCTGCTTATATAGATCTAATTAGCTAACATTCCTAACTAGCTACAATCAAAACATGCTTAAATCCCATTTATTTGGTATTGATAGCCCTTAGGTAGAGTTTCTGACCGGTGAGAATATTTTCTATTTTTCCAACCCACAGGAATGCCTTTAATGTAGAGCCCCTACTGGCCTCGGTCCATCATGCCCCCCTTACTTTCCCCCTTCCTTTTTCCCTCCCAAGTGCCCTTTTACCATCGTTCGGCTGTCTGGGTTCGGCCGCCTCCTGGGGGCGGACATGTCTCACTTTGGGCCAGCCTTCCTGCCTAGTATGGACACCCGAGGGCGGACTTTACAAGCCCGCCCACCTCTAGCCTCTGCCATCCAATCGCCGTTACACGGCGATTACGTCATCACGCCCGCTGCGCGCCTACCGCCGGGAACTATGGTCATTGTAGGCTCCCGGCGGAGGCGCGCTGTGCGCATGCGCTCAGGCTCTTCTGTCCGCTGATCAAGGGGCGGCCCCACGCCCCCTCGATCTGGAAGGCGGTATAAAAATCAGCCTGCTGCTTCAGTCCATCACAGGACTCTGGAGGCACCTGACGCACTACACCTGTCTGCATTCAAGTAAGCAACTCAATCTCCTTGCTGTTTCCCATTGGTATTCCTCTCTGTCTATTTGATACCTAAGAGGGCTATTTGAACATTATCTCTTCTCAGCTTTTTTCGGACTTTTGACTGATTGGACACCTCTTCTTTCCTCCCTTATTTTAAGGGTGCCTGTAATTGCATATTATAAGCAGAACGGGGCTGTGTACCTTACACTCTAAAGACAGGTATTGGCTCACCTTTTTACATAACCTTATCAAATCTACGGTCCTTTTCCCCCCCCCCCCCCCCTAATACCCTGCACAATAACGCAACTCTTTGCTTATCTACTGTTTTCTCAGGTGCCTCCTGCCTTTAATTTGGTTACTTTTGTAGAACCCTTTGGCTCTTTCATTATTAATCATCTTCAAACCGTTTTCCATAATTAATGAAAGTAAGTAAATATTTGAGACATTGTCCTCTATGTAGTGTATGGCGTTAAGTTCATGAACCAATTTTTCATGGACTCACAACACTATTCAAATTACCTTTTACTATTTATTCTCTCCCTGAATCATGGTTTATTCCTCCTTAACTAGATAAAACATCCAATATCCAACCTGGTTGCTTCCGCCTTCTACTAGGCCTTTTTTGGCACCCTGCATGACTGCCCTGCCCCACGGCTGTGGCTGAATCCGACCTACACACCGACCAGGGTAAGCTTTGGAGGGTGGTAGGGGGGACTTCTCCCTTCTTCTTTCCATCAGGGAAGGAGGGGCACAAGCATTTTCTCTGGGTTTGGTAACTAATAGAACTCTCCCGGTCCTCTTTATAAGAAATTTGTCCCCTTTTTTTATTCCTTTCTATCCAAATGGGTCTAACTTTCTATCTTACCGAGTACTGAATGGAACTAATCATGATACTTTTTTTACTAGACATACCAATTACGTAAAGTAGACGCACCCTGAGGAAGCCATTGTTATGGCGAAACATGTCGGAACAGTCTACTAAGACTTACCTAGTCCATCTCAGGTCACTTTCCTCACACCAAGTGTGAATTTCACCCCTAAAACTTCATGTGTATAACCTGAATTTATTGTCAACTCTGTACTGTTTTCTATGTCAATGATTACTTGTCGTTGTAAATGAAAATTTTAATCATCTGTCAAGACGTACACAACTGAGTCTTGCTTATAAAAATAATACATTGTCAATTTTTTGTGTATCCATATATAAAAAAAAAATTTTTCTTTTTTTTTTTATGTTTTTTCTTCTTTTTTGTACTTATGCAACTTTTCTATATGTAATAAAAACTGTTTTATCAATTAACAAGTATTATGAGCATTGAACTGTGAGTGCACCCCGACTCTTCTATGTTATTCTCGCACCGCTATAATCCCCAATCCACCATCCCCTCCACACTGATACTTTTATATATATATATATATATATATATATATATATATATATAATATTCTATCTACCCTGTAAAAGAAAAGATGCCTATACTTACATATTCTGAAACTTCTTCAGTCTTTTGACATGATCGAGTCTCAGCGCTGGCTTCAGTGTAGAAGAGGTACAGCTGACAACGAATGTCCAATAGTAAGCCTATGGGTGATGTCATCACACAGGCTCTGCATAGGAGTAGATTTGGGTTTAATTAGAATTTGACTGGAATTGCACTCTAACTATTTTATTGGAGTTAGCTTTAATATATGAACTAAAATGTATATGTTTAGGGGTTGGGGTGAACGTGGGATTACAAGTACTCCTACAGAGGCACCATCCCTGGAAGATATGCAATTATGTTTCAAAAAGATGTAGAACAGGGTGGGACTTTAATTGTGCCTCAGAGGAGTGTAAACAAATAGAATACAATACTGTGATTATAGAAAAGTAAACAAATGTTATGCCATAAGGCAGTACCTTCTAAAAATCAAGTTAAGATACATTACAGTCTTTATGATTTGAATTCAAGGTGTGCAGGACCCAAATATTTACAGAGATGTGGCCTACGCGTTTCACGGACAGTTCCGCTTTGTCAGGGCCTTGAAAGTAGCACAGTGGGACATCAGATAAAATGTTGATTAATAATATATAAATTACATTATTTACATGAACAAGATATATAAATATATTGATACATTTGTTTTTACATGCATCTACATCAATATTATATCAACATAAATGTTTGTTAATAAAAACTATACATTGCATTGTGGAACATTTGACATATAAGTACAGTTACACTTTATATTGGTGTGCAGCAGTGTTTCTCACACAGGGGATTAGGCTAAAATAGTCAGTTAAATAATGTTGGCTGTCTAAATATAACAGTCACATTTTTTCCCAGATACAGTGAAATGTGTTTCATTAGCATGTATCCCCACTCACCCGGAGACTGTAAATAGAGGACGCCGGCTCGATGGGACAATTGAGGCCTCCTAACTGACCATTTTTGCCTAATACCCTGTGTGAAAAACACCAGATGCACACCAATAAGTATAAAGTGTAACTGTACTTATATGTCAACTGTTCCACAATCCAATGTAAAGTTTTTATTAACAAACTTTTATGTTAATATAATTTTGATGTAGATGCATGTAAAAACAAATGTAACAATATATTTATATATCTTGTTCATGTAAATAATGTAATTTATATATTATTAATCAACATTTTATCTGTAGATTTCATATGATGTCCCACTGTGCTACTTTCAAGGCCCTGACGAAGCGGAACTGTCAGTGAAACGCGTAGGCCACATCTCTGTAAATGTTTGGGTCCTGCACACCCTGAATTCAAATCATAAAGACTGTAATGTATCTTAACTTGATTTTTTAAAGGTACTGCCTTATGACAGTTAAATAAAATGTGTTTACTTTTCTATAATCACAGTATTGTATTCTATTTGTTTACACTCCTCTGAGGCACAATTAAAGTCCCACCCTGTTCTACATTTTTTTTTAAATATGATGAACTAAAATGTAGTTGCAGAACTTCCTAAATCCAAATGTTTAAAGAGGAAGTAAACTTCCTTTGCTGACATTTACCTATAGGTAAGCCTATAATAAGGCTTACCTATAGGTAGTGTAAATATCTCCTAAACATGCACCGTTTAGGAGATATTTACATTACATGAAGCCAGTGACATCAGTGGTGCATGCGCTCTGAAGGAATGGCTACTGGTGGCGTTCCTTCTGAGCCCTGTGCCGTTCACAGCATGGGAGTGACGTCATTGCAGCTCCGGCCGCTCACAGCACCGCAGCAGACGTAGCTCCAGGAAAGATGTCAGCCATCTCAGCAGTGTGCGGGCAAGATATTTCATAATGAGCTAATATGCAAGGCATGCTAGCTCATTATGCCTTTGTCTGATGCCCCGTACACACGGTCGGACAACAAAATCCATCGGATTTTGTCCGATGGATTTTGTCCGACACTGGTGTTGCATACACACGGTCGGACAAAGTTGTCGGAAAATCCGATCATTCTGAACGTGGTGACATTCGTTGCGTACAACGGAACTACATAGAGGCTAGTAGCCAATAGCTTTGGTCTTGTAATGTGATCTGAACATGCGTGGCACTTTGACCGTCGGAATTCGCTACACATGATCGGAAAAAGTCCGATCGGACTTTGTTGTCGGAAAATTTGAGAGCAGGATCTCAAACTTTTTCTGTCGGAACTTCTGACGGAAAAAGTCAGATGGAGCCCACACACGGTCGGATTTTCCGACAACATGGTCCGATAGGACTTTTTCCGTCAGAAATTCCGACCGTGTGTACGGGGCATTACAGGTTTTTTTGGGGGAGTTTCTTTTTTTTTTTTATTGAGTTTACAACCTTTTTAATTGAGTAATAATTACTGAACATTTATTTAGATATATTCCCCTTTGGCATAAAACTTTCTGGTCTTACAAATTCTTTCTTACAGATGCAGATTTCCTATATAATGAATTTTAAAATGTGGACAGTCAATTATTTTGATAAAGATACTTCAGGTTCCAGCCTTTCTACAAAGCCAAAACATAATAGTTTATTCTAAGCTGTATTAGATTATTTATATCTTTTGGGCACTGAAAGAGTTTACATTCTTTCTTTTAGCACCATGGTCACTTATTCTGTTATTAGTTCTTTCATGGGCTTTTATTCTTCTTAACAGTTCACTCATCTCAGTGAATGATAAGCACTATGTTAAATGAAATAATATAAACAGTACAGTGATACTTTACTTTCGCTAATTGAAACCCAGCCAGAGTGCTTTTTCATATTTCTTGTATGTGTGCCAGTCTAGCAGAGTGCCAACAATAAGGCAAGAAAAGGAAACCATTACTTATTATATAGCTAAGAATTTCACAAATCAGAGAATGGATGCACTATAAATTCACTATTTATTAGAAACAGCAAAGAAAGTAATCACACTTCATCAGGGGTGAGAATTACAACAGGTACGCTATGGCTATGGCTCGAATAGACCATAAAGGATTCAGAACTTTGTCTATCATTTTTTTAATAATTTAAATTTAATTGAGGGTCTGTTTAAAACCTGTATGTGACCTGGCTGAAGCTTTCTTCTTATTAAGCACCTCTCCAGTCTAATGTGCAAATTGTGGGTGAAAAAGTTGTGGGTCCTACAGAAATTTCTGGTCTGGAAAAATCTTGTATCTGTGAAAGACTGTTAACTCTATATAACTTGAGAAAGGATTGTGTGTGATCCAAAATTGTTGCCATTTTGTGGATACATTTTAACCACTTTCAGACCGGACCATTGTGCTGGCTTAAGACCAGACCACTTTTTGCGATTCTGCCTTGCTTTAACTGACAATTGTGCGGTCGTGCGATGTGGCTCCCAAACGTTGATGTCCTTTTTTTCCCAAAAATAGAGCTTTCTTTTGGTGGTATTTGATCGTCCCTGCTGTTTTTATTTTTTGTGCTATAAACAAAGAAAGAGCGACAATTTTGAAAAAAACACATTATTTTTTGCTATAATAAATATCCCCCAAAAATATATAAAAAAAATGCTTTTTTCCTAAGTTTAGGCCGATACGTATTCTTCTACATATTTTTGGTAAAAAAAATCGCAATAAGCGATTATTGATTGGGTTGCGCAGAAGTTATAGCGTTTACAAAATAGGGGATAGTTTTATAGTATTTTTTTTTTATTTTTTTACTAGTAATGGCGGTGATCAGCGATTTTTATTGTGACTGCGACATTATGGCGGACACATCTGACATTCTGACGATTCCTGTGTAAATGACACTGGCAGTGAAGGGGTTAACCACTAGGTGTCAGTGTAGGGGTTAAGTGTTCCTAAGGGCTTGTTACTAGCTGTGGGGGGGGGGGGGGGGGGGGGCGTGGCTGTGATTTTGTGAACACTGATCTCTGCTCCAATCACAGGGAGCAGAGATCAGTGTCACTAATTTCTAGGCAGAACCGGAAGTTGCTGTTTACTTCTGCATCTCCCCGTTCAGCCATCCCGTGAGAGGATCGCGGGTATCCGACCGGCGTATGCGATGGCACAGCGGCAATATTAAAGGGGATGTACCTGTACGCCCTTTTGCCTGCCCGTGCCATTCTGCCGACGTACACTGTCAAGCGCCGGCCGGGAAGTGGTTAATGATATAATACAATAAAAAGAAGACTGAGTGCTGAAACCTCATTTTTGTTATTACTACAGTATATATATTAGGGGTCTTGGTAAGAGTGATACACCCTACTGTGATATATATATACATTACTGACAAAAGTTTAGGCATGTGTGAAAAAATTCTGTAATTTAAGAATGCTTTCAGAAATAGAAGTGTTAATAGTTTATTTTTATCAAGTTTGAAGCATAAAGTCACTATTTCCAGCATTAGCAGATTGCTGGACATATTTGTAATTCATGAGTGCAATCGCCCGACATGGTTGCAACGGGTGACAGCACATGGTAAAGTTACAGAATAGCAGGTTTGAAAACAAGTGTCCGTCCCAGCACATACAGTAAGTCCTTCCCTGGTTCAACTCATCAGGCGGTCTTTTGAAACAAGGCACAGTTCCCTGGCTCGGTGAAAATCTCCAGTTGCTAGGAGTAATGGCCAGCAGGTTCACCGTGGGCAGATACCCTGGACGACGCCCCCCAAACGTAGCACTACCCAACGTAGGAGCTTCTGGTGAATATGGGCATCTTCCACTCTGCATAGCCAGGCACACACATTTCCCACTCAATCTTGAGACAAGAAGCAGTCCTTGCAGCTTTTTTTTGTTTTTTTTATTTAGGGGATTAAACTCTTCTGACTGTAACACTCACCAGCCCTCTTGGCTATGTTCTTTCCTGGAGATTTACCTGGCAATGTCCTCCTGCTTTCCTCTCCTTGTTCCTATGCCTCCTGAGGATCCCCCCCGTGTGTCATGAGAAGGGGTCCTTTCAGCACCTGAGCCCAGGCATGGGTTCACCTCCCCCCCTGACTAGGGGGCTACTCTCTAAGGCCTCCGACAGCTTAACACTCCATCTCCATCTTTCACCTGACCTCCACCTGCCCTTGAGTATTTGAGGGGGTCGGACCCTGTCAACCCATCTGTTGGGGATTTTTCAGGGCCCTCAGAACACTCCAGCTCCTTCTAGACCCCTCCTAACTGCTTCTGGAACCTTCTCCAAGTTTCCAGCAAGCAGGGAGGAGTCGCCAGAGATGCTGCTGCTGAGTCATCCAGCCTACCCTAAGTCACTCAAACTCTGACCCAGAAAACACACAGGCTTGGCTGCCAGCCAAGCCTGAATTTACCTACACTGACAAAAAATCATATCCTTAGCACTCTAGCTTTGCTAGGAAGTGCTACATCAGTATTTTAGCATCTGTCACCCTAGTGTAAATCTATACAGTGCAAGCCCAAAATGGATTTATAGGAGCACATTGCCACCAAATGAAGGACATAATACCAACTGCGGCATGGCATTGCAGGAAGAATTTTTTTTCTCTGCTGGAGCAAATTGGACCATGCTTTATTTGTTTTTTTGCCTTCCTCTGGATCAACTGTGGATAAAGGACTGTTTATGGTGGTTTTCTATTTATTTGATTTTTCTATTAGTTGAACCAGATGGGCTTGTATCTTTTTTCCTGACTAACTATGTAACTATATAAGACACCTAGTTGTTGCCTAGGACTTTAACCGCTTCCAGACCAGCCACTGCTGCAGGTCGGCTCCCCTCGCGAAACCACGTAACTGTACGTGGGCTCGCTGGGTCAGGATAGCTGCTGCACAGCGGGGGTGCCGATGCTCATGGCCGATGAACGCGATGCAGAACAGGGACAAGTGTGTATAAATACACACTTCCCTGTTCTGTTCTGACAGGAGTGACAGATCGTGTATTCCTGTTAGCTAGGAACCACGATCCGTCACTTCCTCTAGTTAGACCCCTCCCCTTCAGTTATAATCACCTCCCAGGGAACACAGTTAACCCCATTCACTGCCAATGTCATTTTTACAGTATTCAATGCATTTTTAATCTCACTGATTGCTGTATTAATGCCAATGGTTCCAAAAATGTGTCAAAATTGTCCGATGTGTCCGCCATAATGTCACAGTCATGATAAAAACCACCATTACTAGTGAAAAAAATAAAATAAAAATGCTATAAATCTATCCCCTATATTGTAGATGCTATAACTTTTGCACAAACCAATCAATATACACTTATTGCGATTTTTTTTTACCAAAAATATGTAGGAGAATACAAATCGGCCTAAACTGAGGAAAACAAATGTTTTTAAATATTTTTGGGGGATATTTATTATAGCAAAAAGTAAAAAATTGTGCGTATTTTTTCAAAATTGTCGCTCTTTTTTTGTTTATAGCGCAAAAAATAAAAAAAAACACAGAGGCGATCAAATACCACCAAAAGAGAGCTCTATTTGTGAAAAAAAAGGGGTCAATTTTGTTTGGGCACAACGTTGCATGACTGCACAATTGTCAGTTAAAGCGACGCAGTGCCGAATCACAAAAAGAACTCTGGTCAGGAAGGGGGTAAATTCTTCTGGGGCTGAAGTGGTTAATATTACCTATCCAGATGTTAGTAAATGTTCTTTCCTTTTCAGCTGCCTCACAGCTCACTGTTTCCATTTCATACAATCCCATCTTAAGAGATTTTCCTGTTTACTAAGTTGTTCTAAACTTCTTTTCAGGTTTGCCAAGATCACATCAACAAGTATTTCCTTTACATCTCAGAATACACCCATTTGTTCGGACAACATGCCAGAGCATTTAAGATATTACATACAGTATAACTTCACAATTGCTGGGAAAACCACAACCACAACCTGCTTCCCTAGTGCTCAGTGGAAGGGTCTGCCTGCTATAAACACATAACCAGTCCCAGTTAAAAGTACAGGGGGGAAGGGTCTGCCTGCTATAAACACATAACCAGTCCCAGTTAAAAGTACAAAATTGGTAAAGAAAAGATAGGACATTTTAGGGAGAGCTAAAACACAGGGCGTTTATAATGGTGCAAAGGCTGCTATGTTTACAAAGGAGCAACATTTACATTTTTGGCAGTTTTAGCAAATCACAGCTGACTGCAGATTGAAATGAAAACATTTTTTTCCAAGAACCTTACATTTTAAAATGATTTGTGTTGCAATTACTGCATATTTTTAGATCATTGATTTTATATATAGTGTAGTTTTAATACATTCTGTGAGTCATTGGGGTTGGATTATTTTAGACAAATGGGCTGTGCACTCTGCAAGAGAATTTTTCCCAGACCCTAGTGCATACAGTGATACTTAATAAAATATACACTTCTATCTGGCGCAAAAAAACAGCTGGATCCAAAATAGAAGTAATGATTAAAGCATTAAAAACACACATAAAACACAAATTAGTCCATTTTGCATCTGTGGTTATAGGGTGGGTGAATGCACATGTGGTTGTGTGTGTATGACCTGGGGTAGGCGGCAGCTGTCCTCAGAGTAATAGCCAGCTCTTACAAACAAGGAATAAAAGAAAGGGGGAAGCGCCACCTGGGTGCAGAGATTAAAAAGCTTTTAATAGCACAAGGTAAATGACACTTACAGGTTGGAAGTTGTTGCAGGCTCATTAGTCCGAGGGTAGGAAAGATATAGGCCTTCTGCATCCATGGGCATCCAGCTCCTTCTACAGGCCTGTGTCTAGTCTAGTGGAACCAATTGCCCTCAGAAGTTACCTAATTAGTAAATAAAGTCCACCTGTGTGTAATTTAATCTCAGTATAAATACAGCTGTTCTGTGAGCCCTTAGAGGTTTGTTAGAGAACCTTAGTAAAAAAAAACAGCATCATGAACGCCAAAGAACACACCAAACAGGTCAGGGAAAAAGTTGTGGAGAAGTTTAAAGCAGGGTTAGGCTATAAAAAATATCCCAAACTTTGAACATCTTGCAGAGCACTGTTCAATCCATCATCCAAAAATGGAAAAAGAGTATGGCACAACTGCAAACCTACCAAGACATGGCTGTCCACCTAAACTGACGAGGCCCATGGTAACTCTGGAGGAGCTGCAGAGATCCACAGCTCAGGTGGAGAAAGAAGAAAGCCATTGTTAAAAGAAAGCCATAAGAAGTCCCATTTTCCATTTGCGGGAAGCCATGTGGGGGGGGGGGGGGGCACAGTAAACATGTGGAAGAAGGTGCTCTGGTCAGATGAGACCAAAATTGTACTTTTTGGCCTAAAAGCAAAACGCTATATGTGGCAAAAAACTAACAATGCCCATCACCCTGAACACACCATCCCCACGTGAAACATGGTGGTGGCAGTATCATGTTGTAGGGATGCTTTTCTTCAGCAGGGACAGGGAAGCTGGTCAGAGATGATGGGAAGATGGATGGAGCCAAATACAGGGCAATCTTAGAAGAAAACTTGTTAGAGTCTTTAAAAGACTTGAGACTGGGGCAGAGGTTCACCTTCCAGCAGGACAACTTAACATACAGCCAGATCTACAATGCAATGGTTTAGATAAAATCATGTTAATGGCATGTGAATGACCCAGTCAAAGTCCAGACCTGAATCCAATTGAGAATCGATTTCAAGACTTGAAAATTTCTGTTCACAGATGCTCTCCATCCAATCTGACAGAGGTACTTTACATAGAATAATGGGCAAAAATGTCACTCTAGACGTGCAAAGCTGGTAAAGCAACATACCCAGAAAGACTTGCAGCTGTAATTACAGTGAAAGGCGGTTCTACAAAGTATTGACTCAGGGGGGCTGAATACAAATGCACACCACATTTTTTTAGATATTTATTTGTAAAAAAAAATTATTTGTAAAAAAATTGAAAAACATTTATCATTTTCCTTCCACTTCACAATTATGTGCCACTTTGTGTTGGTCTATCACATAAAATCCCAATAAAATACATTTACATTTTTGGTTGTAACATGACAAAATGTGGAAAATTTTAAGGGGTATGTATATTTTCTCATGGCACTGTAATTACTAAATATCAGTGTAACATGTATCATGTTGGTAAAGGTAAACCTATCCTTTAAAGAAAGATTAAAATACTGATATTTCTTTAACTCTCCATACATGTTACAATCTCACGTACAACTGTTCTTAGATCTGCCAGCAACTGTTTTGTATAAAAGTCTCCCGTATTAGATATAAATTGAATGAATAGTTTAGGTAGGTACTCATAGTATTGGTAAATCTAGAAGAAAAAAACAAAGTTCATAATTCTGCTAGAAAAATAATCTTTTCCACATGTCTGGTTTTCCTTTTAGAGATTATTGAATAGTAACACACTAGGCACATTTGCAATTTCTATACCTGGAAACATGTATTGATATTAACTGGCACTATAGCATGTGCATATTTTAAATACACATTTTGGCAAACAAATGTGTTATTGTCTATGAAACAATGTTACAACAGATGAATATTGTTTTCAATAGAAATAAAAGCGCAGTAGCCAACAAATTAGACATCAATGCAAACAAAATCCTTTAAATCAATGACTTGGATAGACCTTGATAGAAACAGAAATATACTGTCAAAAAGGTGAATAAACAGTATAAATATATACATTATGCAAGATTTGTATTCAGGCCCAGAGTCAATACTTTGTAAAACCACCGTCCGCTGCAAATACAGCTGCAAGCTTTTTTGGGGATGTCTTTACCAGCTTTGCTCATCTAGAGAGTGACATTTTTGCCCATTCTTCTTTGCAAAAAATCTCAAGCTCTATCAGATTGGATGGAGAGTAAGGATGAGCCCGGTGTTCGATTCGAACCCATGTTCGAATCGAGCACCGGGTGTTCGCTCGCTCGGCGAGCCCAGAACTATTGGGGCCGCTCGCATCAAATTCGTGTGATGCGCGCGGCCCCGCAATGCATTGCGGCCCGCGCAGTGCAATGCTGGCTGATGATTGGCCAAGCATGCACTGTGACCCCGCATGCTTGGCCAATCACAGCGCCGGCAGCGAGGAGAGCCATAATTGGCTACAGGCAGGATGCCTGTAGCCAATTATAGCTCAGGGGCTTTAATACACGCCCCACGGTATAAGAGGCCGCCGCGGCGGCGGCCTCGCATATTATGTTTCACTCACAGTGTCAGCGTGTCAGTGTGCTGCTGACTGCTGACAACAATATGTGCTTTATTTCTGGGGATATGTGTGTGCATGCTGTTAGAACAGCATTGCAGTATCACATCTGGGGGGTGTCTATAGGTAGCCTGTGAAGGAGGGCAGGTTTCCTGTGCTTAGAACTTTCCCTGCAAAAAAGTGTCATTTTTGCAGGAAGAAAGCTATTTAAATCACTCGCGGCTAATGAATTGATGGCTCCTGTAACACAGAGAGCTGTCATTCATTAATAAAAAACAAAAAAAAAAGCGTAGGGGTCCCCCCAAATTCAATAACCAGGCCCTTCAGGTCTGGGATGGATATTAAGGGGGATCCCAGCCAAAAAAAAAAAAAAAAAAATGGCGTAGGGTCCCCCTCAAAATCCATACCAGACCCTTGAGGTCTGGTATGGATTTTAAGGGGAACCCTAGCCAAAAAAAATGGCGTGGGGTCCCCCTCAAAATCCATACCAGACCCTTATCCGAGCACGCAACCTGGCAGGCCGCAGGAAAAGAGGGGGGGACGAGAGCGGCCCCCCCTCTCGCCTGAACCGTACCAGGCCACATGCCCTCAACATTGGGAGGATGCTTTGGGGGTCTAAGACCCCTAAAGCACCTTGTCCCCATGTTGATTAGGACAAGGGCCTCTTCCCCACAACCCTGGCCGGTGGTTGTGGGGGTCTGCGGGCGGGGGGCTTATCGGAATCTGGAAGCCCCCTTTAACAAGGGGACCCCCAGATCCCGGCCCCCCCCCTGTGTGAAATGGTAAGGGGGTACAAAAGTACCCCTACCATTTCACCAAAAAAGTGGCAAAAATGGTAAAAATGACAGGAGACAGTCTTTGACAATTCCTTTATTAAAATCTTCTTTCTTCTTTCTTCATCCTTCGGATTCTTCATCTTCTCCTTCCTTCATCTTCTTCCATCTTCTTCTTCCATTTTCTTCTTCCTCCGATCCGCTTCTTCTTGCGCTGGTCTTCTCGTCCTTCTCGTCCGGCATCTTCTTCCGTCGGCGTCGGCGTCGGTGTCTCTGTCTCTTCTTGGGCCGCTCCGCGCAATGGGAGGCTCCCGCTGTGTGAGGCTCCGCTCCGTCTGACAGGTCTTTTATAATGGAGGGCACCTGGTGACCCCGCCCCCTCTGACGCACAGGGACGTCATGGGGAATTCCATGATGGCTTTCCCCATGACGTCAGAGGGGGGCGGGGTCACCAGGTGCCCTCCGTTTTAAAAGACCTGTCAGATGGAGCGGAGCCTCACACAGCGGGAGCCTCCCATTGCGCGGAGCGGCCCAAGAAGACACCGACACCGACGCCGACGCCGACGGAAGAAGATGCCGGACGAGAAGGACGAGAAGACCAGCGCAAGAAGAAGCGGATCGGAGGAAGAAGAAAATGGAAGAAGAAGATGGAAGAAGATGAAGGAAGGAGAAGATGAAGAATCCGAAGGATGAAGAAAGAAGAAAGAAGATTTTAATAAAGGAATTGTCAAAGACTGTCTCCTGTCATTTTTACCATTTTTGCCACTTTTTTGGTGAAATGGTAGGGGTACTTTTGTACCCCCTTACCATTTCACACAGGGGGGGGGCCGGGATCTGGGGGTCCCCTTGTTAAAGGGGGCTTCCAGATTCCGATAAGCCCCCCGCCCGCAGACCCCCACAACCACCGGCCAGGGTTGTGGGGAAGAGGCCCTTGTCCTAATCAACATGGGGACAAGGTGCTTTAGGGGTCTTAGACCCCCAAAGCATCCTCCCAATGTTGAGGGCATGTGGCCTGGTACGGTTCAGGCGAGAGGGGGGGCCGCTCTCGTCCCCCCCTCTTTTCCTGCGGCCTGCCAGGTTGCGTGCTCGGATAAGGGTCTGGTATGGATTTTGAGGGGGACCCCACGCCATTTTTTTTGGCTAGGGTTCCCCTTAAAATCCATACCAGACCTCAAGGGTCTGGTATGGATTTTGAGGGGGACCCTACGCCATTTTTTTTTTTTTTTTTTTGGCTGGGATCCCCCTTAATATCCATCCCAGACCTGAAGGGCCTGGTTATTGAATTTGGGGGGACCCCTACGCTTTTTTTTTTTTCATTTTTTTTTTTTTTTATCAATGACTTTTTTTTATGAATGAGTTTCAATGAATCACTGTTCTCTGTGTTACGGGAGCCGTGAATTAACATTAGCCGCGAGTGATTTTAAATAGCTTTTTTACTTTCAAAAATGACACTTTGCGCAGAGACAGTTCTAAACACGGGAAACATGCGCCCCTTTACAGGCATACTATAGACACCCCCCAGGTACGAAATTTAAAGGAATATTACACTTTTATTGTTTCAATTTAAGCATTATTAAAATCACTGCTCCTGAAAAAACGGCCGTTTTTAAAAAAAATTTTTGCATTGATACATGTCCCCTGGGGCAGGACCCAGGTCCCCAAACACTTTTTATGACATTAACATGCATATTAGCCTTTAAAATGAGCACTTTTAATTTCGAACGTTCGCATCCATTATAACTAATAGGGTTCTAAAGCTCGCACGGACTTTAGGTCCGTTCGCGGGTTCTGGTGCGAGCCGAACGGGGGGGTGTTCGGCTCATCCCTAATGGAGAGTGTCTGTAAACAGCAATTTTGAATTCCTTCCACAGATTCTCAATTGAATTTAGGTCTGGACTTTGACTTTCTAACACATGGATATGCTTTGATCTAAACCATTACATTGTAGCGTTGGCTATATGTTTAGTTTTATTGTCCTGCTGGAAGGTGAACCTCTGCCCCAGTCTCAAGTCTTTTGCAGACTCTAACAGGCTTTCCTCTAAGACTGCCCTGTATTTGGCTCCATCCATCTTCCCATCAACTCTGACCAGCTTCCCTGTCCCTACTGAAGAAAAGTATCCCCACAACATGATGCTGCCACCACCACTTCAGCCCCGGACCAATTGTCAGCTTAAGGACCAGAGGTCTTTCAGGATTTTTTTTTTCAATTTCGCACTGCACTGCACTACTTTAACTGGTAATTGCGCGGTCATGCAATTTTGTAACCAAACGAAATTTGCATCCTTTTCTTCCCATATCAAATAGAGCTTTCTTTTGATGGTATTTGATTGCCTCTGTGATTTTTATTTTTTGCGATATAAACGGAAAAAGAGCGAAAATTTTTGAAAAAAAAAGAGATTTTCTAATTTTTGTTATAAGAAAAATCGAATAAACTCAATTTTAGTCAAACATTTGGGCCAAAATGTATTCAGCCACATGTCTTTAGTAAAAAAAAATGCCAATAAGCGTATATTTATTGGTTTGCGCAAAAGTTATAGCGTCTACAAACTAGAGTACATTTTCTGGAATTTACACCGCTTTTAATTTATGACTGCCTATTTCATTTCTTGAGGTGCTAAAATGGCAGGGAAGTACAAAACCCCCCCAAATGACCCCATTTTGGAAAGTAGACACCCCAAGCTATTTGCTGAGAGGCATGTTGAGCCCATTGAATATTTTTTTTTTTTTTAGTCCCAAGTGATTGAATAAAGACAAAAATAAAAAAAATTTTTTTTTTTTTTTTCAAAAAGTTGTCACTAAATGATATATTGCTCACACATGCCATAGTTATATGTGGAATTGCACCCCAAAATACATTTTGCTGCTTCTCCTGAGTATGGGGATACCACATGTGTGGGACTTTTTGGGAGCCTAGCCGCGTACGGGGCCCCGAAACCCAAGCACCGCCTTCAGGATTTCTAAGGGTGCAAATTTTTGATTTCACTCCTCACTACCTATCACAGTTTCGAAGGCCATAAAATGCCAAAATAGCACAAAACCCCCCCAAATGACCCCATTTTGGAAAGTAGACACCCCAAGCTATTTGTTGAGAGGCATGGTGAGTATTTTACAGCTCTCATTTGTTTTTGAAAATGAAGAAAGTAAAAAAAAAAAATTTTTTTTTTTTTTTCTTTTTTCAATTTTCAAAACTTTGTGACAAAAAGCGAGATCTGCAAAATACTCACCATACCTCTCAGCAAATAGCTTGGGGTGTCTACTTTCCAAAATGGGGTCATTTTGGGGGGTTTTATGCCATCTGGGCATTCCATGGCCTCCGAAACTGTGATTGGCAGTGAGAAGTGAAATAAAAACATTACACCCTTAGAAAGCCTGAAGGCGGTGCTTGGTTTTTGGGGTTCCGTACGCAGCTAGGCTCACAAAAAGTCCCACACATGTGGTATCCCCGTACTCAGGAGAAGCAAGAGAATGTATTTTGCGGTGTATTTCCACATATGCCCATGACATGTTTGAGCAATATATCATTTAGTGACAACTTTTTGTAAAAAAAAAATATATATATATTTTTTTTTTTCATTATTCAATCTCTTGGGACAAAAAAAAAAAAAATATTTAATGGGCTCAACATTGCTCTCAGCAAATAGCTTGGGGTGTCTACTTTCCAAAATGGGGTCATTTGGGGGGGGGGGGTTTGAACTGTCCTGGCATTTTATGCACAACATTTAGAAGCCTATGTCACACGTCACCCACTCTTCTAACCACTTGAAGACAAAGCCCTTTCTGACACTTTTTGTTTACATGAAAACATATTTTTTTTTTGCAAGAAAATTACGTTGAACCCCCAAACACTATATATATTTTTAAAGCAAAGGCCCTACAGATTAAAATGGTGGGTGTTGCATTTTTTTTCCACACAGTGTTTGCGCAGCGATTTTTCAAACGCATTTTTTGTGGAAAAAATACACTTTTTTTTATTTTAATGCACTAAAACACACTATATTGCTCAAATTTTTGATGAAATAAAAAATATGATCTTAGGCCGAGTACATGGATACCAAACACGACATGCTTTAAAATTGCGCACAAACACGCAGTGGCGACAAACTACATACATTTTTAAAAGCCTTTAAAAGCCTTTACATGATACCACATTATATTCACGGAGGAGGTCTACTGCTAAAATTACTGCCCTCGATCTGACCTTCGCGGTGATACCTCACATGCATGGTGCAATTGCTGTTTACATATGACGCCAGACCAACGCTTGTGTACGCCTTTGCGCAAGAGAGGGGGGGGGCAGGGGTGCTTTTTTTTTTTTTTTTTTTTTTTTTATTTTTTTTTTTTTTTTTATTTATTTAGCTTTTTTATTTTATTTTTAAACTGTTCCTTCCATTTTTTTTTTCTTTGTTATGATTTTTATTGTTATCTCAGGGAATGTAAATATCCCCTATGATAGCAATAGGCAGTGACAGGTACTCTTTTTTTAAAAAAATTGGGGTCTATTAGACCCTAGATCTTTCCTCTGCCCTCAAAGCATCTGACCACACCAAGATTGGTGTGATAAAATGCTTTCCCAATTTCCCAATGGCGCGGTTTATATCCGGGAGGGGGGACATTCCCTCCCACTGCTTGTAAAAGCAGTCTAGAGGCTAATTACCCGCTAGAATTGCTTTTACATGAAAGCCGATCACTGGCTGAAAAGAATGATACCAAGATGATACCTAAACCTGCAGGCATCATTCTGGTATAACCATTCAAAGTCCAGCAACATACTGGACATATATTGTAATCTTTTTTTTTTCATGCAGCCTCTTGGCTGAACGAAAAAAAAAGAGATTGATTGGTGGGTATGCCCACCATTAGAATACCTCCCTTCATCCACCCACTTCTAATGATGGGCATACATGCACCATTTATATATGCCGATGCATGGGGGCATCCTCCTGCAAAAGTTATGCCGTGTACACACGGTCGGAATTTCGACCGTATGTACGTGGCATTAGGAGCCAATCGCTCCCCCCCCCCCCCCTGCTGCCCCCATGCTTCGGCACATATGCTCTTTTTTTTAACTGTGGTGGTGAAATCACCTCCTACAGCGTTGGAGTCGCGGCTTTATGTATCGTGGGAGCAAACGCTGTTGCTGTCAAGATAAATAAATCCGCGCTGCAACTGAATGGCGCACCTGAAAACAAAAAAATGCTTAACACTAAAGCACAGTAAACAAAATTACATACCTGAAAAGCAAGCATGATAAAACATAATAAAACATTGCAGAATAGAATGGAGGAAAAAAAGAGCAACAATAGAGAGAGAATAGAGAGAGAGAGAGAGAACAATAAAACGACAACTATCTTTGTTTTTTTTATTTTTTTGAGATTCACAGGTAAAAAAGCTTCTGACTGTTAGCGACTGAATCAAAACGCTACCACAAAAAAAATGTTAGCGATCGCAGGGATCAGGCCTGACTCTGCGAACGCTGCAGTTATGTGTGCTTAGTGTTTTGTAAGTGACAGTGATCGATCGATACTGCACTTGGGTGGGCTGGGCTGGGCGGAGGGGGAAAACGCAGGTGCTAGCAGGTATCTGGGCTGATCCCGCTAACAATGCGTTTTTTTGGAACCCTAAACTGCTGGGACGCTAGTATAGATCTGATCAGATCAGATATTGATCTGTTCAGATACTGTGCCACTAAGGGAGGTGTATGCTTTGCGCGTGGTTGTTTGCGGTACTGGCACTAACCTGGGGCGACGCAGACCTTATTTGACCCTAAAACCTAATTGATATCACCCGCCGGGCGATCAGGGGGTTAAACCGTTATTGGGTAATAAATGGCGGGTGCCCTGACAGTATAAAAAACAAGCTAACTAACCAGCGTCACCCGTAACAGTAATACGGTGATCACCTGGCGGTTAACCTAAAAAAAAAAACTGGCTACCTAGCGGCACCAGTGACACTAATGCAGCGATCAGAAAAACAATCGCTTAGTGACACTGGCAAAAAGGGGGTGAAAGGGTTAACTAGGGGCAATCAGGGGGTTAAACCTTTATTAGGTAATATATGGGGGTACCTGACGCTATATAAAAACCTGACGGGGAACCTAAATAACGAAATAACTAACTGGCTAACCAGCGTCACCAGTGACACTTATACGGTGATCACTGGTGAAAGGGTTAACTCTAGGGGCAATCAGGGGGTTAAAACCTTTAGGTTGTAATATGGGGGTACCTGACCTATAAACCTATTTATGAACCTATATAAACCTGGCGGTTAACCTAAAAAAAAAAAACTGGCTACCTAGCGGCACCAGTGACACTAATGCAGCGATCAGAAAAACGATCGCTTAGTGACACTGGCAAAAGGGGGTGAAAGGGTTAACTAGGGGCAATCAGGGGGTTAAACCTTTATTAGGTAATATATGGGGGTACCTGACGCTATATAATAACCTGACGGGGAACCTAAATAACGAAATAACTAACTGGCTAACCAGCGTCACCAGTGACACTTATACGGTGATCACTGGTGAAAGGGTTAACTCTAGGGGCAATCAGGGGGTTAAAACCTTTATTTAGGTTGTAATATGGGGGTACCTGACCTATAAACCTATTTATGAACCTATATAAACATGGCGGTTAACCTAAAAAAAAAAAAACTGGTTACCTAGCGACACCAGTGACACTAATGCAGCGATCAGAAAAACGATCGCTTAGTGACACTGGCAAAAGGGGGTGAAGGGGTTAACTAGGGGCAATCAGGGGGTTAAACCTTTATTGGGGGGGGGGGGGGGGTAGGGGGCTACCTTAGACCTAAAGGGGCCTAAAACTAACTGCCCTGACAGTTATTACAGTCACACTGACACTAAATGCAGTGATCAGTAAATAAATGATCACTGCAATTAGTGACACTGTGACTGGGGGGGCAGGGGGTGATCTGGGGGGTGATCAGGGGGTGACAGGGGGGTGGAATATGTGCCTATGTGTACTGGTGTCAGTGTACTGTTGTGCACTAACCTTTACACGTTCACTCCTCGGCGTTCCGGTCAGATAGACCGGCGCACCGAGCGTGACATCACTTCCGCCTTCCTGTCTATACAATAGACAGGAAGGGGAAGCTTTTCATTCGCCAGGAGCGATCGCGAGGGGGTGGCCAGAAACCACTGGCCGTCCCCTCGTCCCGGATCGCTCCTGAAGCGATGCCGACCGTCCCCGCCGGCGGAGGGGGTTCCGATCGGACACCCCACCCGCCGGAAGAATGTCACGTACAGGTACGTGATTTTGCCTGTACGTGCCATTCTGCTGACGTATATCTACATGGGGCGGTCGGCAAGTGGTTAAAGTGGACACAGCCGGAGACAGATTGCACCGCAGTGTGGCCCATTGGGCATGCAAGGCACGTTCAGGGAGGACGCCATATGATTTGGACCCTGAACAATGAATGCCCTGCCCAGCCATCATTTTACAATGAATGCCCTGCCCAGCCATCATTTTACATTAGGCTGGGTGAGAAGTGGTTAAAGGGTTTTGAATAAAAAAAAGTTATACATATACACAAATATACAGTGCCTTGTGAAAGTATTCGGCCCCCTTGAACTTTTCAACCTTTTGCCACATTTCAGGCTTTAAACATAAAGATATAAAATTTCAATTTTTTTGTGAAGAATCACCAACAAGTGGGACACAATTGTGAAGTGGAACGAAATCTATTGGATTTTTTAAACTTTTTTAGCAAATAAAAAACTGAAAAGTGATGCGTGCAAAATTATTCGGCCCCTTTACTTTCAGTGCAGCAAACTCACTCCAGAAGTTCAGCGAGGATCTCTGAATGATCCAATGTTGTCCTAAATGACTGATGGTGATAAATAGAATCCACCTGTGTGTAATCAAGTCTCTGTATAAATGCACCTGCTCTGTGATAGTCTCAGGGTTCTGTTGAAAGCGCAGAGAGCATCATGAAGACCAAGGAACACACCAGGCAGGTCCGTAATACTGTTGTGGAGAAGTTTAAAGCCGGATTTGGATACAAAAAGATTTCCCAAGCTTTAAACATCCCAAGGAGCACTGTGCAAGCGATCATTTTGAAATGGAAGGAGTATCAGACCACTGCAAATCTCCCAAGACCTGGCTGTCCCTCTAAACTTTCAGCTCAGACAAGAGAAGACTGATCAGAGATGCAGCCAAGAGGCCCATGATCACTCTGGATGAACTGCAGAGAACTACAGCTGAGGTGGGAGAGTCTGTCCATAGGACAACAATCAGTCGTACACTGCACAAATCTGGCCTTTATGGAAGAGTGGCAAGAAGAAAGCCATTTCTCAAAGATATCCATAAAAAGTCTTGTCTAAAGTTTGTGGAAGAAGGTGCTCTGGTTCGATGAAACCAAAATCGAACTTTTTGGCCACAATGCAAAACGATATGTTTGGCGTAAAAGCAACACAGCTCATCACCCTCAACACACCATCCCCACTGTCAAAAATTGGTGGTGGCAGCATCATGGTTTGGGCCTGCTTTTCTTCAGCAGGGACAGGGAAGATGGTTAAAATTGAGGGGAAGATGGATGCAGCCAAATACAGGACCATTCTGGATGAAAACCTGTTGGAGTCTGCAAAAGACCTGAAACTGGGACGGAGATTTATCTTCCAACAAGACAATGATCCCAAACATAAAGCAAAATCTACAAAGGAATGGTTCACAAATAAACGTATCCAGGTGTTAGAATGGCCAAGTCAAAGTCCAGACCTGAATTCAATCGAGAATCTGTGGAAAGAGCTGAAAACTGCTGTTCACAAACGCTCTCCATCCAACCTCACTGAGCTCGAGCTGTTTTGCAAGGAAGAATGGGCAAGAATTTCAGTCTCTCGATGTGCAAAACTGATAGAGACATACCCCAAGCGACTTGCAGCTGTAATCGCAGCAAAAGGTGGCTCTACAAAGTATTAACGCAAGGGGGCCGAATAATTTTGCACGCCCCACTTTTCGTTTTTTTATTAGTTAAAAAAGTTTCAAAAATCCAATAGATTTCGTTCCACTTCACAATTGTGTCCCACTTGTTGGTGATTCTTCACAAGAAATTAAAATTTTATATCTTTATGTTTGAAGCCTGAAATGTGGCAAAAGGTTGAAAAGTTCAAGGGGGCCGAATACTTTCACAAGGCACTGTAGTATAAGGGCTGTAAAACAACTGAACCAGTTGAAAGACTTACACAAACACTTTTCAAAAAAACAAAAAAACAACTGTACACATGCCAGTTAATATTAAACTGGATCAATAGACATATTTCCTTGACAATAATTCTATATGGGTACCTTTAAATATCCATAAATCCTGCAGGCAGTGATGATTGAATTAGCCACATAGGTTAGACACATTGGTTAGATCAGAGGTTTTCAACATATGAGGTGTAGGATGACTTACCTGTGGCCCCTGAAAGCACCAAAGAATGAGACTGCTAGAGATCATTGCCTTTAATGCATCTTTTGCATATCAATGCTCTCAGTCCCACTACTGGGGTCTTAAAGGGCCACAGAGCAAGTAACCTAAGGGACCAAAGGTTGGACACAAGGGATAGATCATCAAAATTTAATAACATATAAAGGACCATGCAACAAGCGACAAAGTATATCCAAAGACTATATAAAAGTAAAAAAAATGTATATAAATATAAACAAAAACAAAAGGGAAATCTGTTATTACAAAATCTGGGGCTACCATTGCTAACCTAGAAATACCAGATGACCTTCACATTTTAGTATGTTTTCATCACTGTTTACAAATATGTAGATCATGAAAATTACTGTAGCACCAAATGCCCTTATCTAAATCTTTGTTCTGGGTCAGTGACCAAAAGTTTTAAAGTCGTAAAATCCCCATGACTGCCAGGCAACTAGTAATTTTAGGACTAGTAAGGGATTGTAGCTACCATGTATGTTTTGTGACAAGTTATCTTTAAGAAAAATATACAAAAGTTGTAGCATGATGTACAGTACATTATCTTCTCTTTACACGTATTTGCTAAAAAGATCAAAATGTGTTTGAAAAAAAAAAAACCTTGAAAATATTATCCTTAAGTCCCCTACTTGACGTTAAGCCCAGAAACAGCAGTAGACTAATTATGCATTATGCATGCAGCAGAAACTCAAAGCTTGTCTTGTGTTTGCACTGCAAATTTCTTTCAGAAACATAAAAAGCTTATTGCATGTCACAGAACAAAGTACATTTCATAGGCAGAAGTCTGTGATAGCACTGTGCCGTCTCGGGTTCAATGACTTGCTAAATAGAATTAAATTCAATTTTTTTGCTTTTTTTTATGTTTAAAAAACCTACACAATAAGCTAACTTGTTAGCCAAACAAGTCTGAATCAAACAACCATAATATGTCTTTGTGTTTTTTTGTTAAAAGCCTTATAGAATTTATCAGAAGGCCTATAGGGCATGTCCAGTCAAAACATTTATTTTTATTTTTTGGATAGAGTTTGGAATGGTCAGAACAGTTCTGTTGGGGAGAAGACACCAATACAAAAGTATTTACTACTACTCTAAAGAAAAATATTTAGGACATATTGACATATTTAAATTGTAGTAATGCATGGCAAATTAGTAATGCGTGAATTGGTACCACAAAGCATGGTAACATGTGAACCTTGCACAACAGACCTGCATTTTAGTGTAGTGCAATGCACAGGTATAAACAATTAGTGCATTGTGCTGCACTATAAAAAAAAAGGTGCAGGTCCTGTAAAATATCTATTATCTATTAGACTGCAAGAGTCTGAATCTGACTTATTCAGAATCTGAATAAATTGTACACTTCCAAATGTTTTTGTTGGTATAACTATTTTTGTAGTTTATATTCCCTGTGTTGATTGCTTGCCTTACCTTGTAATGATTGGCTCACATGTTGTGGCTGTGCTTTGTGGTGTCCTGGCAGATTGATTTCCCTATATCCATGTATGCTCTCATCTAGCTTGTCCCTATTTGCTTAATGGACTGGCAACTTATTGTTCCCGATCACTCACCATTCAATCGATGCTTTGTTATTATATTATATTATTATTATATTATTACAATATCATCCATCTTGCTTTACAAGAGTGTTGATACTGTGATGAAAACACGTCTGTTTCCTTCATTGCTCTGCCTGCTTGTGCCTGTTTCAGATCTAATTACTATTCAGCCTCTACCTGCAGAACATTAGACCGAGAAACCCAGAGATATGTAGATTCTTTCCAGAAACTGTCAGTTCTTAGACTACAGTTGAAGGTCATGCATTAACCCGAGCAGTGCCATGTGGCATGCCTCATGTCTATACACAAACAGAAATGTCTGGCACTGGAATGTGGAGATTTAAACTACTATAGGCTGTTCAAACAAGGCAACAAATAACACCATGAAACTACAAGATCAATGCACATCATATACAGGTGAAAAAAAAAGGTGCCGGTAGAAAGGTTTATAATGCCTTTAATGATCCCATGGTGGAGATTCTGTTCACTTCTGTTTAGGTGAGCACACAGAAAGTAAAGGGAGTCAGTCCTTCCTAATAAGAACCCAGAAATCAGAAACCTGAAAGATTTGACCACACTAATCAAAGAGAAAAAACATTTATAGTATTTCATTGCATTACTCATTTTTTTTAGAATATTACTTCTTAATGGGTATAAAATTTATTTTCTTTAAATTGCCATGACAGGCTAGTATTATTTGCAGATTTTTTTCAGGCGGGCTATGAAAGATACTTTTATGCAGTGATTGATTCAAGACCACTTTTAAGAGCTGTTTTGAAGACATAATACTTCTGTGCTACCCACATTTCCATTATATTTGAAACAGACCTAGGCAAATATTCTTAGCATATGATGAACAAACTGTGTCAGCAAGAGGTTCCTGTGCTGAAAATGGCATATCAAAACAGTTACTGGCCTAGCAACGTCCCAAGGAATGAGACACGTGCTTCTCTATAGCAGAAAGTACCTGATTTTCTGTGTTTCTCTGCATTAATTGGAGAAGCAGGTGAGCAACGGAAGGGTAAGTTTGTGCTGCTGACCTCTGTGTTGATAAAAAAGACACAAATGAATGTATATATATATTTTTTTTTTTCCATGAAGGCAGTGTAAGTACCTGACATTTACCTGGTAGAGGAAGAAGCAGCACAAGGTGCCAATAAGTTAATAAGTTCATGTACAGACAAGAAGAATGCTGAAAGGAAGAGAAAACAGAGTGACAGAGAGATGAGTTAATTAGAAAGATGAGCTCATTATAGTGCTGATTTTTCTTTCACTGTCTAGTCGAAGGCTGTTATGGGCTTAGTGTGACATGGGCCCAAAGGAAGTGGGTTGAATAAAGCTGGGCATCAGCCTGAAGAATTATTTTGCAGGACTTTGGCAGAATAAAAGAACTGTGGGGGGAACTCTCCTGGTTTAAGGTGAATATTTCTTTAACCGCTTGCCGACCGTGCTATAGCCAAATGACAGCTACAGCTCGATAACTCTGGGAGGGTGTACATTGACGTCCTCCCAGAATCACGCGCCTGCGCACCCCCTTTTGGTGCGCACCCGGGAATATCTGTGACCGCCGTGTCCGGAGCACATCACGGTAAATGGCCGCTGATAGCAGCCGTTTACCACGTGATCGCTCCGTCAAATGATGGAGCGATCACTTGTAAACAAACCGGCGTCACGTCCGATTCTTCTCCCCTCTCTGTACCGATCGGTACAGAGAGGGGAAGAGATCAGATGCAGCAGCGCTGTGGGCTGGATGTGTAGTGCTCACAGCGCTGATATGTGACAACTCCAGCATTCATCCAGCCATCAATCCATCCATGCTCAGCCATCCATTCTCATCCATGCTCAGCCATCCATCCTCATCAATACTTAGCCATCCATCCATCCTCAGCAATCATCATCCATCCATCCTCAGCAATACTCATCCATCCATCCATACTAAGCAATACTCATCCATGCTCAGCCATCCATCCATACTCAGCAATACTCATCCATCCATACTCAGCAATACTCATCCATCCATCCATACTCAGCAATACTCATCCATGCTCAGGCATCCATCCATACTCAGCAATACTCATCCACGCTCAGCCATCCATCCACACTCAGCAATACTCATCCATCCATCCATACTCAGCAATACTCATCCATCCATCCATACTCAGTCATCCCATCCATACCCAGCCATACTCAGCCGTACCCAGCCATACCCAGCCGTACACAGCCGTATCCAGCCGTACACAGCCGTACACAGCCATACCCAGTCATACCCAGCCGTACCCATCCACTCCCAGCCGTACTCAGCTGTACCCATCCGTACCCAGCCGTACTCAGCCGTACCCATCTGTACCTAGCTGTACCCAGCTGTACTCAGCCATACTCAGCCATACCCAGCATACCCAGCCGTACTCAGGCATACTCATTCATGCTCAGCCATCCCCATCCATGGCTCATCCATCCCCATTCATGTTCATCCATGCCACATCCATGCCACTACAGTGCCTCACAAAAGTGAAATAGGTAGTCAAATTAGATTTGACATTTATGCCCCTAGAACACCTGATGGCGCTCCCTGCATGTTGGGCCTCTGTATGTGTCCATGCTGTGTAAAAGTCTCACACATGTGGTATCGCCGTACTCAGGAGGAGTAGGAGCATCTATTTTGTGGTGTAATTTTAGCCATGTACATGCTATGTGCTAGAAGTATTGTATAAATGGACAACTTTGTGTGAAAAAAAATGCGTTTTAATTTTCTTTACACATTTTCCAAAAACTTGTAGAAAAAAATAACATGTTCAAAGGACTTCTTCATCCTTCGGTTTCTTCATCTTCTTCTTCCATCTTCTTCCATCTTCTTCTTCCATCTTCATCTTCCTCCGATCCGCTTCTTCTTGCTCTGGTCTTCTCGTCAGGCATCTTCTTCCACGGCGTCGGCGTCTCTTCTTCTGTGTCGGGCCACTCCGCGCAATGGGAGGCTCCCGCTGTATGAGGCTTCACTCCGTCTGACAGGTCTTTTATAACGGAGGGTGGGGCCACCTGGTGACCCCACCCCCCTCTGACACACGGGGATGTCATGGGGACTTCCATGTACATGCTATGTGCTAGAAATATTGTATAAATGGACAACTTTGTGTGAAAAAAATGCGTTTTAATTTTCTTTACACATTTTCCAAAAACTTGTAGAAAAAAATGACATGTTCAAAGGACTCATAGATTATACATTGGGTTGTTTTCTTTCCAAAATGGGGTCATTTTTGGGGCGTTTCCATTGTCCTGGAGCTCCAGGACCTTCAAAAGTGTTCAAGAGGTAGTCAAGAAATTATATGTATAATTTATGCTCCAAGAATGCCTGACGGTGCTCCTTGCATGTTGGTCCTCTGTAGCCACGCTGTGTAAAAGTCTCACACATGTTGTATCGCCATACTCAGGATTAGTAGCAAAATGTGTTTTGGGGTGTAATGTGTGCTATGCATATGCTGTGTGCGAGAAATAACCTGCTAATATAACAATTTTGTGGGAAAAAAAAAAAAAAAAAAAATCTTGATTTTGCAAAGAATTGTGGGAAAAAATTACAACTTCCAAAAACTCACCATGCCTCTTACTAAATATCTTGGAATGTCTACTTTCCAAAAAGGGGTCATTTGGGGGGAATTTGTACCTTCCTGGCTTGTTAGGGTCTCAAGAAATGAGGTAGGCCATCAGCACATCAGGTGTGATCAATTTTCAGAGATTGGCACCATAGCTTGTGGACTCTATAACTTTCACAAAGACCAAATAATATACACAGATTTGGGTTATTTTTACCAAAGATTAGGGATGAGCCGAACACCCCCCTGTTCGGTTAGAAACAATAAAAGTGTAATATTCCTTTAAATTTCGTACCTGGGGGGTGTCTATAGTATGCCTGTGAAGGGGCGCATGTTTCCCGTGCTTAGAACTGTCCCTGCACAAAGTGTAATTTTTGCAGGAAAAAAAGCTATTTAAAATCACTCACGGCTATAATGAATTGCCACCTCCCGTAATACAGTGAACAGTCATTCATTGAAAGTCATTGATAAAAAAAAAAAAAGCGTGGGGGTTCCCCCAAATTCAATTACCAGGCCCTTCAGGTCTGCTATGGATATTAAGGGGAACCCTGCGTCAAAAAAAAAATGACGTGGGGTTTCCCCTAAATATTCATACCAGACCCTTCAGGTCTGGGATGGATTTTAAGGGGATCCCCGCACCAAAAAAAAAAAAAATGGCGTGGGATCCCCCTCAAAATCCATACCAGACAAGGGCCTCGTCCCCACAACCCTCGCCATTGGTTGTGGGACTCTGCGGACGGGGGGCTTATCGGAATCTGGAAGCCCCCTTTAACAAGGGGACCCCAGATCCCGGCCTCCCCCCCTGTTTGAAATGGTACGGGGGTACAAAAGTACCCCTACCATTTCACCAAAAAAGGTGACAAAAATTTTAAAAATGACAAGAGACGGTCTTTGACAATTCCTTTATTAAATTCTTCTTTCATCTTCTTTCTTCTGGTCTTCTTCCTTTCTTCATCCTTCGGTTTCTTCATCTTCTTCTTCCATCTTCTTCCATCTTCTTCTTCCATCTTCATCTTCCTCCGATCCGCTTCTTCTTGCTTTGGTCTTTTCGTCCGGCATCTTCTTCCACGGCGTCGGCGTCTCTTCTTCTGTGTCGGGCCGCTCCGCGCAATGGGAGGCTCCCGCTGTATGAGGCTTCGCTCCGTCTGACAGGTCTTTTATAACGGACAAGGACGTCATGGGGACTTCCCTATGGCTTTCCCCATGACGTCAGAGGGAGGCGGGGACAGCCCCCGCCCCCCTCTGACGCCATGGGGAAAGCCATAGGGAAGTCCCCATTAATTCCCCGTGCGACAGAGGGGGGCGGGGTCACCAAGAAGAAGATGGAAGAAGATGGAAGAAGAAGATGGAAGAAGATGGAAGAAGAAGATGAAGAAACCGAAGGATGAAGAAAGGAAGAAGACCAGAAGAATTTAATAAAGGAATTGTCAAAGACCGTCTCCTGTCATTTTTAAAATTTTTGTTACCTTTTTTGGTGAAATGGTAGGGGTACTTTTGTACCCCCTTACCATTTCACACAGGGGGGGAGGCCGGAATCTGGGGGTCCCCTTGTTAAAGGGGGCTTCCAGATTCCGATAAGCCCCCCGCCCGCAGACCCCCACAACCAATGGCCAGGGTTGTGGGGACGAGGCCCTTGTCCCCATCAACATGGGGACATGGTGCTTTGAGGGGTCACAGACCCCCAAAGCATCCTCCCAATGTTGAGGGCATGTGGCCTGGTACAGTTCAGGAGGGAGGGGGGGGCCGCTCTCGTCCCCCCTCTTTTCCTGCGGCCTGCCAGGTTGTGTGCTCGGATAAGGGTCTGGTATGGATTTTGAGGGGGACCCCACACCATTTTTTTTTGGTGTGGGGTTCCCCTTAAAATCCATCCCAGACCTGAAGGGTCTGGTATGGATATTTAGGGGGAACCACACGTCATTTTTAAAAAAAATTGATGCAGGGTTCCCCTTAATATCCATATCAGACCTGAAGGGCCTGGTAATTGGATTTGGGGGAACCCCCACGCTTTTTTATTTTTTTTTATTTTCTTTATCAATGACTTTCAATGGATGACTGTTCTCTGTATTACGGGAGCCGACAATTCATTATAGCCACGAGTGATTTTAAATAGCTTTTTTTCCTGCAAAAACGACACTTTGTGCAGGGATAGTTCTAAGCACGGAAAACATGCGCCCCTTCACAGGCATACTATACACACCCCCCAGGTACAAAATTTAAAGGAATATTACACTTTTATTGTTTCACTTTAAGCATTATTAAAAATCACTGCTCCTGAAAAAACTGACATTTTTAAAACTTTTTTTTGCATTGATACATGTCCCCTGGTCCCTTTTTATGACAATAACTTGCATATAGGCTTTTAAAATTAGCACTTGAGATTTCTCCCATAGACCAGGGTGCTTTACGAATTTGCCGCGAACACCCCAAATGGTTCGCTGTTCGCTGAACAGGCGAACAGGCAGTGTTCGAGTCGAACATGAGTTTGACTCGAACTCGAAGCTCATCCCTACCAAAGATATGTAGCAGTATAAATTTGGCCAAAATTTATGAAGAAAAATTACTAATTTGCTAAATTTTATAACAAACGAAGAAAACATTTTTTTTTACATAATTTTCGGTCTTTTTTCTTTTATAGAGCAAAAAATATAAAACACAGCAGTGATTAAATACCACCAAAATAAAGCTCTCTTTGTGTGAAAAAAAAGGACAAAAAATTCTTATAGGTAGCATATTTACTGTCTTTGATTGTAATTTTTGTTTTATCATTTTTTGTATTGTTTTTAACTGTACTCTGTTCTATGCAGTACCACATCCACCTCTCAATAAACATCCCCCGAGGATGCCCTAAAAGGAAAAACATTTCGGGATATGTCACTCCATGCTATTGTTGAGTGACCATTTGTTCCATCATTTGACTGGATGTGTATTTATGTCAGCGTAATATATGTACAGCCAATATTTTTAAATTTGTCTTTCGGGTAATACATTTTGTTATATATTTTTTTACACTTTGGTGCATTGTCAGTAACTTTATTGCTTGGCACCTTAAATCCCACCAAAATCATCTTCCTGTCTATATGATGTATAAGATTTTTTTTATTTTAAAGAGCAAAATAAAAAATTGTTAAAACATAACAATTGGCAAGTACAAGTCAACAAGATTTTGTTCCCAACATGTTTTGCCCATATGTCGGGCTTCTTCAGGGGATGCTGTCCAAAGCCTTCTATTGAAAAAACCTATACTAATTAAATCAATAGTTAGTTTAGGATCATATATCACATAATTCTTTAATTTGAATACATAACAGATTTAATGTATACATGTGCATGTTCGTTACCAGGGCAATGCTACTTACCTGGGTCTCTTGCAATATTAATCAAATCACTACAAAAGGTCACAGGTGTCTATTTGTGTCCGGAAAACTGTGTTCTACAGGTGACCATATGGGACATTCAAGGACAGGCTAAGAGAATAATAATAAAGTATGAAAGATTTAGTTAAAGTGTCAAAAAAATGGAAATGAGTCTCCAAGATAAAAATATAAAGGCTTAATAGGGAAGGGTCAACTTACAAAAAACAAAGTTCTGCAGTAGACTCAATATGGAGGGACAAACGCTGTCTAAACATGCCAATGCTTATTTCTAAGACTATCCATATAGCCGAAAAGAGAAGGAATAATGACTATTCAGAAAATAAAAAAATCAGTTGTAGTATATATAACAGCAAGAATAGTTTAATACTACATCAGCATAGCAAAAGGTGCTCAATATACAGTATCTCACAAAAGTTGTACACCCCTCACATTTTTGAAAATATTTTATTATATCTTTTCATGTGACAACAATGAAGAGATAACACTTTGCTACAATGTAAAGTAGTGAGTGTACAGCTTGTATAACAGTGGAAATTTGCTGTCCCCTCAAAATAACTCAACACACAGCCATTAATGTCTTGCTGTGGGTTTTTTTTCTTTGTTTTGGGGGGGGGGGGGTCTTGTTTGGTTTGTGGGTGGTTACATCTGGTGTATAATGTTTTGTATTGATTTACTGAATAATGGTATATTAATTTGTATGTTTCTCTCTTTCCATACACCTAAGGTTGAATACATTATACCTCTTTTAAATTTATGAATCAAATAATCTCGCCCTTTTCCTGATGAAGCCGTCCCAGCAAAACATGTAGAAGCTTTTGGACGTAGGATTTTGTGTATGTGACTGCAGTACTGTCATTGTCAGGAATAGGAATTGTGTATATATACCTATGACTTTGAATGTAACTGTACTCACTACTTCTATAGAATTTCTAAATAAATGATTTATGTGTATTTTTACACTAAAATTTTAATTGTCTTTTATGGTATGTACCTTTAAAATCCCACTTCTCCATTTTGTTTACAGAAGTAAATGGCGTTAAACTGGCAGTAATGCAATTAAATAGACAGTATTCAACCATCACTACACTGACGCTATCTGAACTATCCCTACTCTAGCTATACACTGCTGTAAAGATTACTGACACGGTCTCACCACACTATACTGAAACTATATGAGCTTTCCCTACTGTACACTAATGTATATATGAATGACACAGTCTCACTACACTACAGTGAAACTACCTGAGCTGTCCCTACTGAGCTGCACACAATGCAAAGCTGAATGATGGTCCTCCTCACTACACTCACACTATTCCTAGACTAAACTAATATTCTACACTGACAATTGAAGCAAAATAGCACAGTATAGCACACTAACTAATTAATAGCACTGAACAGAGACCTGTTCTATCTCTCTCCATGCCAAAATCACACTGAAATTGGCTGCCATTGAAAGAATACTTTTATACTGTGGGGCGGGAATGAGCCATGATTGGATAAAATCATGATGACAGTGTCCAATCATGACTCTGACAGTGCTCTGTGCCCTGATTGGCTGAAGCTTTCACTGCTTCAGCCAATCAGGGCTTGCAATGCACTGTTCAGCGCCGCAATGCATTGTGGTCGGTTTCTGGGGGCCAAACAACCCCCAAACTTATGCTCGGGCCGAACTGTTCGCCCATCGCTAATGAGCACATTTCAATATACTGTACCTCAGGTAGCACACACTGCCTGCTGTTTCAAAAACTTAAAGGCTGAGCATATATTGTGGAGGAGAGGGGCTTACAGACACTAATGGTGCCATTTATTCCTGGTGGTGGTGGTGGTGGTGTATGTGTGTGTATGTGGGGTGCAGTTGTGAATGGAAGAGTTTCTTGTGTCTTTGAATGAATGAATGAATGATTTGTATAGCGCTGCAAATGTGAACTGAATCGCCTCAAGACGCTTGTCTGCCCTTGTTGTCCTGCTATATTAGAAGAGGTGGGTCTTGAGTTTTTTCCTGAAGGCCTGATGGTTTTCTTCCAAGCAGATGTTGTTTGACCAGGTTTTATTTTTTTAATCAGTTCCTAATTATACTTGAAAAATTAAAAGGCATGACAGAGCTCACTCTACTGCAGTGATACCAGAAAAAATAATGTAAGGTTTTGGTAAGGTTTCTTGCCCTGTGAAAAGTCACAATACCAAATGACTAAAAGGAAACTTTCTTTTTAATTCATTTTTTAATAAATGTTTTATTTTATTTTCAAATGCATTTCTAATTCAAACTTTTTTTTTTTTCATTGTAGATGGTTTGATATTATCGTTTACCGTCTCTGTTGTCATTGGATTGATAATTGGTGGTATAATATGGCTTCTAGTGACATGCATGTCCCGTCGTCGAGCCAGTGCAGCTATATCCCCAAGAATGACAAATTCAGCTAGTCGCCGTCCTAGAACCTCATCTCAAAACCTAGCCTTAAATAGACCTGGGTTTTACCGCAACAGTGGCTGTGAACGCAGGAGCAACCTTAGTTTGGCTAGTCTGACTTTTCAAAGACAGACATCACAAGAGCAAAATGACCAATTTAATCGGAAACCTAGCTTCAGAGCATCCACATTCCATCCATTCCTACAGTCACCTCCACTACCAGTTGAAGCCGAAAGTCAAATGGTTACACTTCCCAGATCCAACAGCACATCACCAACACTTAACAATTCTAGTAATCTTGGCCGTCCTGAATTCCATTGGTCAAACAACAGCTTGCGTCTTGGCCACTCCACTCATACTCCACCACCTGCCTATGAAAGCATTATTAAGGCTTTCCCAGATTCTTGAAAAATTATGTCTGGATTGTTGGATTGAACAGCTGAATAACCAGTGGATATTGCAACATTGATGGAGCATACAAAAGGGTGCCATTTGACTACTTTGGTGCTTTCTTAAAGAAGAACTCCAGTTTAAATGATGATCTGACTATAGCTGCATTGAGGGAGCTATTCATTTTCTAAATATAATTGTGTATCCAGTCTTTTGATTTCTAGGCACTAGGACAAGGGGAAACTTCTAAGGTTCAATAACTTCTAAAATCCTGACTAATTTAATAAAGGGGTAATATCCTTAGCCTGTGTTCATTTCATATAGACCATCCTGTACAGGGGAAGCTTCCATTTTTTTATTCCTCTAAATATGATTAGTGTTCCAAGTAAACAAAATTACTTCTTCAGTTCAGATGCTTTGTGCTTGAATTGTTGTGACATTTTTATTTTCTATAGCAATTATTCAGTGTATACTTACTATGTCAAATATACACTGATATGTTAGGTTCTACTCCTGCTTCTGCATATTGTATTAGCTAAATTTTTCTTATGTTTTCTTATGTTTGTGTGGTAATGAATGCTTTTCTGCTACTTTTTATGGTTAAATGAAAAACATATATATATGCTTAAATGTCCATCATTTGAATTTAAAGTGTATGTAAAGTAAAAAGTTTGTTTTCATTTTGTAGGGGAGGATTGATACCTCTGGGAAGTTTTTATTGCTGTTAATGTCCCAGCTAGGTAGATTTATGCTCTTTATTTGTTGTGGTGACCATTGCCACTGGGACAGAAAGTAATGGTAAATACAAAATGTTATAGTTGTCACCAGAATAAAGAGTTAAAGTGGTTGTAACCCTCAGACATGAAATCTGAACAAAGCATATCCCTCTATAGTGTGTACTTGTCTGCACTAAGAGCATGTAATTTGTGTCTGCTGCTTCCTTCCTCTTCTATCAGCTTAAATCACTTCTGAAAGTTTTTCTGACACCAAGAGAAAAATGGTGACAGGAGAGGGATCTCCAGCTCATTGACAGCCTCAGCTGTGTTCCTGTGGACTCTGTGAAATAGGGGGTGGGTTGCCTCTTCCCTCCAAACAGCTCTCAGAGCTCTGCTTACTGAGCTCTGCAGAGTGTAATTTCAGCTCTACGTCCCTTTTTTTTCTGACAGTTCTGACAAGTTTATACATTGTACACTTTGAACACATATTAGTGGCGACTGGTGTTTTTTTTTTTTTGTTGGGGGTGTCAAACACCCCCCCCGCGCCTGCTCGCTGTCTGATGGTCGGTCTGGCATTTACCCCATCTATGCAGGCGATGGGCAGCAGGCGTCAGCTTTGGGCATTGGCAGCGGGCAGCAAGCAGCAGCTCCTGTGTCTTTTCCTCCATCACGGCGGCCGTGAGTTTCCTCCCTGCCTCTTGGACATCCAATAGGATCACCTGTCCTTTCAACCAATCGGGTAGCAGGTCTCAAAACCCGGTTCCTGATTGACTGGGAGGAGAATCAGTGTTACAATAGCCAATATTCATTGGCTATTGTAACACACCTGGGTGGGCTCCATTTGCATTCTCTGTGCCCCAAGCCCACCCTATTTTGAAGCCTATTAGAGCCTCTGGCTCTAATTAGGTGCCTTAAAAAAACACCCGACTCCCATTGCAATTCATGCATCCAGCATAAATATATGGAAGATATAAAGAAGAGAAGATCTGAGCTAACTTATATAGGAGGATATGTTTAATCTCTGTGTATCACCTTTGGACAATCCCTTCACTGGTTTTATGTAAGGGCTTACAACCACTTTAAGGTAAATGTTACAAATCTGTATTATAAGAAGAGACTTCTCCTTACTTCGAAGAGATTTACTCTCACTTCTTCTCGTGTCCTGGCACAGAAATTGAAGGGAAATCTCCCCAATGATATACAGCCTGCAAAAAATATGCTGACAAGGTTGTAATAACCCTTTCCTACAAAAAACATTTTGTCTAAAAGTTCACTATAATGAAGCTTAGGCTTAATACAGACATAGGCAATTCAGTATGAGATTATGATGAAAAAATATATAACCTGAGGTTATTACCACAAATACATGTAAAAATAATCAGTAGATCAGAATTCTTTTTTTTTTTACAAAGAAACACAACTTTATTCGAAGAGTAAACAGGTACAGTAGATATAAAGACATTATCATCGGCATTGGTACAACTGTGAGGGATAATAACATTGTTTTCATACCAGTAGATCAGAATTCTAAGCATTTAATGCTTATAAGCAAATGTTCAAATTTTCCATAATGAAACGTGTTGCCACCTACTCTCTTAGCCAGCAAGGCTGGCAATTCTGCAAAAGGGCCAATGCAAGCTGTGGGACGTGGAAGACAGTGGGATCTACTTTGTCTGTTACAGAAAAAGTCAAGATTTTTATATAATATAACATGCCTGTATCTTTTGATGTACTAGGTTTGTAATGAAAACGTGGAGCAATTTATGTTCAAAGTTCACAGCAGAATTAGAAGAGATTCTCTTAGCAACTCAGTTCTCCTAGCTCCCCAGTCCAACAGTGATTCAGCAGTCTGATCTTTATAATCTAAAATGTGATCACTGAGCAAAGAAAACTCTTTCATGTTTCTTTTAGGAAATGGTTTTAATTATGTTTGGAAATAAATAATATTCTGTCCTTTCCAAAATATAACTGTGCTCAACAATTTGCTCAATTTGCTCAAGCAAACTACTAATTCGTTGCATACAGTCACTACAATATGCTTATGGGCAGGAGGGGAAGCTGCCCTGGGGAGATTTGGGGGGAGGGGATTTGTGCCGGATGAGGGAATTTGGGGGGTGTCAGGGGGCATGTATTGTTCTGCAAGGAAACATTTGGAGGGATTTGTGTTGGAAGGGGGGGGGGGGGAGAGACGTTGTGTACAAGGAACAGAGTTTCAAAGTGACACTAACCTATTTTCTCCAAAAATATTCCATACATATCCACTACTTAAAGGCCCAGTAATATATTATTTGTTTTTTTCTTCCATGTACCTCATTTTCTATAAGATCCTCAACTCCTTCTTTTCTCATTCACTTCTGTTTGTTTGTAACAAGCAGTGCACATTAGCTGCAGCCATGTTCACCGCTCTAGGCACACTGCAGATTCATAATCTCTAGTCCATTTGAGAGCAAGCAAAAGAGGGTGGCTACATTTCTACATACAATGGGACCATGAAGAATGAATGTAGCCACCTTCTAACAGAAAGTCAGATCACAGCAGCAAAAAAAGAGGAATTTTGTGTTTCAGAGGAGATGGAGAGCAATAGAAGATTATATTCCTGAGTTAAGAATACATACTTGAATAGATTTTTTAAACCAGAATTTAGTGTCACTTTAAGATTCTTGGGCTTCTGTTTTTAACCATTCTTTGCCAGGTTAGTCGGGGGCCAAATCTGGCCTTGTTAACATTAAGCTGAGAAAGGAATATTCCATCATGTTTGAGTGAACAATCTAGACCAGCCTTTTTAAACCCTTTTGCTCCAGAGCTCTAAAAAAATGTTCTGGTCCCAGAGAACCCCTGGTGAGATCAATCCATTGCGGTTCGTTGGAAAAATGCTCTTTACATGGGTGGTGGTAAGTGGGAAGAATACCCCCCTTTACAGGGTTGGCCAAAATTACCCTTGCAGTCATGCCTCTGACTCTGCCAAGTGATGTTGGACCCAGAACCATGCAGGCATTGACACATTGGAGGTCAGATAGCCACAGCTCAAAGAACTGCTAGCCAATCTTGGGGGAACCCTAGGGTTCCATGGAATGCTGGATGAGAATGGTTTATCTTGACAGTGCACTGTTAAACCAATGATGCTATCCCTGATACATTTCACAGACAGCCTAGTTCCATTGCGCTTTTTCATTGCATTTCGGACACTGCTTCTGCATGCACATCCTTTGGACTTCTCTAAAACCCACCCTACTCTATAGATTTCCCAGCCCCCTGTGCTATTAGCCAGTGATTAGTGCAGTGGCACCCACATGCAGTGTGATGTAAAAGTTTGTACAGCATTGCTGGGCTAGCACCTTAGAAATGTGGATATACTACAGTATGTGATTTTTAGCATAGCTATTTTTTGGATTTAGCATGCTTGCTTATTCGTTTGAATTGTTGCCTGGTGTTCCTCTATAGTGGTCTCTTGCTTTGATAAATACGTTGGGTTTTATACCACATGCTCTTCTTTATAAAGAAGAGAAGAGATGATAACAAACTTTTGATTACAGTTATATATTTTATAGAAATTGTTTTCATATATACAAACATTCTGTCTACTTTTATATGTTAACATTTTGATATACTGAATACGTTTTCAGCCCAATTAAATTACCAAACCAAAAACAAGTACAACATTTTGGGTGACATGTTATAAAATGTATGTCAATTTTATATGTAATGCCATAATTATAGTGTAAATTTTGTGGACAAAAAAAAGAATGACAAATACCCGTAAAAAATAAGTGTATATTTTTTGTTATGTTAATGTATAAGAGTAATGGAAATGTATTTTGTTATGTAAACATATGGATGAGAAATAAAATGCTTTTCTAATTTTCCTGTGACTATTGGAATCTAAGTTGTTTGAGACAGCTTTTCCTTTGGGTAGTTTTATAAATAAGACATAATATATTTAATATAATAATTATTCTGACACTAATGGAAGGATAAATGTACTTCTTTGGAATTTGTTTTAATGCATTCTTTATTTTTCAAAGAAATTGGGTTGTACACAACATAAATTATATTAAATATACAAATACAATACATAAAAGGTGGGAGTAAGGCCAGATTCACATATGTGTGGCCGCGGTTTACAGCATGGGGTCCCTGTTCACCGGTCAGGTGCAATTCTGGTCCAAATATTTACCTGAATTCACACCTGAACGGGACTTAAAGAAGCACAGAACCCTTCCGGAATCCGGACCGTGGCACCCACTAGACCTGTGTGAACCGGCTCCATTAAAAGCCAGTCATACTCACCTGGCATGCGCATCGGATGTGGGGAAACCCAGATTCAATTTGCATATATGTGAACCCAGCCTTAGACTGTAAGGGAGTCTGGACCTTCACAATAAAAACATGTCATACAATTAATAAAGGCAAATTGTTTATGATGATGTAATGCATGCAGGTTGTAGTAAGCCTCCAGATGTACATATTATGTAATAATAATATATTAGTAATAATAGTAATAATGTTATCCTTATATGTACTGAAATGCATATGCAGCTATACACTCAAATCTAACATTTAGAAAAAAGGGGCAAGAGAGAGAGAGGATGGGGGGTGAGCTCAGCCCCAAACATTGTAAGGATCGGTGTTTCAATAAGGTTGGTTATATCAACTGAGCCATAGGGGTGGGGCTAATCCTTCTATCAAATGGCAAAGAAGAAAGAGAAACAGACAGTGGAGGGGGGGGGGGACTTCTAGGTGGAAAGACCCTCCCCCTATATCAGGAGGAGGGCCAATATTAGGAAGGACATAGTTATATACAGGCTTCACTCTGCTTCTGTCATAATGGGGAGTTACTCGGTGGATGACAATTCTCACTCAGAAAGAAGCTGTTCAAAATAGTCAGTAGAGGAAAACTCCAACCAATAATACCAAGTGTTCCTCAATTGTTTCATTTGAACCCTCGATTGAGCTTATGAAATCTTCAATCATCTCGGCGCAGCTATTGCTTAAGTAGGTGGATATTTTAAGTAACTGGCAGCATGGATTTATGAAAGACAGAAGTTGTCAAACAAACCTGATTTATTTTTATGAGGAGATAAATAAAACCTTGGACAGAGGGGTGGCTGTGGATGTGGTATACTTGCATTTTGCAAAAGCGTTTGACGAGTTCCTCATACACGGCCAATGTGTAAGGTAAAGTCTACAGGCTTGGAAAAATCTATTTATAAATGGATAAAAAAACTGTCTAAAAGACCGAATTTAGAGAGTAGTGATTAAAGATTCATACTTGGAATGGTCTAAGGTTATCAGTGGTGTACCCCAAGGTTCAGTGTTGGTACCCTTATTTTTTCGTATCATTATAAATGATACAGAGTCTGGAAATAAAAATAATTAATAGGATTAAAGGTACCATTTCAGTTTTTGTAGGTGACACCAAGCTATGCAGTGAAATAACATTCCCACAGGATGTTTCCAACTTACAAGCTGACCTCAATGCACTGTTTAATTGGGCAACTATGTGGCAGATGAGGTTTAACGTTAAAAAATATAAAGTTATGCAGTTGGGGGCTAAGAATATGCATGCATCTTACATACTAGGAGTAGTACAACTGGGGGAATTAACGGTGGAGAAGGATCTGGGTGTTTTGGTAGGTCATAGGCTTAATAAAAGCATGCAATGCCAAGCTGCAGTTTTCAAAAGGAGCAAACAAGCAAAGTCTTTTCTTGTGTTAAAGTGTTTGTTACCCCAACATTTCATGTTCCTGATATATGTCTGCGGTACCATGTACTTGTAGGAAAAAGTATCAAGTTTTTGTTTGTATTGATTTTATTAGTTGAACTAGATGTATAATGACTGACCTTTTATAGCATTTTGGGGGACTGAGTTATGATGCAGGAAGAAGTACCCTGGGTCTTTAGGTACAGATCGGTCAGTAAATTTCTGAATAATTGGATGCACATCAGTCCAAAATGTCTGGAGTGCAGTGCGTGATTAGAAGATATGAAGTAGATCACCTGTCCTAGTGTTACATCTCCAGCAGATATCCGGTTCTGAGGGGTAAATAGATTGCAAAGATTGAATGGTATGACACCAGTGTATCACAAGTTTGTGACTCGATTCTTAGGCTACTTTCACATTGTAGGTGTTCTTCAGTCATTTTAGCACTAAAAATAGCATCTGTAAAGCACCTGAAAACCGCCTCCCATGCCACCCCAGTGTGAAATTCCGAGTGCTTTCACATTGGGGCGGTGCGCTTGCGGGACGTTACAAAAAAGTCCTGCAAGCAGCATCTTTGGGGGCGGTTTGGGAGTGCTGTATACAGCGCTCCTAAACCGTCGCTGCCCATTGAAATGCATGGGCATTGCTTTCCGAAAAAGCGATTCGGAAGCACAGCAACAAGGGCAGCTTTAACCCTTTCTTCGGCCGCTAGCGGGGGTTGAAAGCACCCCGCTAGCTGCTGAAAAGTGCTGCTAAAACAACGGTAAAGCACCGCTAAAATAAGTGGTGCTTTACCCCTACTGCGGCGTGGCTACAGTGTGAAAGTAGCCTAAGGGAAATATTTTTTAGAAATGAAACCTTTTGCAGCCAAATTGGGATAACACCTATTTTATATTTGTTATAGCGATGATGTAAGAGAACCATTAGATTAGGGCCGGCGCGCACGGGCGGCTGCAGATGCCCATAAGCACCAATGCGCATGCGCGTGTGTGACGGACTGCGTGCACTAGGAGCCTGTCCCTAGTGCTAATTGGCGCCAGACGGCCTATTTAAAGGGTGCCCTGACCCCTGATCAATGCTGACTGGTCTTCAGCTGTTCCCTAATACCCAGAATTCTGCTGTTATCCTGCTTGATACCCGTTGCTGAACTTGGCTTTTCTGGACCCTGCTTCTGGACTCTGTTATATTCCTGATTACTGGTTCCTGATCCTGGCTTCCCAGTTGACCTTGTTTCTGCCTAATGCCTTGGTACCTTGCTGCCTGCCTGCTACCGAACCCGGCTATCCTAGTGACCTCGCTCCTGTTCCCTGCTTGGCTTAACACTGCCATCCGAGTGTCTGCGACTCTGGTCCTGCGATCAGCTGCAACTTCCTGCTGCAAACCTGCCAGAAATTCTACATTCCCTGACGTCCCAGTTCTGTAGTCCAAGCAAAGTGCCTCTTTAAACTCAGCTGACCCATGGTGCATGACTGCCCTTCCTAACCTGATGGTTCTCCTGCCTTCCCAAGGTTGCATCCTCTGCTACAAGTTTCCGTGTCTACACCTGCAGGCACTCATGTTTCTCCTGTCCCTTGGATTCCCTCTGTTCCACTCTCAGCAGGACCTGGGCTGGAGATACAAGAGAGGCCGACCTTTTCATTTCAGTCTCCCTTCAGGTATGGGACAGATGAGATGAGAATACTGTGTTATTAATGGACAGCAAATTGAACTAACGTCCAAAAAATTGTTAAAAGTGAAAAAAAAAAAAAAAAATATATATATATATATATATAATATATATATATATATTTCAATGTGCTGTCAATTTATAACACAGTATTCTCATCTCATTGCTGTTCATTTACTTTTGGCGCTACACACTTTTTCTTAAGATTATTTATAAGTTTGGTGTATTACTTATCTGTGTCCGCTGCCGCCCCACCACAGTGCAGAGATACATCTTTTTTATTTCTGTTATAATTTTTATAGTTTCCTGTTAACATAGTGGAGCTTAAAAGGATATTTAAAACTGGCTGATTACCTTTTTAAAGGCTTTTTACGTGCTTAACCACTTGCCGACCACCGCATGTACATATACTTTGCCAGAATGGCACGGCTGCGCAAATGGGCATACAGGTACATCCCTTTGAATTTGCCACTTTGTGGTCACGTGCGCGCCGGCAGCGGCACGCGCGCGACCCTGCCGCGAGCTCCGTGAGTAGGGTCCCGCGGACTCAATGTTGCTGAAGAAGGGGGAGTTGCTAATGTAAACAAGCATCTCCCCGTTCTGCTTAGTGACAGTGTCACTGATCATAGCTCCCTGTGATCGGGAGCTATGATCAGTGATGTGTCACACACAGCCCCTCCCCCTAACAATTAGAATCACTCCCTAGGACACACTTAACCCCTTCCTAACCAGCTAGTGGTTAACCCCTTCACTGTCAGTGTCATTTTTACAGTAATCAGTGCAATTTTATAGCACTGATCGCTGTAAAAATGACAATAGTCCCAAAAATGTGTCAGAATTGTCCGACGTGTCCGCCATAATGTCACAGTCCTAATAAAAATCCCAGATCGCCGCCATTACTAGTAAAAAAAAAAAAAATAATAATAAAAATGCTATAAAACGAACCCCTATCTGGTAGACGCTATAACTTTTGCGCAAAACCAATCAATAAACGCTTATTTATTTTTTTTTACCAAAAATATGTAGAAGAATACATATCGGCCTAAACTGAGGAAAAAAATCGTTTTTTTTATATATTTTTTGGGGATATTTATTATAGCAAAATGTAAAAGAAAATTATATCTTTTCAAAATTGTTGCTCTATTTTTGTTTATAGTGCAAAAAATAAAAACCACAGGGGTGATCAAATACCATCAAAAGAAATTACGTCAATTTTGTCAGGGAGCCACGTCGCACGACCGCGCAATTGTTAGTTAAAGCGACGCAGTGCCGAATCGCAAAATGTTCTCTGGTCTTTGGCCAGCAAAATGGTCCGGGCTTAAGTGGTTAAAAAATCCTTTCATGCTCTGTCTGTACTTTGTTTCCAGCTCTTCATTATAAATTGTAAACTAGACTTGAACACTGTGGGAATGATTTACTAAAACTGGAGAGTGTAAAATCTGGTGCAGTTGTGCATGGTAGCCAATCAGCTTCTAAATTCAGCTTGAACAATTAAGTTTTGACCAAAAAAAAAAAATGGAAGCTGAACTGTTTCTATGCAGAGCTGCACCAGATTTTGCACTCTCCAGTTTTAGTAAATCAACCCCTGTCTGTCTTCACAAAGAGTTAAAAATTTAGAAACTGCCCTCATGTATTGTATGTTAATGAGGGATAAATGAGACTGTTCCTCATGGACAAAGACACTTGAGACTGTCCAGAAATTCTTAGAATCAGCCATAGAGCCTTCTCCGTCTTTGCTTGTGTCTGGCAATGGAAATGGCAATATCCCTCTTTAACTAAGTAGAGGTATTAAAAAGTACTACCATTTGGCAATAAATCTATTCATGGAACTCATCTTGATTGGCTGTGATAGGCACACAGAAAAATGCGGGGGCAAGAATGATATCATGGAAAAGTCTAAAAAAGCACACCAGAGTTAAATGACAAGTTTCTGATGTAAAAACCTCTTAAAAGATCACTGATCTCTTTGATAAGAAAATTAGTTTGATCTGGGATATATCCCAGTTTACTATCCTTAACACTAGTACAGGAAGTATGATCGTCCATTTTTTTTTTTGCATGCTAGTCTCATATCAAAAACAAAGAGGTTACTAAAGTTACGAAAATTCTCGTAAGACAATACAACTTCGGAAGTGATGTAATGTATTGTATTGTATTGTAATGTATTCTTTTGTTTCTGAGCATACGTGGTCTTGGTCACTCAATTTTTTTCATACAAATACTATACTAATTACACAAAAATAATTCAGTTTGTTATCTTACGAGAAACATTTACGTGCTTGTCCCTTTGGATATTTTCGCATGAACTGTTGTGATCGGCTCTAAAAAGCTGTGTACTAACGAATAGTTAGGACTATCTCTCCGAATGCGTTTTTTTCTTCCAACATTCTCATTGTGTGTACTTGGCATTAGTCGCTATGGGTCATGACTCTCAAGTGTTCTCATTGTACTGCTTTATCAGATAAGCCCAACTGTATAAAATAGTGCTTAGTAGTTTCATTCTTTGAGCCTCATATTACAACTATAAGAAATCTACATTAAGTAAATATGCAATTTCTCATGTAGAAGGGCCCCTAGCTTACTCAGCATGTTGTGACCTAGTTTATTTTGCTCACGGAAATTAGACAAGCCGCAGACCTGGCTTTCTACTACAGGATCCTATATGTGTGGCCAAAATACCTGCAAGCAGTGTCATAAACACAAAAAGAGCACTTCAGTGACTTCTTTCTCAACAAAAAAAAAAAATGTATATTATTAAACAATATATTAATTGTAATTCTAAGTTGGTGGTTTATGTAATTCAGTGTAGTGCCTGTAATTTGCAATATGTTGGGTGTACCATATGCCCATTGAGAGTTAGGATCTTGGAACATGTTAATGACATTTCTAATATAAATGCAAAAAATATTTTTAAATGTGTCTAAACATTTACGAGAAGTACACTGTGGTAATCTTGACACGTTTTCTTTTCTTGGTGCTAAACAGGTTAAAAAAGCCCTAAGAGGATGAGATATTCATCGTATTTTGCTTAAACATGAGGTGTGGTGGATTCATACCCTCAATACTAGAAAACCATATAGCATGAAAGATAGGATGGACATAAATCTCATATTGCAAGTTATTTACTGTCTTTTTATACTGATTAGAATAATATGGAAGAGATATTTCAAGTGTCCGTGCCATAGGCGTCGTTAAGGGGTGGCTATTGAGGCTGGAGCCCCGAATGTGGGGCTAATAGCCCCGAGTGTCTAAGCGGGTCCAGCAGCCACTGTAGAGAAAGGGAGCTGCCTTTTACCTTCTGTGTGATTCGGCCATTGCGGCGCCGCCCACTGCACTGACTGTTACCGGCGGAGTTATATGCCGCCCGGCCTGAGGAAAGCAGCAGGAGATCAGGATAACGGCAGCGGTGCTCGATTTCTCCTTGTATGAAGCAAACGGCGACGCCCCCTTCTCCCTCTAGAGTCACGCTGTGTTAAGCAGCCAGCAGGAGAATAGAATGACGGCCAAGGTGGCTGGGAGTGGGACAGAAGAGAAGATAAAGGTACCAGGTCAGGTAGGTCAGTGTGAGTCAGTGTGGGTCAGTGTATGTCAGATAGGTAGGTCAGTGTGTGTCAGGTAGGTCAGTGTATGTCAGGTAGGTAAGTGTATGGCAGCCAGGTAGGTCAGTGTATGTCAGGTAGGTCATTGTATGGCAGCCAGGTAGGTCAGTGTATGTCAGGTAGGTCAGTGTATGTCAGCCAGGTAGGTCAGTGCATGTCAGGTAAGTCAGTGCATGTCATGTAGGTCAGTGTATGTCAGCCAGGTAGGTCAGTGTACGTCAGATAGGTCAGTGCGTGTCCGGTAGGTCAGTGTATGTCAGCCAGGTAGGTCAGTGTATGTCAGCCAGGTAGGTCATTGTGTGTCAGCCAGGTAGGTCAGTGTGTGTCATGTAGGTCAGTGTATGTCAGATAGGTCAGTGTATGTCAGGTAGGTAACCCTCCCCCCTCCACACAACCCCACCGCCTGCCATCCCAGTGTATGTCAGGTAGGTCAGTGCGTGTCAGGTAGGTAACACCCCCCCCCGGTGCTGGTGTTTGACTTCGGGCTGAAGCCCCTGGTCTTTTTTCCACCTATCAACGCCCCTGATCCATGCTATACTCTCACATGTTTGCTGGGTTTCCTTTTTTCTCTATGTGTTTTTAATTGATTTGATTGCTTAGGATATACCCGCGCCTCTGCTGAGGGCTTGTTTTGCTATAAATATTCGTTTTTAGATCAAATATGTGTGCTTTGATGAAGGCTTCATAGCTGAAACGCATCAGCATATATTCTGTACCTGTGTACCTATGTAACAAATAAAGTACTTTTATTTAGGAGCATCCGAGTTGCCAGCCTTTCCTGATTTAAGAATTTCACGTATGGGCCCTGAACGCCCTGGGTAGAGCACCGGACTACAGTTCATGGACTTCCACATTAGCAGTAGAGATGGGGTAACATTTTGTCTTTAGACAGATTAGTTGCTAAAGTAGTCTAAACACATTAGTTGCTATGGGTTATGATTCTCAAGTGTGCTCATTGTACTGATTTATTAGATTCACCCAACTATAAAATAGTGCATAGTAGTTACAGTCTTTGAGCTAAATATTACAACTATAAGAAATCTACAGTAAGTAAATATAATAGAGGTAAGCATAGTAGTGCATGTAACACAGATATTGAGCATAGAGTCACCAAATGATTTCAGTGTTCATATCATATTGCAGTATAAGGGCATTTTCCTATCTTACATTCAGGAAGAAATGTTTCCTGTTTTCAGTTCAAATTAGGAAATGATTTCTTGCCATTCTTTGAGTTTAACTTCTTGGTCAACAGGATGATGACCGGTACACTAAATTCAAAACTGCCCTAAAACAGGTTAAATCTTTGTCTCACCATGTAATAAAAGTGTTATAACGAAGTGGAATCCAGAATGACATATTACATAATAGCATTCAGCATATTAGACTGCTTCTGTTCTCTCATGTTACATTTTTGCTAATTACATGGCTTACCTATCCCATTTTGGGAGTTTTCAGTGAAGTAAGAATGCCCGGGGCAATATGCTTTGTACTGACTCACTGCTTGCAAGGAACTGTCCATTTTAGTCTTGTAAGTCACGTTTAAAGTGTTACTAAACCCACAACAGTAAAATCAGTCTGCATATGCAGTAAAGGATGCTTGTTATACTCACTGTAAAACCTGTGTTCTCTGATCCTTCCCTTCTTTTACTGTCCCCAATCCATTTGCTAATAGGACAGAGCCTTGGAGGCACTCTGCTCATGCTCAGTTTGGTGTGTATTGCTAGAAAGTTATTTTTTTTTATTTTTTTTGTTGGGGGGGGGGGGGTGCATATGATCAGCACAGAGCCAATCAGCAAATTCAGGGGTCATGCATCCTCATAGGACAGTCAGAGGAGGATGCAAACTCCTCTTACTATCTTTTACCAGTGTTTGGCTGGACACTGATAGAAGTCACAAGACTCCTATATAATGGTGATGAGAAAGGGTATTTAGCAGTTTTATTGACTAAAAGAATTACATTTCCATGTTCTGTGTACTGTGAGAGACCAGATATAATGAATGTAGTGTCCTGGGTTTAGTAACATTAGGTGCCAAGATGTGAAAATGCAGGAATCTGCACTTTCCCCACAGACAAGTCTGGCACCATTCACCCTAAACTAAGTCTGTCCATAGATAATGCAATTTCTTCACTTCGGCCATGGGTTGAAGGAAAGAAAATTTCTCAATCCCCCCATCAATACAGTCAGTGTTTATGGGGGAATCCCTCCAGCTGCTCTAAGGTACTCTGAAAGTGGGAGGCTTCCCTGCAGTCATAAAACAATGACTACCGCTGCCATCTATAACAGCATTTCCACTTTTATAGCCTAAACCCCCCCCCCCACCCACCCACCCAGCTTCTTCCCACCCTGATGTGCCACATGAGCTTGGGTCCCAAAACAGGCTTCCCCGCACATATGCGCATTTATGGCTTTCCCAAACATGCACAAAAAATGTCTGTTATGGAATTTCCAAAACTTTGCCATGTTTGTGCATATGCTGGAAATCTTCACTGCATGCATAGATGTGCTGAAGGGCTCTGGCAGGACATGAAGCTGGACAGAGCTTTTTAGCACATATGCGCATGTGCCATAATAAGGAAAGTGATGAAGCTGGAGTGGGCCGAGCCAAACAAAGGGGGTTGAAATTCCTCTTTAAGTTAATGTTATAGGTCAGGCTAGGGTAAATGGATGAATTTTTGTTTTCTAAAATGTTCAGTATCATGGACGGAGATTCCATCCCCATGAGTAAGTGGGTGGAGTTAAATGTTTGTGGCCTGGCAGAGGTCCAGGCTGAGACTGCCATTCACTATCATACAGCAGGTTTTGACTTGATGTGCAGCTCCCAGGACACCTAGTGACTCTCTACTATTGCGTGGAGCATAAATGAGCTCCCTTACCAGCCAGCACTCACAGTGATGGGCACAGGACTTCATTCCCATACAGCATGAGTGGCTCACACATATATCTTGCTTCCTAGATGATTACAATGGTGGAGCAAGTCTGCAAAGAGTAGTGCCACATAATGGTCTACTGGCATTTTGATGATGGCATTCCCTCAACAGCTACCAATTCAAGGGAACCAAACACATGTTCTTTCCAGAACCACTGTGTGGACCCTGCTCTCTATATAAATACAACCCTCTCTGTTCAGGCCCTATAGACTATGATCACATAAAACCTCTCACGTTGTTTTGTCCACTATTTAGGTCATACTGAATTGGTACTCAACACAAGCCCATATGTTAGAAGGTACCATTTTGCATAAAAATACAGCTTTTACACTGTGTTTGAGGACAGGTTATTTGGATCAGTTACTTGAAAGAGTTCTGTTGAGTTTGGTGACAAATCTGGTCTGCTGGTTTACTTGTTCCCCATATATAGCCTAGTTAATTATTTATTTTGTTAGTCCTTCTTTCTTTCATCATTCCATTTCTCTCTCAACTGTCTCTCCATTTGTCTTTCTCTTTCATCAAATGTTATTTATCTCTTCCATTATTTAAAAGCTAAGGGGCAATAATGAGTAGAAATATATTATATATACAGTATCTATATATTATATTATATACAGTATCTCACAAAAGTGAGTACACCCCTCACATTTTTGTAAATTATTTATTATACCTATTTTTCATGTGACAACACTGAAGAAATTACAGTTTGCTACAAATTAAAGTAGTGAGTGTACAGCTTGTATAACAGTGTAATTTGCTGTCCCCTCAAAATAACTTAACACATTAATGTCTAAACCGCTGGCAACAAAAGTGAGTACACCCCTAAGTGAAAATGTCCAAATTGGGCCCAAAGTGTCAATATTTTGTGTGGCCACCATTATTTTCCAGCACTGCCTTAACCCTCTTGGGCATGGAGTTCATCAGAGCTTCACAGGTTGCCACTGGAGTCCTCTTCCTTTCCTCCATGATGACATCACGGAGCTGGTGGATGTTAGACCTTGTACTCCTACACCTTCCATTTCAGGATGCCCCACAGATGCTCAATAGGTTTTAGGTCTGGAGACATGCTTGGCCAGTCCATCCCCTTTATCCTAAGCTTCTTTAGCAAGGCAGTGGTCATTTGGAGGTGTGTTTGGGGTCGTTATGTCGGGAATACTGCCCTGCTGCCCAGTCTGCAAAGGGCGGGGATCATGCTCTGCTTCAGTATGTCACAGTACATGTTGGCATTCATGGTTACCTCAATGAACTGTAGCTCCCCAGTGCCGGCAGCACTCATGCATCCCCAGACCATGACACCTCCACCACCATGCTTGACTGTAGGCAAGACACACTTGTCTTTGTACTCCTCACCTGGTTGCCGCCACACACGCTTGACACCATCTGAACCAATTAAGTTTATATTGGTCTCATCAGACCACAGGACATGGTTACAGTAATCTGGGTCCTTAGTCTGCTTGTCTTCAGCAAACTGTTTGCGGGCTTACTTGTGCATCATCTTTAGAAGAGGCTTCCTTCTGGGACAAGAGCCATGCAGACCAATTTGATGCAGTGTTCGGCGTATGGTCTGAGCACTGACAGGCTGACCCCCACCCCTTCAACCTCTGCAGGAATGCTGGCAGCACTCATATGTCTATTTTCCAAAGACAACCTCTGGATATGATGCTGAGCATGTGCACTCAACTTCTTTGGTTGACCATGGCGAGGCAAGTTCTGAGTGGAACTCGTCGTGTTAAACCACTATATGATCTTGGCCACCATGCTGCAGCTCAGTTTCAGGGTCTTGGAAATCTTCTTATAGCCTAGGTCATCTTTATGTAGAGCAACAATTTATTTTTTCAGATCCTCAGTGAGTTCTTTGCCATCAGGGGCCATGTTGAACTTCCATTGACCAGTATGAGAGAGTGAGAGCGATAACACCAAATTTAACACACCTGCTCCAAATTCAAACCTGAGACCTTGTAACACTAACGAGTGACACCAGGGAGGGTAAATGGCTAATTGGGCCCAATTTGGACATTTTCATTTAGGGGAGTACACACTTTTGTTGCCAGCAGTTTAGACATTAATGGCTGTGTGTTGAGTTATTTTGAGGGGACAGCAAATTTACACTGTTATACAAGCTGTACACTAACTACTTTACATTGTAGCTAGGTATAATTTCGTCGGTGTTGTCACATGAAAAGATATAATAAAATATTTACAAAAATGTGAAGGGTGCACTCACTTTTGTGAGATACTATATATTATATTAGTATTTTTCTCTAAAAAGGTTCCTGCGGACACCTTCCTCCATTTAACCTTGACTTTTTTGTCACATCATTGAGCATTATAGAATTGGAAGTAAATTAAATACTAACAAGGCAACATACCATATATACATCAGCCATGCCCTTGGAGCTGCATGTAGGTGGAGAACATTGTATAAAACATGCATTCTGAAGGACTCACGTTTTCTCTCAGACCTGTACTGAGGTCAACAAAGTTACTGAATAAAAAACTTGCTAACAAGGACATGAAAAAAAAATTAAATAAAGCAATACAAACAGATCTGGAAATTAGCACATGTATTAAAATGAGCTTAATTCATAATATAGAGAAAACTTGTTTGTGAGAATTGAGTGTATGGGACTGCCAACATCCTTAAAACAAGAATAGAGGAAACATGTAACAAGTGCAGCAGGGGCTGGCCCCTTGGATTTTTAAGGCAGAAATAGGAGTAGTGTGTAAATGTGACACTTTTATTGAGTACACAATATGTAATACATTTTATAAACATGAACAGTGACATTAAAATATACAAGGTATACCGGTGAACCAGTTAATACATATATATCAAACCCAAAGCTAAGTCAAAGAAAGAAGATTTCTTTGACTTACCAGACCTTTATCCGAGCACGCAACCTGGCAGGCCGCAGAAAAAGAGGGGGGACGAGAGCGCCCCCCTCCTGAACCGTACCAGGCCACATGCCCTCAACATTGGGAGTCCCCCCAAAGCACCTTGTCCCCATGTTGATGAGGACAAGTGCCTCATCCCCACAACCCTGGCCATTGGTTGTGGGGGTCTGCAAGGGGGTCTGCAAGGGGACCCCCAGATCCCGGCCCCCCGCTGTGTGAAATGGTAAGGGGGTACAAAATTACCCCTACCATTTCACCAAAAAAGGTGACAAAAATGGTAAAAATGACAGGAGACGGTCTTTGACAATTCCTTTATTAAAATCTTCTTTTTTCTTTCTTCTGGTCTTCCTTTCTTCATCCTTCGGTTTCTTCATCTTCTCCTTCCGGCATCTTCTTCCATCTTCTTCTTCCTCCGATCCGCTTCTTCTTGCTCTGGTCTTCTCGTCCTTCTCGTCCGGCATCTTCTTCCATGGCGTCGGCCTCTTTTCTTCTGTGTCGGGCCGCTCCTTGCAATAGGAGGCTCCCGCTGTGTGAGGCTTCGCTGCGTCTGACAGGTCTTTTATAACGGAGGGCGGGGCCACCTGGTGACCCCGCCCCCCTCTGACGCACAGGGACATCATGAGGTTATAAAAGACCTGTCAGACGCAGCGAAGCCTCACACAGTGGGAGCCTCCCATTGCGAGGAGCTGCCCGAGAAGAGAAGCCGACGCCATGGAAGAAGATGCCTTCGGAGGAAGAAGGAGATGGAAGAAGAAGATGGAAGAAAATGCCGGAAGGAGAAGATGAAGAAACTGATGGATGAAGAAAGGAAGAAGGAAGACCAGAAGAAAGAAGAAAGAAGATTTTAATAAAGGAATTGTCAAAGACCGTTTCCTGTAATTTTTACCATTTTTGTCACCTTTTTTGGTTACGAATCGTTTAAGAATCGTTACAAATCGTTTACGAATCGTTACGAATCGTTAATAATCACTCGCGGCTAATGAATTGCCGGTTCCCGTAACACAGAGAACAATTCGAATCCAACTACAAATATCGAATTTCAACTAATACGAAAGAAATTATTATAGCGGATATAACGAATGCTTCGAATGATTCGAATTAATTTGATATTCAGTATATGTAATATCGAGAACTGTTCCTGCACAAAGTGTCATTTTTGCAGGAAAAAAAGCTATTTAAAATCACTCGCGGCTAATGAATTGTCGGCTCGGTAACACAGAGAACAGTCATTCATTGATAAAAAAAAAGAGCGTGGGGGTCCCCCCAAATTCAATAACCAGGCCCTTCAGGTCTGCTATGGATATTAAGGGGAACCCCACTTCAAATAAAAAAAAAATGATGTGGGGTCCCCCCTAAATATCCATAACAGACCCTTCAGGTCTGGGATGGATTTTAAGGGGAACCCCGGCCAAAAAAAAAAAACGGCGTGGGCGTTCCATCTATAACAGCATTTCCACTTTTATAGCCTAAACCCCCCCCCCCCCCCAACCCAGCTTCCTCCCACCCTGATGTGCCACATGAGCTTGGGTCCCAAAACAGGCTTCCCGCACATATGCGCATTTATGGCTTTCCCAAACATGCACAAAAAATGTCTGTTATGGAATTTCCAAAACTTTGCCATGTTTGTGCATATGCTGGAAATCTTCACTGCATGCATAGATGTGCTGAAGGGCTCTGGCAGGACATGAAGCTGGACAGAGCTTTTTAGCACATATGCGCATGTGCCATAATAAGGAAAGTGATGAAGCTGGAGTGGGCCGAGCCAAACAAAGGGGGTTGAAATTCCTCTTTAAGTTAATGTTATAGGTCAGGCTAGGGTAAATGGATGAATTTTTGTTTTCTAAAATGTTCAGTATCATGGACGGAGATTCCATCCCCATGAGTAAGTGGGTGGAGTTAAATGTTTGTGGCCTGGCAGAGGTCCAGGCTGAGACTGCCATTCACTATCATACAGCAGGTTTTGACTTGATGTGCAGCTCCCAGGACACCTAGTGACTCTCTACTATTGCGTGGTGCATAAATGAGCTCCCTTACCAGCCAGCACTCACAGTGATGGGCACAGGACTTCATTCCCATACAGCATGAGTGGCTCACACATATATCTTGCTTCCTAGATGATTACAATGGTGGAGCAAGTCTGCAAAGACCCCTGGCATGTATAAAACATGCATTCTGAAGGACTCACGTTTTCTCTCAGACCTGTACTGAGGTCAACAATGTTACTGAATAAAAAACTTGCTAACAAGGACATGAAAAAAAAATTTAATAAAGCAATACAAACAGATCTGGAAATTAGCACATGTATTAAAATTAGCTTAATTCATAATATAGAGAAAACTTGTTTGTGAGAATTGAGTGTATGGGACTGCCAACATCCTTAAAACAAGAAAAGAGGAAACATGTAACAAGTACAGCAGGGGCTGGCCCCTTGGATTTTTAAGGCAGAAATAGGAGTAGTGTGTAAATGTGACACTTTTATTGAGTACACAATATGTAATACATTTTATAAACATGAACAGTGACATTAAAATATACAAGGTATACCGGTGAACCAGTTAATACATATATATATCAAACCCAAAGCTAAGTCAAAGAAAGAAGATTTCTTTGACTTACCAGACCTTTATCCGAGCACGCAACCTGGCAGGCCGCAGAAAAAGAGGGGGGACGAGAGCACCCCCCCCTCCTGAACCGTACCAGGCCACATGCCCTCAACATTGGGAGTACCCCCAAAGCACCTTGTCCCCATGTTGATGAGGACAAGTGCCTCATCCCCACAACCCTGGCCATTGGTTGTGGGGGTCTGCGGGCGGGGGGCTTATCGGAATCTGGAAGCCCCCTTTAACAAGGGGACCCCCAGATCCCGGCCGCTGTGTGAAATGGTAAGGGGGTACAAAAGTACCCCTACCATTTCAGCAAAAAAGGTGACAAAAATGGTAAAAATGACAGGAGACGGTCTTTGACAATTCCTTTATTAAAATCTTCTTTCTTCTTTCTTCTGGTCTTCCTTCTTCCTTTCTTCATCCTTCGGTTTCTTCATCTTCTCCTTCCGGCATCTTCTTCCATCTTCTTCTTCCTCCGATCCGCTTCTTCTTGCTCTGGTCTTCTCGTCCTTCTCGTCCGGCATCTTCTTCCATGGCGTCGGCCTCTTTTCTTCTGTGTCGGGCCGCTCCTTGCAATAGGAGGCTCCCGCTGTGTGAGGCTTCGCTGCGTCTGACAGGTCTTTTATAACGGAGGGCGGGGCCACCTGGTGACCCTGCCCCCCTCTGACGCACAGGGACATCATGAGGTTATAAAAGACCTGTCTGACGCAGCGAAGCCTCACACAGCGGGAGCCTCCCATTGCGAGGAGCTGCCCGAAGATGCCATGGAAGAAGATGCCTTCGGAGGAAGAAGAAGATGGAAGAAGAAGATGGAAGAAGATGCCGGAAGGAGAAGATGAAGAAACTGATGGATGAAGAAAGGAAGAAGGAAGACCAGAAAAAGAAGAAAGAAGATTTTAATAAAGGAATTGTCAAAGACCGTTTCCTGTAATTTTTACCATTTTTGTCACCTTTTTTGGTTACGAATCGTTTAAGAATCGTTACGAATCGTTTACGAATCGTTACGAATCATTAATAATCACTCGCGGCTAATGAATTGCCGGTTCCCGTAACACAGAGAACAATTCGAATCCAACTACAAATATCGAATTTCAACTAATACGAAAGAAATTATTATAGCGGATATAACGAATGCTTCGAATGATTTGAATGAATTTGATATTCAGTATATGTAATATCGAGAACTGTTCCTGCACAAAGTGTCATTTTTGCAGGAAAAAAAAAGCTATTTAAAATCACTCGCGGCTAATGAATTGTCGGCTCGGTAACACAGAGAACAGTCATTCATTGATAAAAAAAAAAGAGCGTGGGGGTCCCCCCAAATTCAATAACCAGGCCCTTCAGGTCTGCTATGGATATTAAGGGGAACCCCACTTCAAATAAAAAAAAATGTGGGGGTCCCCCCTAAATATCCATAACAGACCCTTCAGGTCTGGGATGGATTTTAAGGGGACCCCCGGCCAAAAAAAAAAAAAATGGCGTGGGGTCCCCCTCAAAATCCATACCAGACCTTTTATCTGACTGGCAGGCCGCAGGAAAAGAGGGGGGACGAGAGCGCCCCCCCACTGAACCGTACCAGGCCACATGCCCTCAACATTGGGAGTCTCCCCCAAAGCACCTTGTCCCCATGTTGATGAGGACAAGTGCCTCATTCCCACAACCCTGGCCATTGGTTGTGGGGGTCTGCGGGCGGGGGGCTTATCGGAATCTGGAAGCCCCCTTTAACAAGGGGACCCCCAGATCCCGGCCCCCCCTGTGTGAAATGGTAAGGGGCCTACCATTTCACCAAAAAAGGTGACAAAAATGGTAAAAATGACAGGAGACGGTCTTTGACAATTCCTTTATTAAAATCTTGAAAAAAAGCAGTTGGGCAAGTATTGATAGAATTAAAGCGGTTCTGCACACATTTCATTTAGTAAATCTCTTTGCCTTCCAAATCAGGCAAAGAGTACTAAATGAAATGTGTTTTTTTTTTTCACTTACCTTGTAATCGATGACTTCCTGTCTTCTGTCTCTGCGGGGGTGGGCGGGGTCTGTGCGGGGATCCTCGTCACGCCGCACTGTCTCCTGGGATCTGGTGTCATTGGTCCCAGGAGTCTGTGCGGGCATCTTCCGAAATCTCGCGAGATTTCGGACACATCTTCCGAAATCTCGCGAGATTTCGGACACATCTTCCGAAATCTCGCGAGATGTCGGCAGATGTGCCGACATCTCGTGAGATTTCGGAGAACGTGAGCTGCACTTTGCCGTTACTGCGCACGCGCGAGGTCGGCGCAGTAACGGCGGTGCATGCTGGGCCATCTAAAGTGCCTGTGGGGTTTCACATGCCCACAGGCAAGATGGCCCCCAGCAGGAAGGAGGATTCTTCTTCTTTTTTACAGGACGAAAACCGGAAGCAATGACTCGGGGAACAGGAACACGTGAGTACTAACAAAACATCTTGCAATCCATAGCATCGCTAAAAAAAAAAAAAAAAAAAAAAATAGACAGTGCAGAACCGCTTTAAGATAGTCTATCGCTTCCCTTGTATTTGAACACAAAATATATATTATAGGCCTAGTGTGCATGTACACAGCCAATACCCCTGGGGGAAGCTTAAATGGATAGACATAGAAAAAGTGTATGCAATCAAAAAAAGTAAATTTTATTTGGGGCAATATATACCCAAAATAGCAATAGTAGATTTACAGATTTTCAGTTAAATCAGGCATACATAAGAAGTTTGACCATATAAATATACATGTATAGTAACATTTGCAAATTAACTTGCGATACAAGAGTAGTCTTTAGGAAGGTGCCGACATGTTTCGGACGGAAGTCCTTTTTCAAAGGCAGTTAAACATCCTGTGATTTCACATGTAAACTGTGTGGAATAGAGTAGACATTAGTACAAAAGGTATGGTTGGTTATATTACCATAGGTCAGCTTATCGCTACCATTATGTGGTTATGGTACTCACATGCAAAGCAAGAGATCGATCCCAACTGTAATTGGAAGGACCAATATGGTCATAGAGTAGTAGCTGTATATACGGAAAATCTGTGCTATTAAAAGCAAAGAGCGTTGCCCTATATTCAGGGTGTGGGCTGCTGGAGGCTCAGGTGGCTGCAGGATCTCGGGCTGGGTACAAATAGTGTACCGTGGCCTGGTGGCCTATGACCACAATTTGTAAAGAGCTGAAATAAATTGTGAGAGTGTGGCTAGTATTAGAATCAATAGATCAAAAGGTGTATGGCAAAAGAAGTCTGGTATAGTAATGGAGAATATAAGGGTATATTACCTGGTTCTCAGAGATTTTGTGTGTAGTTGTCTCAGAACGCCAGCAGGAGATTAGCGTGTCTATTCCCGCCATTGCCTGCTATTTGTATAAGGTGTATAGATTGTTTGCAGCTGGGTATGGGCGCCATGAGATGATGTTTACCCAATTACTGACTAGTTGATTGGTCAATGTGGCAGGGGAAGACAGCTAATTGAGCTTTATGTATATCCCTAGAGAGATCCCTGACGGAGCCGCGCATCATGGGCGGGACCGCGTCCAGCGTCAACGTGGGCAGGTGGTCCCTCCCATTCCGCGCTATGTGGAGCGCAAATAGAGGGTGCACAAAGATGGTGTGCGCCCAGAGAGAACGTAGCGCGCGCATGTGCCGGGCCGGGCAGCCGTCTACCCGCGCCGGGCAGCCATCTTGGGCATGCGCAGCAGATGCCCAGAGATATGTATGGGAGGTATAAGTACAAAGTGTCATGTATACCACCGTGCTCTCTCTTGTAGCAACAGTGTGGTATAGCTGGGGGGGCACTATACTAATGCATGTGAGTCCAAGTCCACAACATGGTTATCGCCACCCTATTGGGAACAATGTGCATTACATGGTTACAACATAGTCAACAGATCAGGCATTGAACATAAGATAGAACAAGGGATCCAGGATACATAGATATGACAGATATGACATAGTCTGTATTGCAATAAGCATGATAAATAGTATATACGCATTTATAGCAAAATGATTCAAAATAGTGATATAAAACATGACATAATTTACATCACAAAATTAACAATAAAATGTTGACACATGAGTATCATATGTATCTTTGCATAACCCAATATTGTATGGACTGGGGGTTATAGATCTAATTCACAGACCCCGGATTGGAACCCTTCAAGGTATGGTTTGAAATTAAAGGCCTCGTTCAGGCCAGGAGGGGATGTGGCATTGAGATGGAAAATCCATCTAAGCTCGCTCTGTAGTAGAACTTTGTTATAGTCACCCCCACGGTTGGGTGGGGGAATATGGTCAAGTGCTTTGAACAAAATTTTAGGGGTGGAGTCTTGATGTACAAGTTCACAGTGTCGCCCTAGGGGAAGGTCAGGGTCTTTTTGATTAATGCTGAGGGTATGACGGTATATACGTTTCCAAAATGGTAATTTTGTCTTTCCAACATAAAAACATCCGCATTCACATTCAAGTAGATATACTATGCCGATTGAACGACAATTTACAAAGTAAAATCTTCTTTCTTCTGGTCTTCCTTCTTCCTTTCTTCATCCTTCGGTTTCTTCATCTTCTCCTTCCGCCATCTTCTTCCATCTTCTTCTTCCTCCGATCCGCTTCTTCTTGCTCTGGTCTTCTTGTCCTTCTTGTCCGGCATCTTCTTCCATGGCGTCGGCCTCTTTTCTTCTGTGTCGGGCCGCTCCTTGCAATAGGAGGCTCCCGCTGTGTGAGGCTTCGCTGCGTCTGACAGGTCTTTTATAACAGAGGGCGGGGCCACCTGGTGACCCCGTCCCCCTCTGACGCACGGGGACGTCATGAGATTATAAAAGACCTGTCAGACGCTGCGAAGCCTCACACAGCGGGAGCCTCTCATTGCGAGGAGCGGCCCTAGAAGAGACACCGTCGCCATGGAAGAAGATGCCTTCGGAGGAAGAAGAAGATGGAAGAAGAAGATGGAAGAAGATGCCGGAAGGAGAAGATGAAGAAACCGAAGGATGAAGAAAGGAAGAAGGAAGACCAGAAGAAAGAAGAAAGAAGATTTTAATAAAGGAATTGTCAAAGACCGTCTCCTGTCATTTTTACAATTTTTGTCACCTTTTTTGGTGAAATGGTAGGGATATTTTGTACCCCCTTACCATTTCACACAGGAGGGGGCCGGGATTTGGGGGTCCTTTTGTTAAAGGGGGCTTCCAGATTCCGATAAGCCTCCCGTCCGCAGACCCCTACAACCAATGGCCAGGGTTGTGGGGATGAGGCCCTTGTCCTCATCAACATGGGGACAAGGTGCTTTAGGGGGGACCCCAAAGCACCCTCCTAATGTTGAGGGCATGTGGCCTGGTACGGTTTAGGAGGGGAGGGCGCTCTTGTCCCCCCATCTTTTCCTGCGGCCTGCCAGGTTGCATGCTCGGATAAAGGACTGAAGGGTCTGGTATTGATATTTAGGGGGACCCCTACGTCATTTTTGTTTTCAATTTGAAGCGGGGGTTCCCCTTAATATCCATAGCAGACCTGAAGGGCCTGGTTATTGAATTTGGGGGGACCCCCACGCTTTTTTTTATCAATGACTTTCAATGAATGACTGTTCTCTGTGTTACGGGAGCCGACAATTTATTAGCCGCGAGTGATTTTAAATAGCTTTTTTTCCTGCAAAAATTACACTTTTTGCAGGAACAGTTCTCGATATTAGATATACTGAATCTCAAATTCATTAGAGTCATTCGAATCATTAGTTATATCCGCTATAATAATTTCCTTCATATTAGTTGAAATTAGATATTTGGTAGTAGTTGTTGGATTCGAATTGTTCTCTGTGTTACGGAGCCGACAATTCATTAGCCGCGAGTGATTTTAAATAGCTTTTTTTCCTGCAAAAATGACACTTTGTACAGGGACAGTTCTAAGCACAGAAAACATGCGCCGCTTCACAGACATACTATAGAGTTGTAACGTTAAGTTTTTAACGTAACGTTAAGTTTTTGGATAATTCGTTATTGTCAAGTGTTAAGTGTCATTTTTGCAGGAAAAAAAGCTAATTAAAATCACTCGCGGCTAATGAATTGTCGGCTCCGTAACACAGAGAATAGTCATTCATTGAAAGTCATTGATAAAAAAAAAGCGTGGGGGTCCCCCCAAATTCAATAACCAGGCCCTTCAGGTCTGCTATGGATATTAAGGGGAACCCCCGCTTCAAATAATAAAAAAAAAATGATGTGGGTGTCCCCCCCAAAATCCATACCAGACCCTTATCCGAGCACGCAACCTGGCAGGCCGCAGGAAAAGAGGGGGGACGAGAACCGTACCAGGCCACATGCCCTCAACATTGGGAGGATGCTTTGGGGGTCTGTGACCCCCAAAGCACCTTGTCCCCATGTTGATGAGAACAAGGGCCTGGTCCCCACAACCCTGGCCATTGCTTGTGGGGGTCTGCGGGCGGGGGGCTTATCGGAATCTGGAAGCCCCCTTTAACAAAGGGGACCCCCAGATCCCGGCCCCCCCTGTGTGAAATGGTAAGGGGGTACAAAAGTACAAAAAAATTGTAAAAATGACAGGAGACGATCTTTGACAGTTCCTTTATTAAAATCTTCTTTCTTCTGGTCTTCCTTCTTCCTTTCTTCATCCTTCGGTTTCTTCATCTTCTCCTTCCGGCATCTTCTTCCATCCTCTTCTTCCTCCGATCCGGCATCTTCTTCCATGGCGTCGGCGTCTGTTCTTCTGTGTCGGGCCTCTCCTCGCAATGGGAGGCTCCCGCTGTGTGAGGCTTCGCTGCGTCTGACAGGTCTTTTATAACGGAGGGCACCTGGTGACCCCGCCCCCTCTAACATCATGGGGAAAGCCATAGGGAAGTCCCCATGATGTCCCCGTGCGTCAGAGGGGGTGGAGTCACCAGGTGCCCTCCGTTATAAAAGACCTGTCAGACGCAGCGAAGCCTCACACAGTGGGAGCCTCCCATTGCAAGGAGCGGCCCGACACAGAAGAACAGACGCCGACGCCATGGAAGAAGATGGATCAGGAGAAGAAGAAGATGGAAGAAGATGCCTGAAGGAGAAGATGAAGAAACCGAAGGATGAAGAAAGGAAGAAGGAAGACCAGAAGAAAGAAGATTTTAATAAAGGAATTGTCAAAGACCGTCTCCTGTCATTTTTACCATTTTTGTCACCTTTTTTGGTGAAATGGTAGGGGTACTTTTGTACCCCCTTACCATTTCACACAGGGGGGGGGTGGGATCTGGGGGTCCCCTTGTTAAAGGGGGCTTCCAGATTACAATAAGCCCCCCGCCCGCAGACCCCCACAACCATTGGCCAGGGTTGTGGGGATGAGGCCCTTGTCCTCATCAACATGGGGACAAGGTGCTTTGGGGGGGACCCCAAAGCACCCTCCCAATGTTGAGGGCATGTGGCCTGGTACGGTTCAGGAGGGGGGGGCGCTCTCGTCCCCCCTCTTTTCCTGCGGCGTGCTCGGATAAGGGTCTGGTATGGATTTTGAGGGGGACCCCACGCCATTTTTTTTTTTGGCCGGGGTTCCCCTTAAAATCCATCCCAGACCTGAAGGGTCTGGTATGGATATTTAGGGGGGACCCCACGTCCTTTTTTTAAAAATTTGAAGTGGGGTTCCCCTTAATATCCATAGCAGACCTGAAGGGCCTGGTTATTGATTTGGGGGGACCCCCACGCTTTTTTTTATCAATGACTTTCAGTGAATGACTGTGTTACGGGAGCCGACAATTCATTAGCCGCGAGTGATTTTAAATAGCTTTTTTTCCTGCAAAAATGACACTGTCATTCGAATCATTTGAATTCATTTGAATCATTCGTTATTTCCGCTATAATAATCTCTTTTGTATTAGTTGAAATTCTATATTTGGTAGATGGATTCGAATAATTTGGAGCCGAAATTCGTAAATGGAATTTTTCCTGCAAAAATGACACTTTGTCATTCGAATCATTCGAATTCATTCAAATCATTCGTTATATCCGCTATAATTATTACTTTCGTATTCGTTGAAATTCGATATTTGGTAGTTGTATTCGAATAATTCGGAGCCGAAATTCGTAAACGGAATTTCGTATTCCGTACAGAATTCGTATTCGAAAAAATGCGTACTACGGATTCGTACGAATGTACGAATTTCGAAATATTCGTACGAATTTCGAATTCGTACGAAACTAATCGCACATGTCTATCCCTCATCAGGTGCTTTCCTATATATTAGCGCTCACACACAGCCGGCATGTCTCGGTCTGAGCACGGCTCCTCTGATGTCTGCGCTTCCACCATTATACTGAAAGGTAATGTAATTGTAATGTAATTCTGGGCAATACATGCCTCTGCTTTGCTCCCACGTGCACACTGGATGTGTCTGTGTACTAATCTTAAAACCCTGATTGATTTATTTTGCCTTTTATGGTCCTCTAGACAGTATTACCTCTCTTCTGGTGTAGCCAATTATAGTGTCCCCTGTTAATATGAATCAGTGGCCAACCCCAGTTTGCATGCCTGTGCACCCATGCTGTCCGATCGGTCTCTCTCAGCCAACGTGGAAGTTTCACAATTGTTTTTACCATTTCCCCATGTCCTTCAATGAACCCTGTATGTAAGTACCTTTAAGCCTAAAAAAACCATTTAGTTCACCATGTAAAACTACTTGCCTTTTATGCACTACAGTATAAATACAGTGGTGTGAAAAAGTGTTTGCCCCCTTCCTCATTTCCTGTTCCTTTGCATGTTTGTCACACTTAAGTGTTTCGGAACATCAAACCAATTTAAACAATAGTCAAGGACAACACAAGTAAACACAAAATGCAATTTGTAAATGAAGGTGTTTATTATTAAAGGTGAAAAAAAATCCAAACCATCATGGCCCTGTGTGAAAAAGTGATTGCCCCCTAAACCTAATAACTGGTTGGGCCACCCTTAGCAGCAACAACTGCAACCAAGCGCTTGCGATAACGTGCAATGAGGCTTTTACAGCGTCCTGGAGGAATTTTGGCCCACTCATCTTTGCAGAATTGTCCTAATTCAGTACATTAGAGGGTTTTCGAGCATGAACGGCCTTTTTAAGGTCATACCACAACATCTCAATAGGATTCAGGTCAGGACTTTGGCTAGGCCACTCCAAAGTCTTCATTTTGTTTTTCTTCAGCCATTCGGTGGTGGACTTGCTGGTGTGTTTAGGATCCTTGTCCTGCTGCAGAACCCAAGTTCGTTTCAGCTTGAGTACACGAACAGATGGTCGGACATTCTCCTTCAGGATCTCTTGGTAGACAGCAGAATTCATAGTTCCTTTTATCACGGCAAGTCTTCCAGGTCCTGAAGCAGCAAAACAGCCCCAGACCATCACACTACCACCACCATATTTTACTGTTGGTATAATGTTCTTTTTCTGAAATGCAGTGTTCCTTCTACGCCAGATATACTTGGACACACACCTTCCAAAGAGTTCCACTTTTGTCTCATCGGTCCACAGAATGTTGTCCCAAAAGTCTGGGGATCATCAAGATGTGTTGTGGAGAAATTGAGACGAGCTTTGATGTTCTTTTTGCTCAGCAGTGGTTTTCTCCTTGGAACTCTGCCATGCAGGCCATTTTTGCCCAGTCTTTTCCTGATGGTGGAGGCATGAACGCTGACCTTAACTGAGGCAAGTGAGGCCTGCAGTTCCTTGGACGTTGTTGTGGGGTCTTTTGTGACCTCTTGGATGAGGTGTCGCTGCGCTCTTGGGGTAATTTTGGGCGGCCAGCCACTCCTGGGAAGGTTCACCACTGTTCCATGTCTTCGCCATTTGTGGATAATGGCTCTCACTGTGGTTCGCTGGATTCCCAAAGCTTTGGAAATGGCTTTAACCCTTTCCAGACTGATAGATCCCAATTACTTTCTTTCTCAATTGTTCCTGAATTTCTTTGGGTCTCGGCATGATGTGTAGCTTTTAAGGATCTTCTGGTGGACCTTACTGTGTCAAGCAGCTCCTATTTAAGTGATGCCTTGATTGTGAACAGGTGTGGCAATAATCAGGCCTGGGTGTGGCTAGAGAAATTGAACTCAGGTGTGGACAACCACAGTTATAGTATGTTTTAACAAGGGGGGCAATCACTTTTTCACACAGGGCCATGATGGTTTGGATTTTTTTTCACCTTTAATAATAAACACCTACAAATTGCATTTTGTGTTTACTTGTGTTGTCCTTGACTATTGTTTAAATTGGTTTTGTTCCGAAACACTTAAGTGTGACAAACATGCAACAGGAAATGAGGAAGGGGGCAAACACTTTTTCACACCACTGTACTATGTAACTGTATCTTTTGTTGCCTTATGCGTTTATGTGAAATTTCCATTAATAGCTTTGAAATACTGTAATTATGAATATGTCTCTTTTGGCTTGCAGCTGGGATAGGGGAGCCAACCGCCTTCCTCCCAAGCTAAAGTTAATTGCAGACATTGCGGGGCCGATACTTGTAGACACTAACAATGGGGAGCCAATTCCATTGTTTGTCACCTATTCACTATAAACGACCCCATGCCGGGATAGGTAATGAAGTAAGACCATTCAAGTATATTTTGCATCACTGGGAGTTGCATGTCAGGGGGCTGGCTTAGACTAAGTAACCAATCAGAATTCACGCTAAGCCAGCCAATGAGACATCAGCCTGGTTTTTGATACTCTCAGAGGAAAGGGGAGGCAACGCTCTCTTTTCGGGGAACCAGCGAGCAGAATGGAGCTAAGGTAACTTCTAGCCAGCAGGGGAAGCCATGCCCTGCTATTTGTAACTAAACATGCGTGTAGACCAGGGGTCTCCAAACTACGGCCCTCCAGCTGTTGCGGAACTACACATCCCATGAGGCATTGTAAGACTCTGACATTCACAGACGTGACTAAGCATGATGGGAATTGTAGTTCCTGACAACTGGAGGGCCATAGTTTGGAGACTCCTGGTGTAGACCATGGTCTGAAGGAATATAATCTAAATTCATTTATGTATATATTTTTATTCCAACCTAGCATTTTATGCCTTGATGTGCTAGAGATTTGTGTATTAGCTAGACTTTTAACTACCTGTAATAAATGCTATTATATTTAAAGCCTTTCCTCCTGGTCAATAGAACTCTCATTTAACCCATATCATATTTTGTGATTAATAAATCAGAAATAGAGATTTTAGAGGTTAACACTATGTTGCTGATAAAGATAAAGTCACCCAAATGTAAACCTCACCTGATAAAGGAAAAAATATATACCAATAAATTCCCGAAACATGTCTAGATATATGCTACAAATCTTCTTGGACTGACCTCCGCTTGACTCTGGCAGTGCCTGGATTATTAGCTTTGGGTTTGATTATATATATATATATATATATATATATATATATATATATATATATATATATATATATATATATATATATATATATATATATATATATATATATATAGATATATATATATATATATATATATATATATATATATATATATTATTAACTGGTTCATATATATATACCTTATATATTTTAATGTCACTGTTTATGTTTATAAAATTTGTTACATATTGTGTACTCAATAAAAGTGGCACTCTGCTGTCTTTTACTTACTCCACTTCTCCTATTTCTGCCTTAAAAGTCCAAGGGGGCGGCCACTGCTGCACTTGTTGCATGTTTCCTCTCTTAATTCATAATATACTAATATAATTATGTATAAGGACATTATGTTTCTGAAATCTGATGTTGGTGTTCATATATTATAATAACCATATTTTATTTTAATCTCATCATTTCTTTAGATTGCCAAGAACTTTCATTATGTTGTTTTATTATATTAGAAAGTTCTGCTCCTGTGGCATCTAGAGCATCACTGGGAGTAAAAACAAGACCAATCTCAGTCTTTTATATTGTGATCAAACTTTGTGCAGCCTAGTGGAGCAATAACGGCAATTTATTGGTATACTTAGTATATTTTGGAGTCCAAGTGCAATCAGTTCACAAAATGTGCTGAACGTTGCCCTCACATACCCAGCAATATACCAATCTGTGGCAGCTATTACACCACTGTAGCCTACTAACAGGGTTCAGTTTTGAAAGTAAAAATTCATGCAGCACACCAGTCCATCTCATTACCTGAGAACCCCTGTTGTTTACTTGTTTCTAATACAGAAAATAGACTCTCAGGCTGGTTTCACATATATGCGAATTGGATGTGTCTGTAACTGCATCCAATTCGCATAATATGTGAATGTGAGCAGCTTTCAATTGAGCCAGTTCACACATGTCCAGGGCGGGCCACGGTGGGGTTTTGAAAAGGGTCCTGTGCTTTTTTGGGTCTGTTTCAGGTGCGAATTCAGAAAAAAAATTGCGCCTGAATCGAACCTGAACCGGTGAACAGAAACACACTGGACTGCAAACCGCAGCTGGACATGTGTGAACTCAGCCTAAAACACAACTACTGCATGAGCATTACTATAATTCACATAGAGGTGTAATGTATCAAAATATTTGTAGCTTAAAATCACCAGTCAAATTCAAAACCTGCTTTGGAGGGTTTCATCTGAGTAGTAGTGGTACAAAGTAAACGTTAAATGGCATAGGTGCACGCTACTAGTTCTGCTAGACAGATAAGCTTCTTCTGTGCACCATGGTTTACCTTTCTCACAAAGGACTTTGATTTTTACTGAACAAAACCCCCACCCTAAACACCAACCACTTACTGCCCCTTCTCTATGATGATACTTCAGTGACCAATGAGGTTGCCGTCGGTGGGCAAAAAAGAACTTAGATTATTGGTAACAAAGTAAAATATGACATTATCATGCCTTGTTCTGCACTGTGTCTTTGTTTGGAGGCAGCCATCTTGGTGGAGGCAGGGCTTTGCGTCTTCATATCAAAGCCTCTAGGAAGGAGAACAGTAAGCAGAATGGAAGTTACATAATTAAATCCCAATCCAAATCTCTGGAGACTAGCAATCCGAGGGAGCAGTGCTTTAGATTGTATGCTGCAGACATGCAGCTATGAGGCTGTAAGCACAGGAGTGCCTAGGTACCCTCTCATAACAGGATGTACAGTGGTATATTTTTCAGGGTACTGCTCAACTATTTTGGTTGTTCCATATAACATAAAGTCTGCTGGTCTAGAACATGTGCATTTTTTGACCATGTCATGGTGATCCCATAATGCCGTAATTGCATTCGAAATTTGCCTCCATGATGGGGACATAAAAGGGAATGGAGTAGATGCGTCAGGATGTAGAAGTGGACCCAGCAGTGAGGGGAGAGTTCACCCTTTAGTGAGTCAAGAAAGAAGACCCTTGTGGCAGGGTGAGTGAACAAGGAACACACAGGGCTGATTACTATATGGCTGGGAATTTAGAGGTAAGATGAAATGGTGAATTCATTTATTGAATGTGCAAATTGTATGGTTGAAGTAGAAAAATACAGAGGAAGCTGCATCTTTATATAGCCCCTCTTTATTTACTCTGCTACCTGTGTATGTGGTCAATTATACCATAATGATGGAAGAATAAGGTCCCTATGCCTAGATATGATTAAGTTGCAAAAGTTTGATAAATGTTTGATATTTTATGGCAGTATGGATTTATCCACTATACAGAGAGAACTAGCATGTCCCTCTAAATTTCAACCATACATTTACTCCATATACCTACTGGACTAAAGGTACAATAAAAATGTGTGTAGCACTACCCCATAAGGGATGCTGAGTCTTGAGTCCTTCTATAGTCTGCACAACCAGGAAACATGCATTTTCCGACTTGCCTCCAAACACAAATAAAACAGTCCATGGGCTTGGCTTTTAGGGATTTCAACTTGGATAGGGTAAAAAGGGTTATGGGATCCCCAACTTGACTCAAAGAACAACAAGGTGTGGACAACTTCCTTCTCTGGCACACTGCAATAACAGATACTTGACTGTATTCCCTCCAGAGATAGTCTTTAGAAAAGTAATCCCCTTCCAGGAGTCTGGTATCCCCTGAATAGATTTTTAGCAAAGTCCCAACTTGCAGCTCTTGGTCCCCTTAATGAAAAACATCAGATGCCTGGCTACGGTATCTGATCCAACTGGAGTTGGGTAAGCAATAAGCTGTTCCCTAAAGATTTGCCTAGAACTTGCATCTAGTAGACTTCTCCCTAATAGGCCCTGGGTGTGTAGAGCTACTCACAATGTCCTTGTCCTGCGGCTATGGATAGAACTGCTTTCAGGCCTTCTGCTGGGCCGGTTCCTTTCCAGGCTATGCAGACTGTCCTCCAGTGGACTGCAGGGCAGTGAAGCTCCCCCTTTCAGCTTTTCTTTTTCCTCCATCCTGGAGGCAGAACCCCCATTCTCCGGGGCCCACTCTCAAGCTTTACAGCATAACCTCTGCACCTGACTACCCTACTGGCCAGACTCCTCAATATTTATGGTCTGGTTCAGCCACCCTGCCAGGACTCCTGCCTGGGGATAGGCCAGATTCTCATAAATACTCAGATCAACACCGCCTCGCCTCCACCCACTAACTTCTAAAAGTTTTCATGAAACCTTCAGAACGAGGTGGAGGCGATAGAGGCCTGGTCAGTAGAGCCTTCTAGCTTGACTTTAATTTGAACCCTGACCTAATTAACAACTTCAGCCCCAGAAGGTTTTACCCACTTCCTGACAGAGACCATATTTTGTGATATGGCACTGCGTCGCTTTAACTGACAATTGCGCGGTCATGTGATGCTGTACCTAAATAAAATTGCTGTCCTTTTTTTCCTACAAATAGAGCTTTCTTTTGGTGGTATTTGATGTCCTCTGCATTTTAAATTTTTTGTGCTATAAACAAAAAAAGGCTGACAATTAAAAAAATATATATATATATATTTTATACTTTCTGCTTTAAAACATATTAAAAAAAAAATATATAAAAAACTTATTTTTTCATCAATTTAGGCCAATATTTATTCTTCTACATATTTTTGGTAAAAAAATCCCAATAAGCATATATTGATTGGTCTGCGCAAAAGTTATAGCGTCTACAAACTATGGGATAGATTTAGGCCCTTTTATTTATTTTTACATTTTTTACTGGTAATGGCGGCGATCTGCGATTTTTAGCGGGACTGCGACATTGCGGCGGACAAATCTGACCCTAAGTAACACCTTTTGGGGACCAGTGACACCAATACAGTGATCAGTGCTAAACAAATGCACTGGACCTTGTATAAAGGACACTGGCAGGGAAGGGTTTAACACTAGGGGGTGATCAAGGGGTTAAACGTGTTCCCTGCGAGGTGTTTCTAACTGTGGGGGTGGGGGAGGGGATTCACTTGAGGAAAAGAGAGATGGCGATTCAGCTTAGCTGAAACACAATCTTTCACTTTTCCTCCCTGACAGATCAGCGGTGTGCTTTGTTTACATCGGCACACAGCTGATCCGTCTCTCGGCGGGTTGCAGCAGCCAACGCGGCAGCCAGACTTGCTGATTGGCTCCCGCTGTGTCCAATCACAGCGGCGCGTGCACGCCCCCTAAACCGCGTGCACAAAATCACGTACAGGTAGGTGATTTTGCGCAACTGGGCCGCCCTGCCGCAGTAAATGTACGTGGGCCGGTCTGGAAGCGGTTAACAGACACATGGAACTACTATGAGTCAAATACATTTTCACGTATTCTTGCACTAGAAGGTTCTACATTTGCTTAAAGCCTATTTTTTTATATAAGCCAGATGAATTGATAGAAAGAGAGATTATATAATCCCAACATGTGTTTTTGTAGAGTCGTAAGGGCTTGCAGCGAGGTTGGACACGCTGTGCTTTTCCTGTTTGGAGTCCCTGCACTCACCCAAGGGACATTTTTACTGGTCATGCTCCAACAGAGTTCACAACCAAAGGTGTATGTATTTGGTTATATATAAACAACTGTATATTGTATGTGATTTAGATATGGATAAGAATAATTTGAGGCTGTATATCATGAACTGTGAACTACACTATGTGCTACAAGTGTTTTTAATGTGGTTTTAGATGTTATTATTAAACTTCCGATCTTTTAAATGACAGGTTTGTCTAGTTTGGGTACCTAAAAAGGCTGTTCCTTCAATTACCTACTAACTACTGCTCCTGTAACAAATGGAGATGAAGACAGCAGTAAAGTATGCAGAGGTTCTAGACCTTTTTCCACTTTATCCATTATACAGTTCTTGTAGGACTTTTTCAGCCTCTAATATTGGTATTATTTTGAATTTTAGGTAGACCATTCCACCCAGAATGAAATTGTATGTTGTGGGAGGAAGCATTCTTTAATCTCGTGTACCTTTAGAGCCCATAGTAAACTTGACCACATCCATTCAGAATTAGGGCCTGAGATCTGCATAGAGTCTGATCTTGTGAACAGTTGATGCAGGGATAGAAAATATATTAACACTTAGTAAACCCTTCTTTACCATTCCAAAAACTCACAACTCAGTCATTAAAGTGGTATAAAATCCCAAACCAAAAATTTAATATATTGCAGCTTACCAATCATTAGATAAAGTGGCTGCATTATTTTTTTTTGTTCCCAATGTTTTCACCTGATATTCTAGCTAGTAACATACCACTGGTATTAGAGTGTCTACACTCTGGATAAGGGAGCACAGAGACACATTTGAAAAGCAGTATTGTCAGTCCCAGGGAGGAGGAGGGGACTGTTATGCCCCGTACACACGGTCAGAAATTCCAACAGAAAATGTCCGATCGGACCATGTTGTCGGAAAATCCGCCCTGTGTGGGCTCCATTGGACTTTTTTCCGTCGGAATTTCCGACTGACAAAATTTGAGAGCAGGATCTCAAATTTTCTGACAACAAAATCTGATCGGACTTTTTCCGATCGTGTGTCGAGAATTCCGACGGACAAAGTGCCACATGTGCTCAGATCAAATTATGAGACCAAAGCTATTGGCTACTAGCCTCTACATCACCACGTTCAGAATGATCACATTTTCCGACAACTTTGTCCGACGGATTTTGCGGTCGGAATTTCCGACCATGTGTACGGGGGCTTAGATGCACTAGCAGATTTAGATACACTAACAAATTAAAGCCAAACTCCACCTAACACCTTATAAGCAGTTGCAGCAAACAGTGTTGTTTCTTGGGATAAAGATTTTGCTTAAATAAATAAAAGCTGATCATTGTAAGCACCCCCTGATAGTGGTAAATTGTTTGGCTCAACCAATAAACACAAAGGAAAGAAAGCCTAAAAAAGAAAACGGATGCAGCCATCACATCTAAAACCTGGTAAGCTGCAATATAATAAATGTTTACTTTTGGGTTTATTGCTGTTTTAATTTAGGTATTTGATAAAGTTGCAAATATGCCAGAAGATTCTGTCAATTTTTAACTTTTTCTACAATGTGGTAATATATCATTTTTACTATAAAATGTTTACATTACACATTTAAAATTTTTTGAAAAGACATAAGAAAGTTAATAAGAATAACAGAAAATCACTTTAGATAGCAAAAACACAATTATATTATTTTTGACAGCTTCTGTTTTAAATAAAAATTCATCAAAATGTCCCTCTTATCCTGCCGCGTACACACGATCGGAATGCTTGTTGGAAAAAGCTCTGATGGTTTTCCCGAAGGAATTCCGACGGAATTCCGCTCAAACTGTCTTACCTACACACGGTCACACCAAATTCCGGCCGCCAAGAACGCGGTGACGTACAACACTATGACGAGCCGAGAAAAAATGAAGTTCAATGCTTCCGAGCATGCGTCAAATTGTTTCCAAGCATGCGTAGGAATTTTGTGCGTCGGAATAGCTACAGACGATCGAAATTTCCAATAGAAACCTTTTCCGTCTGAAAAATTGAGAACATGCTCTCAAATTTTTGATGGCGGGAATTCGGCCAGCAAAATTCCGATGGAGCCTGCACACGGTCGCATTTTCAGATGAAAAGCTCTCATCGGTCTTTTGCTGTCCGAAAATTCTGATCGTGTGTACGCGGCATTAGTCTTGACACTTTTAGGAAGCCTTTAGATTTATTTCTTTGGTTTGATGTGTGAATAATTCAAATTCTAAGATTTCTTTTTTTGTTACTAAGATTATTATGATATAATTTAGAGCATTGCTGTGTCCAGTATTTCCCTTTGCCACTAGAGGCCACCGTAGATTTACAATTGATGTAGCTGCAAAGTATATAAAAGGAACTGGCAAAGGTGAGACTAATCTGTTGCTTATAGCATCCAAACAGATTTCCAGTTGATAACTCTGCTGTCACATGTCACAACAAGTAGTAACAATACTATTATAGTATAATATTTAGTAGGCAATAAAATACCATTGCTTTAGTCCATCATTCCACTTCAGTAAAAGGAGCACTATCTCTATAGAGTCATAAAAAGAAATAAACTTACCAAAGACATTTTCTTCTTGCTTATACAAACTATATACTTACAAAACTCAAAAACTGAGACCATTGATATAATCTTAATGTGTATAAATTGCTTAATTAGCATGCTCAAGATTATGAGCAAACATTAATCAAAGGACCTATTAGTATACATTTATAATTATTACATTTTTATAAGAGCATTCTTTTGTAAGCATCCATCTGCGGTCCCTCTTACATATGCATTTTATTTATATCATTAGGAGGTTTAAAATGTTGGAGTGCCGTGTTATGGGATGCTTTACCACATAGATTTTCTTTATCACTCATTCCATGCTATTAAACTGAGAGTATGGTTTATTCTATATACCCCCTTCACACAAAACCACGTCTAAAGCCTCAATTAAGCTGCCCAAATTACCATCAGTCTCAGGCCCCAGCTCAAAGGAAATCAATGCACACCAATCTTCAACCGTCAGCCCAAACAGAAACAAAAACAACCCTTGACCAAAAGAGGGGCTCTAGGTCAAACTACTGGACAAGCCACTGCTGTTTCTCCAAACACATTTCCAACAAAATATGTAGGCCCTTCTCTAATAGTGCAGGTGCAGGTGCAGGTGGAAGTTGTTTATATGAAAGCCCTTGTGGACACTGAGGCTCAGGTGCCCCTAATCTACTGTGACATTTATGATAAGGACCTAAAGCATTTGCCTTTACAGAAACTGGAAGACTTATGCCGCATACACATGGTCGGAATTCTCGTCGGAAAAAGCTCTGATGGTTTTCCCGTTAGAATTCCGACGGAATTTCACTCAAACTGTCTTGCCTACACATGGTCACACCAAATTCCGACGGTCAATAACACCACGCCTTAAAAAACGTTCAACTGCACTATAAAAAGGAAGTTTAATGCTTCTGAGCATGCGTCAAATTGTTTCTGAGCATGCGTCGGAATTTTGCATGTCGGAATTGCATACACACGATTGGAAAATCCGATAGAAAGGTTTTCCGTCGGAAAAATTAAGAACAGGTTCTCAATCCAAAGTCCGTCGGAAATTCCGACAGAAAAAGACCGATGGGCATACACACGGTCGGAAAATCCGATGAAAAGCTCCCATCGGACTGTTTCCATCGGAAATTCCGACCGTGTGTACGCGGCATTAGTGTTCTGGGGAATAAGGTCTGAGAAACTCCCCTATGGTGGATACCTCTGAGTCTAACTTGAATTTGGCCCATCAGTGGTAGGACAACTTGAAGTTTCCAACCCTCTGGCAAATCTGTGTGTCCAACCTCCAAGAACCAATCAATCTTCCATGATAGTGCGGATCAACACAGATGTAGTTCAATGGCTCCGCACCTTTCACGTCTCAGAGTGAGGCTTCCCCTGAATGCATACATCCAATGTTGCTGACAGTTTACTAGCACATGGCTCAAGAACAGAAAACCTCAGCTGAAGGGTGAGGAGAGTATGGAAGCTAGATACATTAGACATAGTTCTACAGCTAGGCAAAGTGATGTGCCTGTGGGCCTCAGTAAATTTGAATGAGAATCAGCCTAGCCCTTACAACAATCTTGAGAGTGATCCACAAAAGAATGATGCAGGATTGGAGTTGATACCAGAAATTGTTTTGCTGAAGGTCCTACAGACTAATGCAAAATCCCAGTCAGTGTACAAAACATCACTAGTTCCCCTCTAAAGCTTGGCCTCAGCTGATAGGGCAAGTGAATCTAGCCACAATAAAAGAGTTGTTTGAAGATTCTACCCAGAGAACCCCTCCCTGCCACCAGAATAGAGAGAATGGGCCAAACCCCTCCTTTTAAACGGGAAAAAAGCCTTCTCTAGAAATGAATTCAACATGTTCAGCATCAAATCTGCAAGATGACAAGCCCTTCCAAGAAATGTCCCATTGGCAGACCTTACTGATCTTAGAAAACACATTGTGGAGCTGAAAAGAGCAGGAATAATATGGGAGTTTAGAGGTCCTTATATTCTCCCATCGTGGTGGTGTGAAAGAAGAATGGGTCTTTAAGAATGTGCATTGACTATCGCACTCTAAACAAAAGATCAATACACCACCCTTGCAGCGAAAATGCTTTACATTGTCTATCTAGGGCAAAGTGGTTCAACTTACTGAACCTGAGAAGTGGGTACCTTCAGATACATCCTGAAGATAGAGAAAAAAATGCTTTAATCTGCCCAGTGGCATTCTTTGAGTTCAGCTGAATGCTACAAAGACTGGCAGGAGCCCTGGCATCCTTCCAGAGCTTGATGGAGAAGACTGTTGGTGGCATGAACCTCATTGAAGTGCTTGCGAACCTAGACAACATCTTTGGGTGGCCTCTCAAGGAAAATAAGGGACAGTTGGAGAAAGTCTTTAAAGCGGAGTTCCACCCTAAAAAAAACATTTTTACATATTTACAGTCCTTTCATAGTATTTATAAACATTTAGGGGGATTTTTTTTAAACTCACCAGAAACGCCCTGTTGCTAATTAGTTTCTCCAAATCTGCCACTTCTGGGTCCACGGAGCTCCGAATCACTTCCTCCATCACCTGTGCTCCTGGGAAATGTGATTTATAATTTCCCAGGAGTCAGTGGGCAGTACTTTGAGCAAAAAGTATGTCACGCTATTTAAAGCAGATCACATCTATGTTGCCATAACAACAGGGCGGGATCTTCCTCCGTCGCCGCCCTTTGTTATGGCTACTTTCTAAACAATCAGCGCTACGGCTGGCGGAGCATTGCACAGAAAATAAAATAAAAAATGATGTGACCGGAACTCCACTTTCAGAAGCTCTATAAAGATGAGCTGAAACTATCCTTTGAGAAGAGCCAGTTCTACCAGTCATCAGTTACCTGCCTTGGTCTCTACCAAGGGAGTAGCTACTGACCCCAAGAAGTTTGAAGCCGTCACCACCTGGCCCAGGCCCTGAACTGTAAATAAACTGATATCATTCCTGGGATCTTGTTTTTACTACAGGAGGTTTGTGGAAGGGTTTGCGAAGATAGCCCAGCCCCTCATCATGCTCATGTGGGCAGAAGAGAGTGAAGAAGAGCAAGAAATCCCCAAGAGTGTATGTCAGGCCAAAGGACCATGATTGTCTTGACACTCCATAGACAAAGAATCATCTGATCAATGTGAGCAAGCTTTTTCTTAGTTGAAGCGGAGACTAACCAATGCTACAGTACTTGCCTGACCCATCTAGAGAAGGGTAGGAAAAGCCAGCTGTAGCGTCCTTAACATAAAATGACTCATCAGCTTTTAGCAAGCTTCCCCACTGACACATTCAGAAAAAAACGTTTGTTAAGGCCCCCCCCCCCCCCAAATCTATACCACGCCAACATTTTTAAAAAAATTGGCGTGGGGTCCCCCTCAAAATCCATACCAAAACCCTTATCCAAGCATGCAGCCCAGCATGCCAGGAAAGAGGTAGCGAATGAGCGCCCCCCTCCCAAACCATACCAGGCCACATGTCCCCCCACTCCAAAGCACCTTGTCCCCATGTTGATGGGGACAAGGGCCTCTTCCTCACAACCCTGGGTGGAAGAATCCCCCTTTAACAAGGGGGCCCCCAGATCCCGCCCCCTCATGTGAAGAAGTATGGGGGACATTGTACCCCTACCCATTCACCAAAAAAGTGCAAAAAGTGAGTAAAGACACAACACAAGTGTTTGACAATTCCTTTATTAAAAAATAAAAAAAATGTCCCCCCTCGGTGTAGATCCATTGTCAATCACAACGCCAACCACACTGCCAAACGAGAAAAAAAAAAACAGAAAACCTCCCATCTCATGAATGGGTAGGTCATACTCATTCGCATGGGGGTGGGCAGGATCTGGGGCCCCTTTGTTAAAGGGGGCTTCCAGATTATGATAAACCTCCGGCCCCAGACCCCCACAACCACTTCCCAGGGTTGTGAGGAAGAGGCCCTTGTCCCCATCAACCCCATATTGCTGCAAGGTGCTTTGGGGTGGGGGGCAACTTTCAATTTCTAAAGAGTACATATCCCATGGTACCTTGCTGTCTGTAATCAGTGATTTCTGTACTGGCTCTGTCTCCCGAAACTCCTCTTCTCAACACCTCTGTAGTTCAGAAGGCAGGCTCTGTGAAATGTGTGACACAGCAATGCCTATCAACGGCATAGTGAATGTGTGCTACAGAATTCTAGAAAGTAAATGTGTGGGGAAGGTCACAGAATATGTTTACAAACTTCAAGATGATTTATAATAATAGGGATAGGCTAGAAATAATTGAAATTCAATATGGCAATGAATATATGGTTTTACGTTTGACCATTTTTGATACTCATTAAAAGCAGAGCCTTTTTTGTGGGACAGCCAAAGAGCAGTACTGTCTATGACTGTCTTGTGTATGTGAGTGTTTTTGACTACTCTAGATGCTAACCCTTATAAATCTAATACCTTTTGTGCAATACTGTAAAATTTGCTATACAGCAGTCATAGATATCTCTTTTAGCACCATATTTTAAATAAAACATTCAAGCATACATACATTATGACATTTTATTGATTACCTTAGGAGTCAATATTTTCTAGGAACCTTCAGCTATTGCCTCCTGTGGGCCCTAGGCATGGCTTCCTACTGAGGTTCCTCTGGATGCTCTGACTACAATCCCACTTTCAGAGTTAGCTCTAAATTATCCATGACCCTTATCCAAAATGGGAATATGAATAATTCCCTCCTGATATCGTACTCACCTTCATACAGTCATCCAGGATATCCTGATGGCAGAGAAAATTTAAAACAGAAATCATAGCAATGCAATATTATTTGGTTTACCATGCCAGAATATTCAGAAAAGCAATGTTTTAATGCAAAATATATTTACTTTGATAGCAGTGGGATTTTTAAAAATAATAAATATTTCGTGTAATGCTTTGGAAATTCTGTAGCCAATAACATGTATAAAATATATATACTTTGTAGAACAACATTCAAAATCACATATCCAGTAATATTAAATTCTTTCTTGCTGCTGATCGTGATGTCTGATTAAAATTATATAAACCATATTACTTAAATATGTGATCACAGAAAAGTAGTATTGAAATTGAAGTCTAGTTTACCCTTTATAATGTAATGAATTTAAGGTATGCACTGATCAGTTATAAAAGCAGGCATTTTATATTGACAGTTTGTTTGAGAGCACAAGCAACTGTAAGCCCCTGTACACACAGTCGGAAATTCCGACCACAAAATCCGTCCGTTTTTTTCTGACGGGTTTTGTCCGAAACTGGTGTTGCATACACACGGTCGGACAAAGTTGTCGGAAAATCCGATCATTCCGAACGTGGTGACATTCGTTGCGTACGACGGAACTACGTAGATGCTAGTAGCCAATAGCTTTGGTCTCGTAATTTGATCTGAGCATGTGTGGCACTTTGTCCGTCGGAATTCTCTACACACGATCGGAAAAAAGTCTAATCGATTTTGTTGTCGGAAAATTTGAGATCCTGCTCTCAAATTTTTTTAGTCGGAAATTCCGACGAAAAACTCCTGCTAGAACCCACACACGATTGGATTTTCCGACAACATAATCCGATCTGACTTTTTCCATCAGAATATCTGACCGTGTGTACGGGGCATAACAGTTATCATTCATGGCATGCCTTGAATATAACTGGAGAATGCCAACAAGACATTTCTAAGATACATTTTTACCAGTACAGTTTTTCAGGGTAGTAAAATCAGAAGACATTGCGGTTATGCCACATTTTTTACTACAATTGTGCCTGCTTTGGGTGAGGCTGTAGGCCAATTACAGCAACTTAATGCTATCCTGGAAAATCCCATTAACAGAGTAAAGTTGTCCATAGAAAGATCTAAATTTCGTTCCATCTATGCCCATTCCTGCTCCACAGAAGTTCGACATCTGTTAAATGGGAATGTTCGAGTACTTCTGTCAATCAGTGGCTTGCAACCAATCAGTGGCTTGCAGCCAACCAACTTCTGCTGCTGATCAGTGTATTCTGATAGTGAATGAGTCCCACTGTCAGAATGACACAGCGAGGTGGATTCCTTTATCCACCTTTCTTGAGCGCATGGAGAATCTGTTCATTTTGTTTTAAACAGCCCGCTGGCTGATTGAAAAAAAATAACATCACCATTGTGACAAAAAATGAAATGTACTTTCCTTGTGGCAGAAAAAAAAAAAACAATATCTACTGAATGTAGATAAGGTATGAAAAAAAAGGTGTATGGTCTATGAAAATAGAATCTTTTTTTTTTTTTTTTTTTAGTTTTGGACGAATGTGGACCATTGCTACTATAAAAGAAAATGATGGAAAATGGCTAAAGTTTACAGGTGTCACAAGGTGTCACAGGTGTCACAAGAGCAAGAGGTGAGGGTAAATTTTCCATCCGTTCAAGGGTACATTTTCTTCCTGTAAATCTTCACCCGTTCAAATGACTACAAAAAAGTAAGGGTTTACCTATTTTGTTAGTACACCCACTGTACTTCTTAACTACTTCATGACCAGGCTATTTTTTGTGATACGGCACTGCACTAATTTAACTGACAATTGTGTGGTTGTGCGACACTGGGCCCAAAAAAAAAAAATATGTACTTTTTTCCCACAAATAGAGCTTTCTTTTGGTGGTATTTGATCCCTTCTGCGTTTTTTTTTTGTTACGCTATAAACAAAAAAAGACCGTCAATTTTGAAAAAAAAAAACAATATTTTTATTTTCTGCTATAAAACAAATTCAATAAAATATTTGTAAAAATCTAATTCCTTCATTAATTTAGGCCAATATCAATTCTGCTACATATTTTTGGTAAAAAAAAATCCCAATAAGCATATAGATTGGTTTGCACAAAAGTTACAGGGTTTACAAATTATGGGACATATTTACTTTTTTCTATTTATTTATTTATTTTTACTAGTAATGGCGGTGATCAGTTACTTTGTGACGGACAAATTGGACACTAAATTAAATTAATACACTAATACAGTGATCAGTGCTAAAAATATGCATTGTCACTCTACTAATGAAAAGTGTAAATGGAAAATATTACTGCGCTAACTCAGTAGGTGAAAAGAGAAAAGCTGCTACATAATAATGTGACAGATTCGAAATAGTGGATAATGAAAAATGTAGCGATAAATAATAAGACATATATGACAATGTGCAAATAATAACTGGGTAATGGAAAAATAATCACACAAAAAACAATCAAAAATTAATCAAAGTGTGAGTGAAAAAAGTCCAATGAGTGAAAAGGTCCTGGAGAAGACCGGTGTAACTCTCATCCGGGAGGTGAATGAAGTGGTGTGAAGGCCTTTTTTCTTTCCATACCCTCCCGGATGAGAGTTCTTTGGCTGTTGAGTCTGACTTTCAACGCCTGAGTTCCAGTCTCTGTGTTTTCCACATCCAAGTTTCCGGCTTTGCGGTTGCCTGCACATCCCTTGGAGTCCTGTTTGGAGGTCCTTGGTCCCCTTTGAAATCTGTTGGTCTGCTGATCTTGGAACCCTCGCCCTCATTGTCGCTGACACTCGAGTCTACCATTTTAGGTAACGTTCGATATACTTTTCCCTTTGGTTGAAGATTTACCATCTTTGATGTTCTACATGCCGGCCAATACTAATGTATTCCATCCCTGAGTAACCACCATCAGGTGGTGTATTCTATCCCTGAGTAACCACCATCTGGTGGTGGACTTACACCGGTCTTCTTCAGGACCTTTCCACTTATTGGACTTTTTTCACTCACACTTTGATTCATTTTTGACTATTTTTTGTGTGATTATTTTCCATTACCCAGTTATTATTTGCACATTGTCATATATGTCTTATTATTTTGCGCTACATTTTTCATTATCCACTGTGCTAATGACACTGCTAGAGAAGGGGTTAACATCAGGGGCGATTAAAGGATTAAATGTGTTCCTAGGGAGTTATTACTAGCTGTGTGGGATGTGCTTGTACTGTGAGGGAGGCAGAGATCCGTGTTTCTGCTTAGCAGAAACAAAGGATCACTACCTCCCATTCTCACAGAACGGCAGTCTGCCTTGTTTACATAGTCGTTCTGCTTCTCTCTGGAACAGACGGCGGGTCCCGACGGACATCGGGTCTGCGGGACCTGCCAATTACAGCGGGAGCAGGCAGCCAACAGCGCGCGTACGAGCCCCAGACCCAGAAGTGCAGATTCATGCACATGTGCATAATTCTGCCCAGGAGAGCCACCGTATATATACAGTATATGGTCGACAAGCAGTTAAACATATTTAAAATCAATAGACTAATAATGTTACTACGCTTACCTGGAATTTCTATACAACACAATTACAATGTTTTCAGTATATATTATAGACACTTTATTCATGTCAAGCTATTAATTTGCACAAGTGTAAATGAAAACCCTGATAATCAGTTTCATCAATGTGTAGTGTGCAAATGTAATCTTCTTATGGGATGAAAGGTCAATTACATGAATGCAAGTTGCCATTAAAGCACAGTATCAACATTGATAGAAGTAAATTGAGTGCAGTAAAGTATGAAAGGTCATAGAAATAAAATGTCAGTGAAGTAAGAGTGTATGACTAGTAGTGATCACGATAAATCGAAGCTGATATGCAGGCTCATTTTTTTTACCACCTGCTCTTCTTACACAATGTCACATCTGCAGTTTACCTGAGACAATAGCAAACTTCTTCAAGCTAACAGGGTACCAGTAAAATCATGCAACACAAATGAAAAAAATTACTTTCAAATTCTTTATAAATCAATATTCAGTTGAGAAATCATGACAACCCTCTGATAGGTCATTTGTTGCTTTGTAGCATCGTACAATCAAGAGATAAAGCAAAAGAAGAAAACATGAAGTACCGGTATGTATGCATATTTATTGCCTACTATTTCATAGTTTTAAAACTGGAAATATTTTTTGGTTTATCCAAAGCAGATCTTAGCTCCTTGGTGCGCGCTCACAGTAGTCTTACTGCGGGTGAGCGGCACAGCCCCGACAGACAACGTACCTGTATGTCACCGGGTATTTTTGAGTTTACGGGTACACATGCACGTGCCCCCTGCTGACTTGCGCTGTCATGGGCTACAGCACAAGTTTGTCAGCAGGTCCCAATTGTCAATCATTGGCCAAGACCTGCTGACAAACTTGTGCTGTAGCCCATGACAGCGCAAGTCAGCAGGGGGCCCGTGCATGTGCCCCCGTAAACTCAAAAATAGATTGGCTATAGCCGATCACAGAACAATCCTGTGTCTTGTTTGAAAACATGGATACAGGGTGATCTTGGTTCTTCTCTTTCTGAGCCCTTTTCGGTTCAATGCATGTTTATGCGAATATGATGAGTAAGTAATGAATGAGTACCTTACTTTTAAGATTTAGTAAACGTTTATGGTTTTACACTATGGCGAGCCTTTATCTGTTTTGGGAACTTCCACGACCACCTGGAGGAAAGCCGTAAGGCCTTCCCGCTGTGATTGAGCCACAATAGTCACTGTACCTGCTACCATAGAAGTTGATACATGGTGGGATAGCCACATATACATCTCCTTGTGAGAGCAAACGCCCTGACTGGGTATTAGCCACAAGTATTTGAGCTCCCATGATAAAGGGGGGGGGGGTGGTCCACACCAGCTGGTAAGCAGGAATTTCTTATGGTGGAGGTGTCAATTTATTTGTGGCGTTGAAAAATTTCGTTATCATTAAAAGAACCTTTTGGCCTTTGGACTCTTTTAAATTAAAAGTTATTTTCACTAATTGGTTTGTCAACACTTTTCACATATTTATTTGTAAAAAAAAGTTTGAAAACCATTTATCATTTTCCTTTCAATTCACAATTATATGTCACTTTGTGTTGGTCTATCACATAAAATCCCAATAATATACATTTATGTTTTTGGTTGTAACATGACAAAATGTTAAAAATGTTAAGGGGTATGAATACTTTTTTCAAGGCACTATATATATCTTGCAGCACGCTTGCTGCTTTTTTAGGTTTTAAGAATATATAGTGCAGTTTTCTTTCCCAGTTTATAGAATAAGACGTGACACTCGTTTTTTTTTGTTACATAAATCTATTATTGCATTGGAAACCCTATCTGCTATTTGAAATTGGGCAGTAAAGGATCACCAGCCATCTTATAAATTTGTACCTTTTCTCGCTTCTCAGAATACTGGCCCTCTGTCTTTTAGACTACTATGCAGAGAATTACCAGAGACTGATATCATGATGGATTCATTTATTTTTTAACTAAAACTATGGGCAAAAATTACATATATGTTGTCTGTCAATAGCAATAACACAGCAGCTTTTGTTTATTGATTGCCCCTGTATCTTAGTATCATTGCCAGTTGATCTTGATGATTTTCTACTTCCCTTCTATTAGGAAGCATATCAATAAAAGCAGACCATTTAAAGCACCCCTGTCAGTATGACACTCCTATAATTGACACTTTTGTTGGTCAACCTGGTCAATGTGAATGTGAAAAAACATGCAAATTAGAAAAAATAAAACGTGGACAAAAAATATATAAAAAATAATAAAAATAAAGACCTGTAGAATAGGAGTTTACATACTGAATAATACTCTTATGCCGCGTACACACGGTCAGAATTCTCGTCGGAAAAAGCTCTGATGGTTTTCACGTCGGAATTCTGACGGAATTTCGCTCAAACTGTCTTGCCTACACACGGTAACACCAAATTCCGATGGTCAATAACACCACGGCATACAACACATTCGACTGCACTATAAAAGGGAAGTTTAATGCTTCTGAGCATGCGTCAAATTGTTTCAGAGCATGCGCCGGAATTTTGTGTGTCGGAATTGCATACACACGATCGGAAAATCCAATAGAAAGGTTTTCCGTCGGAAAAATTAAGAACAGGTTCTCAATCCAAAGTCTGTCGGAAATTCCGACAGAGAAAGACCGATGAGCATACACATGGTTGGAAAATCCGATGAATAGCTCCCATCGGACTGTTTCCATCGGAAATTTCGACCGTGTGTACGCAGCATTACAGGTATTACCCCATAGTGTTACAAGAATACAATATTTTTTACTATAACATTGGCTGTAACAATTAATGTCTGTCTTTTGATGTGAATGGCAGTTCAGGTCAATACATTATAAGGCACCCACCCAACACATTAAAAAAAAAAAAGCATGATAATATAAGTGTGAAGCTAGCCTTGATGATTTATTAGTGACTACATAACTGCAATAAATATATCTGCCTGAAGATTAGCTTTAAAATAAATTTCCTCCGGTGACTATTTTACAACAGTTAATTTACACGGGATAGATATGGGGTGACCTTGTGCACAGTGACATCAGGTCAAGAAATGAATTAACAATTTAATATGATTAGTGTTTACACTAAACAAAAACGAATGCGCGGCAGGTATCTTTAAATTAAAAGAAAAAAATAGGAATTTCTCTAGGATTTATTGGTTCACCTAGGCATACTGCTTATTCATTATCTACTAGGCACATCAAACACTAGAGCTTGCTTCTGAATTGAAATATATCTATACTGTATATCTAGAAGTACCATCTTTTAGCTAGCCAGACTTTAACAGTCTAGATGTCATAATGTGTACAGGTTTTGTAATTGAGATACAAGAAGGTGAAACAAATGTTCTCATTATACTGGATGTTCATGGCATTACATCCTAATCCTTTTCTATAAATCATCAGCAGCAGTGGACTCAGGAGTAATTGCTTGAAGTGCTTAAAGCTGACTGAGTGAATGATAGCGTGACGTAGGTTTTACCCACCAAGTTTTTCTGAGGTAAGAGATATGTGCATTGTAGAATCTGGTCAAGTAAAGGACAAATAACTAGCTCTAACCTACAATAGTATCCCTATGCATATACTTTCCATTACAAAATACTCCATCTTGGATGGAAAATGAACAGTAGGCCTCATTTATAAATGTGTATGAAAGGGATTGTTTCTATTCTATCTGAAATAAAATTGTATTTTATATTTGTATTTTTTAAAATGATAAAAATCACTTGTACCTTTAATAAAAAACGTTTAAGGCTTTATGCATACGGACACTTACCAACTGCTGTTTGCCAAGGTGTAAAATCCACAATATTTTCTGGCACCTGGGAACCTGCACATTCCATGTACATCTGCCAAAACAAGTGAATGACTGTATGTGGCTGTGTTTAGGTAAATGACAATGTGTTCTGTATCAGTGTTAACCCACACATGCGTGTCCGGCAGTGGTCCCCAACCCCAAGGCCGTGAACCGGTGCAGGTTCGTGGCCTGTTGATGACCAGGTCGTACAGCAGGAGATGAGTGGCATTTGCAGTCTGCACAGGGTTATCGCAGACCGCAGTTGCTGCTGTGCGGCCATGCCTGTGTGTCTTCTCCCGGCTCCTCTGCCCACCCGGCCAACAATGTCATCCAATCAGCAGGGCAGGGGGTGGGTGGAGCTGCCGATCTGAATTGAAAGCTCATCCCACCCCCTGCTTTGCTGATAGGATGACATTTTTGGGCGGGCAGTGGAGCCAAGAGAGGACACACAGACTAAGCACAGCCTTTGCCTGGTCAAAGGTAGGAGTCCTGTGCAGGGGAGGCAGAGTTTAGAGTGGGGAAGTGTCATGTTAGAGTGCAAAGGGGGGGCAGACTGCAAGGGCACTGTGATGGACGAGGCTGTAATTGCTAGGTGCATATTACAGTGCTCACTTTACATCACAGCCCCCTTTAAATTAAGGTGCCCCCTTTACAGAGCAGTCCCCATTACAATAATGTAAAGGAGCACTGTGATGAAAAGGGGATTGCACTGTAAAGGGGCACTGTAAGGTAAAGGGGGGACTGTGCGGGGCTAAGGAGAGACTTAGTGAATATCCCCTCCCCTAAACAACCCCTCCAGTCCCTTGGAAAATTGTAAAATTGGCAGCCATCAAACCTGTTCCTCTTACCAAAAAAGGTCAGGAACGCTGGTTTACGGCACTTCTCCCCAAATGCAAAAGTGGTGCATCCAGAAAGAAGTGCACGTAAACTCATAGATGAGTACAATCATTTACTTAAAGTGTTGCTGTACACTGCACATACAGCTCCCTGGGCTCTGAAAGGCACCAGGAATAAAATGCTTCAGCACACAGGCATTGGTAACCATCCATGTTCCTGAGGCCTACCTTATCCCTACTTGCATTTTATATATTAGTATTGTGTGGCACATCGCCTCATACTAAAAAGACATTAACCTATATTCCATTGTTGAACTAGGAGCCCCTAGCAGGGCAGTCTCCTTGTTCCGAAGTCACTAACAGTGCTGGCCTTGTAGGGTAAGGCACAGAGGCCCCTATAGCCCAGAGCCACTAGATGTCCCCAGGAGTAAGGAAGACTCAGTCATTAAAGTGTTTGTAAAGTCTTGTTTTTTTGTCTAAAAAAGTAACAAACATGTTATGCTAATCTGCTCTGTTGCAGTGGGTTTGCACAGAGCAGCCTGGATCCTTCTCTTCTTGGGTGCCTCTTCTGTGCTCCTGTCCTCTCCCTCCTGTCGAGTGCCCCCACAGCTCAGACACAGAGCTGTGGTTCAGCCCGCCCCCTATATCTTCTGATTGGCTAACTGACGTTGAGTGACAGCAGCGGGGGGCCAATGCTGTGTCTCAGCCAATCAGGAGGGAGAGTCCCGGATGTCCAGTCACTCGTGGACATCGATGGACAGAGATGGGGCTCCGGTAAGTATTAGGGGGGCCGAGGGGGTGCTGCTGCACACAGAAGGCTTTTTATCTTAATGCATAGAATGCATTAAGATAAAAAAACCTTCTGACTTTACAACCCCTTTAAGGTTCAGTGCCAGTCCCGTCCCTGCTAGGAGAGGGGCACCCTGGGTAAGGGTATATTAGGAAGGCAGAGATCATGCTGTGTTAGTTGCCACAAGGAGAGTGGCCCCTGGTTTTCCCTGTGGGTGCAACAACACAGATCAGCATGTAGGCTGGAAGCCTATATCAAGTAGCTTACTCTTAGGATGGAATCTAGAGAACTTTAAATTATGGGTCTACTCATAACCTTGTTTGGGGATATTGGACTGTGTTACACCCTTTCTGTGAGTAGCGGGCTAGCAGACCTCTCATTCCACCTCATTTCCAGGTGTGGACTTCTCCTAACCTCTATAGGTATTAGGATATCCAAGGGGCAAAGCGGGGTATGTTGGTGTAAAGTCTGAAGCTGGTTGCCAGAGAACTGTTAACAGGTAACATTTAAGGCAAAATGGCTCACCCCACAGGTATCACCATATGCAATAGGATATTATCCTGGGGGGCCCATAGCCCATATTATGCTGCTGAGACAAAGTTATTACCTGATCAAGAATGGATTAAAAAATGACAACAGTTTCACACAAAGAGTAGGGAACCATGGTGACTAGTTTTCTTATTATGTGTTCACCAAGAGCCAATCAGCTAGCAGTCTGCGGCTCTCACATAAAATAAATATTTTTTTTATCAAAAACGTGTTATATTATTAAAAAAATACATAATACATTTTCATATACAGTAATTGTTGGCCTATACTAAAAATATAGCATGCCAATAAAAGCCTTAAAAAAATGTAAACGTGATTTAGGTAACAACAACAACTGACACATACTAAGCACCCGTACACACGGTCGGACATTCCGACCACAAAATCGGTCGGACTTTTTCCGATGGATTTTGTCCAAAACTAGTGTTGCATACACACGGTCGGACAAAATTTTGTCGGAAAATCCGATCGTTCGGAACGTGATGACGTTCGTTCATTAGAACGGGACTACGTTCAGGCTAGTAGCCAATAGCTTTGGTCTCGTAATTTGATCTGAGCATGCGTAGGATTTTGTGCGATCGGAATTCTCTACAAACGATCAGACTTTGTTGTCGGAAAATTTGAGATCCTGCTTGGAAAAAGTCCGACAGAGCCCACACACGATCCTATTTTCTGACAATATAATCCGAACTGACCTTTTCCATCATATTTTCCGACCGTGTGTACAGGGCATAACACTAAGTTCGGTCTGGTAATCAGGGCTTTAATGACCTCTATTTATAAAATGGTTTAGAAGAGGCAGCACACAATACTGATTGTATAGGTATTGTTAACTGTGCACACTACATAGGTATTTTCCCATGTGTCCTAGGATCCCCTGAATCCAGTTTCTTCTAGCACAATATTAAATGTAAGCCATGTTGACAACCATGATGGCCTAGCCATGTGAGCAGCTATGAAAATGATTGTTAACAAGTGGCCTGCAAGGTAGCTGTCTTGTTATTGTCACAAAAAGGCTGAAAGTTTTCTTTTTTCTTTTATACAATCTCAACAGCCCTTATAAAACAATATGTGCTTGAAGAAGGAGTTCAATCTTATTACAAAGGCAGCAGCTTTTGTAGTAAGATTGGAATCCTTCTTCAAGTGTGAATGGATGACAAATCAAAAACATGCTTTTTGCTGCCCATAGATGCCTATTCCCTTCCAAATGATTTTTGTGCAGTTTAAAAATGAAATAACTATTTTATTGGTTGCTATGAGTCGCAAAACATTTTTCCTGTAGTTCACATTTTCATATGCCAGTCTTGCACTATGCTGTTCGCAGACACATAGCAGTACATTTTCAAATAACAACTGACAGTTCTCATTAAATACACTTTTATGAGTAAGGCCCAATGATCTTAGTGTGACTGGCAAAAAAACGGGAATTTAAATAATACTAAAGATAAAAAATACTATACGATAAGGGTAGTCTTAGGTATTTTATGATCAAAGAATATACTAATGCGCAAGCCAATACCTAATTAATAGTGAGTATCTGCCAACACGAAATATGTTCCCACACAGTGTTAAAAGAAAATGAATAAATGTGGCGCTTTCTCAATGAACAAAGTAATAATGCTATAATAAATTAAATCATCAAGTGTAACGATAATCAATCATAACTAATTCATCAATGGCAAATAAAGTGCTATGTGCAAATAATGCTCAATCCAAAAATGAATTTAAAACCTTCACAGTGCAAAAAAAAAAATAGCAATGCAATAATAATCAATATATAATAAAACTTAAAGTGCAATAATAACTTGTGACAAAAGTCCATAAAGTGCTTAGTGCAATCAATCTTCAGTGCACAGGAATACTTCATAAAAAGTGTCAGCAATTGTAGTGCAGACCCATATATCAAATTCATCAATAGTGCTTCACCATCCGTGTGTGCAGTGTGCCCCAGTCTCTCACCTCAAAGGAAGGCCCCACACGGGTCTAGTCGCACCAATGAATCTCTCATCTAAATCCACAGCAATAGGCTCTCTCCTTGTAGTCCTCTACTAGATAGGGCAGCGATGTTCACAGATACAGGCAGGTATTTCCATTAAAATATAGCTATCACCTCCACCTCCTCCACTTTTCACCAACAAGGCTCACGTGTAATAAAAATAGGTCTCCATGTGTAGTATTTCAATAGGATCAATAATTTAAAAAATGTAGCAACTCACATGTAAAAACATAGTCAATAGCTTTCTCATGTATCAGGGACTTCAGGTCTCGTCCGTGACCGGAAGTGACGTTCACCCGGCTCCTCCCTACGCGTTATGTCACCGCTCACGTGACTTCATCAAGGGTATGGAGTCAGGTGAACAAGGCCGGCTTAAATACAGTCCCTTGTTGCTATAACAATGATCACAGTTATTCGGCACATCGCAAATTAGGCACAAGTGTAATGCATGACACAATATACTGTCTAGCAGTAACTTACAAATAATAAAACAAATATTTAATAAAATCAATTAAAATAACCTAAATATCGCAATCCTATAGCGACATCTAATGGTAGCTACCTCATATAACATCTGCAAATTCTGCTCTCAATAACGGAGGACATCTAGTGGTAAATTGTCATTGACCATCTGTGATCGTTTGTTCTGGCAACAAAGGACTGTATTTAAGCAACCGTAAGTCCCTGATACACGGGTATACACCGGTATACAAGGTATTTGTTACTAAACCCAGGCACCCGGGGTATGTGGCCCAGGTCTTCTACCTAAAGTCACAGTTCCTAGAGACACATTCTTGTGCAAACAGTGCTGAGCAAAATAATATTCCACCCGACACTGCTTGCATCGTTACAGTGCTTGTATCACTCTGTAGAGACTAGGGGGGTGGGTGGCAGTGATACAGAATGTGTGTGGCTTCTCTCAGGGAAGTAGCTACTGAACACACTCTCTTACTGAGCTTCCACTTGTGGTTGGGGTCATCTTTAGATATAAAGAAAGAATTTGCGCTAGGTGAAAAAAACTTAGTGACAAAAAATGTGTTGATGAGGAAATTGAACCAAAAAACCGTGAAAGTAAATCCTGCTGCTGAACACTAATAACCCCGGTATAGGGCACAAGAAAGATATATATAAACAAAAAGTGCAGCGCTGGATAGTGGAAAACTGTAAATTACCAGTTAATTAAAATGACCCAAATTAATTAGTGAGAATAATGATAATTCAAACAAAATGCATAACCAGTTAATACAAATAACCCAAAATAATTGGTGAAAAAAAGTATTCAAACAAAGTTCATGCTCAATCAATAAAAAGACCCCCAAAGGGGAGAGTGAATAAATGAATACTCAAACTAAATTCATATGTGAATTCAAAAATTCATAAAGTCCAAAGTGATCGAAAAAAATGAACAAATGAATTCATAAAAGTTTCTGTGAAATCAATCCAAAGTATAAATGTTGATAGTAGTGCAGCCCGTCACCACAGAGATAAAACAGAAGGGGGGGAGGCTTACCAGAAAGCCAGTGACCGCCCTTATTCAGGGGGGTCAAACTGAGCTTTAGAAGAACAGCCTTGGTGCTGTTGGGGATATCCACCGTCCCAATAGATGTCCGACAGCAACGGATCTCCTCCTGTTTAGTGGCTGCTCCCCGGAACTCCTCGTGTATCACTTCTTGGTGCAGAGCAACAAATGCGTAACGTATGCACCTTCGGACAAAAGTCTGCCCTGGGGGTCATCTTTGCCTGGCACTCGGGGGTACCATTTGCGTGGGGTGTGCTCATTACTGCCCGAGACAGGTGGGTTCTGTGGTCATGTGAAGACTATAACATGAATGCAGTTCCCTGGCTCGGAGATGAGCCTTCACTGTGTGCAGTAATTAAAATACAGAGTTCCTCTGAAAAGGGACTTGTCCTATGTCACTACACACTGTAACTTGTATGTTGAATTAGGAGGGACGTGTTGAGCCTGAAAACATCTGTTACCTCACTCCCAGTAACAGAATGGGGCCCTGTTGAGAACATAGTGCAGACCTCATGCATGCTCTTTAACTCCTTCCTTCTCGTGCCTTGTGAGCAGGCCATGGATCTCCGTAAGGTGGGTTCAGTTCTAGTTACTATTGGATACAGACTGCTAGAGAGGGAGCCAGACAACGACCCCCTCGCTACAGGAGGACCTGCCACCTTTACCAGGTACCACTTCTATGACTGGTTGCTTGTAGAATTTTTTCTTCACTTAGTAACCCAAAGCAACTACACTCCTCTTCTTGTCTTGCTGAGTTAACCATTTTATAACAGTGTTACTTCATACCCCTTTGTGCCTTACAGACCCTGGTTATTTTGATACTCCAGAAACCAGATTGCACCCCTTAGAATAACTTCAGACTAGACTTATAACGGTTAAAGAAACTTTTAATGAACAGTTTGCAACATACAAGTCAATATGAACAATGTTCTTCCCCTAACTCTAACTATTGTGGTGTGGCCACCCAAGCATACCTCGGAGAGGCGAGAGTCCATTATGGCATTGTCTATGGCTTGGATGTCTCTGAAAGTCCTGGTGTCTTTAGCAGACTGCAAGGCTCAGAGGTACTCATACACAAGCAGAGTAGAACCAACCAGTTCAGCTAGGAAGAGCCCTGAACCTACTTTTCCCCTTTTTATAGCCCAGGTGGGCCGGCTAGGTCCAAAAAGCCTGAGAACTGAGCTTCCAAAAGTTAACCCTTTCCCGGCCTGAACCAGCCGCTAACTAGCAATTTAAAGGAAAATTGGAAAAAAGTGCTGGTTTTACTATCCTTATTTATCGCTTTTAATATAAATAATCTGGTTCTTGGGCTGGTGTGTGTGTGTGTGTGGGGGGGGGGGGGTTATTTAGAGATTGTAAAATTGGATTGTAAAGTGTATGGCTTGAGTTATATATAAAATAAAGTGAATGTAAGCCTATGTTTTTTGTTTTCTCTTAAACAACAAACATGTTATATGTAACTGCTCTATGGAATTGTTTTGCATAGAGCAACCCCGATCTTCTTCTGGGGTCCCTCGCTGGTGCTTCCGGCTGCCGAGAGCTCCATAGCAAGCCACTTGCTATGGGGTTACTTATTCAGGCTTGAACCTGAGCCATGCTCTGTGTGTAAAAAATCTTTTACCTTTACAACTATATAAATTTTAGGATATCACTATAAATGTCTACTTTTCTGGGTTACTATGGAAGTTTAAATATTGAGGGAAAAGGCAAATATATATATATTCAAATAAATAAACCGCGCTAGAGATAAGAACCAATCTATAAAAGGCGGCTGCTAAAAGTGGGATACACACACATAGATAGATGGGGAATTGTATAAAGCTGCACCAGTAAAAACTTAAAAAATTATTTAAAATAATAATAAAAATTACATATACACAGTAGAAAATGAAAATATTGTATAACCAGAATTAACAGTTTTCACAATATAGTCTATGGCCACGGAGGAGCACATAGATAACAACCTGAAAAAAATTAAATAAATCCAAAACATCCACAATCTAATTGGAATTCAGTGCAAATAGTCCTGTTAGGTCCTAATTTATGGCTTCCATATAAGATGATCCAAATTAGATAGAGGAAGAAACCCCACAGTCACTATCTTTCATTTAGACTGTGACATATTTCCAAATAGTAGATTAAAAAGACTTACAAGCATAAAGTTGTTCAATCGCATAGACAAATGCACTGCCGGCCGGTCAGTGGTAACCCATCCTCCCTTCAGAACATGAGTGGTGGAGTCGCTGCGTGCCTTCCCATTCGCGTTTCGTCACAAGAGACGTTATCAGTGACGTTATCCATTGATAACTTCACTTGTGACGAAACGCGTATGGGAAGGCATGCATCGACGCCACCACGCATGTTCTGAAGGGAGGACGGGTTACCACTGACCGGCCGGCAGTGGATTTGTCTATGCGATTGAACAACTTTATGCTTGTAAGTCTTTTTAATCTACTATTTGGAAATAAAATGTTATGCCAGTATTACACTATTGTCGGCCCTTTTTTATATCTGAGCAACTAGTGGGAATCTTCTTGGTGGAGTGGACAGAGTAGAGGGACCGTTCCTTTCCGGATGATCGCTTCTTGCCTGACTAGTTACATCAGCTGATCCCCATTCAGGAAGCCGCCTACCTTACAGCCTATGTGCCCATATAGCTTGGCCATCTGGTAAGCGTGTATTTTATCCGGTGGTCGGGCTCTACAACCTTGTATGTCACAGTCTAAATGAAAGATAGTCACTGTGGTGTTTCTTCCTCTATCTAATTTGGATCATCTTATATGGAAGCCATAAATTAGGACCTAACAGGACTATTTGCACTGAATTCCAATTAGATTGTGGACGTTTTGGATTATTAGCAGACCACAAGCTTAAAACAAAGGTATGCCTTCTAAAAACAAGCTCTATCCAAAGTGATCCTTCTAGCGAAGAAAATTTATAATTACATCATAAAACATAAATATATATGTAAACTCATTTATAATGAACATGTTAGGCATAGAAAATAACAGGGAATAAAAGTGGCTATGGTGCACATGTTATTAAAAGCATGTATCCATTTATTAAAAGACATGAGTAAATACTCACATTAAAGTAAACAAAGTTCAGCTTGAGCTTGGAACAATAAGAGAGCTGAGTGCAGCACAGCCAGTGGACCGGCACTAGATTCCGGACCCGCCAGAGAGATGTGAGGACAGTGACATGATGCTGGGGATATAAGCTTAGGGGTGGAGTGCTGGAGCAGGTGCCCTCCCCTAGCTTCCAGACGAGTGACGGCTCCAGTAAGGAGGGGGGCTGAAATACAGGAAAGGCCAGAGAAGTGCTGGTGACAAGTACCTTGAGTTGAGCTTGACGTGCAGAGGTAGACCTCTCGTACGGCTCTGGTTCCGGGTTCACTGGAGTGGGAACAGTGGACCTCAGAGCACAGCGGGGTAGGAGAGCCTGCAGGGTTTGCTTGGCTGAAGATGGCTGAGACAAGAACAGGCTTGATTGTTGCAGGTGCAGGAATGCTGAGAAGTAGCAGGCAGGTGCGCACTGATGCAGGACTTGTAGGCATATGCACACGGATGCAGGACTTGTAGGCAGATGCGCACGGATGTGGGCAGATGCAGGGTCAGACAAGCCAGGTCACAGCAGCGGATCAATCAGGCAGAAGCAGCAGGCAGAGAATGGTCAAAGTTCAGGCAGGATCGGCAACGGGAGGTCAGACAAAACAGGAACACAGAGCAGGTCAAAGGCAAGCCAAGGGGTCAGGACTGGAGACAGCAGTGAGGTCAGGAAAATCTGGGTAACACTGGAGCAGATGCAGGTTCGGGATCAAGTACAGGATGAGCTGCAGATCAGACAGCAAGGAGGCATTCTGAAGAGGCCCCTTTTAAAGATCAGGCAATTGGTGGTGGCTGCGTGGAGTATGGACACTGACACACGTACACCAACACAGGTTGAAATGGATAGACTATTGTCTGTTTTCAGCCTTACCTACTATTTACCTTAAATTCAGGGGGAAATCGGGGGTGCGTGTTATACGCCGATCCCCCACCATTTCTAACCTCTTCTGCCGTTCTTGGCAGCTTCCGGGTATTTTCGGCCGCACTCGGCCGTTCTCGGCTATCTTCGGCCGTTCTCGGCTATTTTCGGCCACACTCGGCCGTCCTCGGCGGCTTTCGGAAAGCCGAAAGCCGGCGAGAACGGCCAAATGTGGCCTAAAATAGCAGAGAAAGGCCGAAGATAGCTGTGAACGGCCGAGTGCGGCCGAAAACACCGAAAGCCGCCAAGAACGGCTGAGAACTACTGAGCGCCGCCGAGATACACAGGACATCTGCTCTGTATCTCAGCGGCGCCATTTTTAAACGAAATGACTGACAAGGCTGCATTGGATTGCTTCAAATGACTGACAAGGCTGCCATGCAAGGCTGCAAATGACACTAACACGGCTGCATTAATGGGCATTTAAATGCAAGTTTTTTTCCTTAAACTTCCCTCCTAAAAAAAATTTCTTTTAAATTACCTCCTAAACTTGGGGTGTGTGTTATACACCGATAAATACGGTAACTATGTAACTATGACATCTACGGCCTCCTTAGACCAAGATAGCAGACATGGGGAAGTAAAGGAGCGTGTACAATGCATTTCAGAAGCATGTTTTTTTTTTTTTTATACTGATGGCTGCCAGCCTATATGGTAGACAGGAATTTAAAGTGAATTTTGAAGCGAATATTGTAGAAAATGATATAAGAACATGGATGAAGATCAATAATAAAATGGATGTTAAAGGGGAGGTCCACGGTTCTTTTTTTTAGAAAAAAAAATGCATAAAAAAGGCTCCAAAAATAAAAATATATATATTTTTTTCACTTACCAGAAATGGCTGTTGCTAGGCAGATCGTCCTAATCTGCCTCTTCTTATTCTGCAGTGATCTTCTGTCTTCTCCTCCTCGCATTGTCTTCTGGGGAATAGGGCGCGGTGTGTTGTGGGAACTTTGTGTCCCACAACACAACACGACCCATTCACAAAGCACTGCGCGACTCGCGCATTGGCGGTAGGAAACGGGCAGTGAAGCCGCAAGGCTCCACTGCCTGCTTCCCTTACTTTGAATGGCGGCATCGGGACCCGAGAGCCGAGGGACGGGTCGGCCTCGGGTGGCCGGCATCGCGGGAACCCTAGAAAGGTAAGTCCTTATTAAAAGTCAGCAGCTACAGTGTTTGTAGCTGCTGACTTTTAACATTTTTTTTTTTCCGCTGGCCCACCCCTTTAACAAACCAAACCAGACTAAAAGACCTAATATTAGTTATTCGACTGGCGTTGTAGCAATAGAAAACAATTAGCAACATTCAGCCTGTGTGTACTAAGTTTTAGGAACACACTTTGCAGACAGGCCTTGACACGGCAGTGTGGCTTCCCCATTTATTTTCAAATGTTGTGAAATTAAAAGCTTTATTTTTAACACAAATTGTTAGTGTACTAGCTGGTAAGGCCCCTTTCACACATGCGGACCGTATGTCCGTTTTTCATCCATCCGTTTTTGGATGAAAAACGGACATACATGCATGTCTATGGGGCAGCGGGTGTTAGCGGATGAGCATCCGCTGACACCCGCTATTGTCCGCCTCCGCAATTGTCCGATTCTGCAGATGGAGGAAAACCCTATTTTTTCATCCGTCTGCAGAGCGGATCGGATGAACACTGACAGACGGTCCGTGTTCATCCGATCCCACATAGGGGAGAGCGGAGAACTGACAGGGCGGTCCCTGCACAGTGTGCAGGGACCGCCCTGTCATCAGCCGACTCAGCGGGGAACAGCTGTGCGATCCCCGCTGAGCAGCGGATCTTCACGGGGTGGATCATTACGGATCCGCCCTGTGTGAAAGAGCCCTAAGTGTGCTGGGAAAATGTTTGTTTTGTTTGTACTGTGTAAAGCAGGGGTGCCCAACCAGTGGCCCGGGGGCCACATGTGGCCCGCGGAGCCCTCTGATGTGGCCCGCGACCTCCTTCTCTGGGATGGCAGATTGGCAAGCCCAGATCATGGGTTGCAGACCCGCCATCCCAGAGCATCTGTGTTAATGAAGCCGGCAAAGCAAGAGGCTGTGGAGCAGAGCTGTATAAGCTGATGCTTCCTGTATAGCGCCATTTCCTGCCACAGGCAGAGTGATACCAAATGCATACTGCCTGGGACAGCAACAGCTGGTGATACCTGAGTGGAAGACTGTTATTAAAGGTCAGTTTATTACTAAAATTGCAGTGTATATATGGGCCTATCTGCGCGGTGGTTACTGGGCTGCTTTCAAACTGATCCGCAGGTGCAGGTTACCTGCACTGAGCCATAGACTTCTGTTATTACCTGTGGGTTTGGTGTGCTTTCAGAAAGTGCACCACTCCTGCAGGATATAATAGAAGTCTATGGCAAAGTGTAGCTAACTCGCAGGAAAGACAGGTGCACTACGCTGCATTAGTGTGAAAGGCCCCTTTCACACAATCGGTCCAACCCAATCGGACCCTCCATTCATCTCTATGAACTGGCAGATGTAAACAAATTTGTGTCCTTTTACACCCGCCTACCTTCAATCTGATACACTAAAAAAAAGAAAAAAAAACAGAAGGGATCAATCCCCTTCCGTCTGGGTGGATCGGAGGACCCATAGAGTAGAATGGGCTGTGTGCGTGTCTGCTCTGCACGGACCTGTCATCTGCCTGCTCTGCTCATTGTGGCCCGCGACCGGTTACCAAGTCACTTAAGTGGCCCTCGCTCTTCAAAAGGTTGGACACCCCTGGTGTAAAGCCTTTCAATGTGCACCTTGCCATAAAAGTTAGTAAAATTGGGGTGGTTGCCATTTTTGTTTATTCTTTTTAAGTGGTTTATTTTATGAGACATGGCAGTATCAATTTTCAAGCAGATGTTCACGTCTTAAGGTTAATCTAAATCTGGCTATACACTAGTAGATTTTCCAATGAACATTCATAAGAATATTTGCATAAACATTTATGTGAAAATTCTCATTGGTACATTTGAATACAAATGTCATTCGAAAGTACCTAAAAAAATTTTGCTTTTGACATTCAGTTTTTGACTAGGGATGAGCCGAACACCCCCGGGTTTGGTTCGAACCAGAACCTTCGAACGGACCGAAAGTTTGCGCGAATTTTCGAACCCTATACGTTATAATGGACGCGAACGTTCGAAATCAAAAGTGCTAATTACAACGGCCAATATGCATGTTAATGTCATAAAACAGGTTTGGGGACCCGGGTCCTGCCCCAGGGGACATATATCAATGCAAAAAGAACTTTTAAAAACTAACGTTTTTTCGGGAGCAGTCATTTTAATGATGCATAAAGTGAAAAAAAAAAAGTGAAATTTTCCTTTAAATATGGTACCTGGGGGGTGTCTAAAGTATGCCTGTGAAGTGGCATGTGTTTCCCGTGTTTAGAACTGTCCTTGCACAAAATGACATTTGTAAAGGAAAAAAAGAAGCCATTTAAAACCACTTGCGGCTTTAATGTCATGTCTTGTCCTGGCCGCCATATGGCTGAAAATCCTTGAGAAAAATGGCATGGCTACCCCATCACCCCCCCCCCCCCCACACCAGCCCCTTTGGGTCTTGTATGGATATTAAGGGGGACCCCGCACCCAAAATAAAACCCTATACCTACAACCCTATATACTCTGAACAGCAGTATATAGGCGGTGCAAACAAGACACGGACTGTAGGTTTGTTCTTAAGTAGAATCTGAACAGGTACATTATGAAGTGTAGCTCCATCCCAAAAAAATCTATTTTTAAGCTTTTTGGAGAACATAGGGAGGGGTTATCACCCCTGTAACATTTGCTGTCTTTGCACATCTGTTCAGAACATATCACCTCACTTTCTGTCCCAATGACAAATGTTTTTGGAAAAGTGGGGTTTTAATTGAAACAAGGATTGGTGATAAAGTATCAGTAGAGAGGAGATACCTTTTTCCCAAATTAAATCTAACAGGATAGAATTTCCCTTCCTAGGGGTAGATTTCCTCTCACTTCCTGTTTTCTCTTTCCATTTGCAAGTAGGAGTCGTTTGTAAGTTGGATGTTTGAAAGTAGGGGCCTGGCGTATATACTCTGCAGAAATTTGCCCTATTAGATGTTGGTGTAGCCACAAGACTGGTGGGCACAGGAATGGGCCCTGCTGTGAGTTAATAGATCAAGATTTGTACTTGCATGCACCTGTTGAACCGGGCAGAAAAATTGGGCCTTTGGCGGTGGTGGTGGTGGTGGTGGTGGTGGTGGTGGACGGTGTTGCCACAAGACTGTAAGCTCTCACAGTTACTCTTGGTGGGCGCAGGAATGGGCCCTGCTGTGAGTTATTAGATCAAGATTTGTAATTGCATGCACCTGTTGAACAGGGCAGAAAAATTGGGCCTTTGGTGGTGGTGGTGGTGGTGGTGGTGGACGGTGTTGCCACAAGACTGTAAGCTCTCACAGTTACTCTTGGTGGGCGCAGGAATGGGCCCTGCTGTGAGTTATTAGATCAAGATTTGTAATTGCAAGCACCTGATGAACAGGGCAGAAAAATTGGGCCTTTGGCGGTGGTGGTGGACGGTGTTGCCACAAGACTGTAGGCCCTCATAGTTACTCTTGGTGGGCGCAGGAATGGGCCCTGCTGTGAACTATTAGATCAAGATTTGTAATTACACGCCCCTGTCAAACAGGGGCTGAAAAATTGTGCCTTAGGCACTGGTGCTGGTGCCACAACACTGCAACCCCTCACAGATACTGTACTTGGAGCACAGCAGTCACACGTGTTGCGAAGCATTTTTTAAAAAAAATTGTAAGTACACGCCCCTGTTAAACAGGGGCTGAAAAATTGTGCCTTAGGCACTGGTGCTGGTGCCACAACACTGCAACCCCTCACAGATACTGTACTTGGAGCACAGCAGTCACACGTGTTGCGAAGCATTTTTTTAAAAAATTGTAAGTACACGCCCCTGTTAAACAGGGGCTGAAAAATTGTGCCTTAGGCACTGGTGCTGGTGCCACAACACTGCAACCCCTCACAGATACTGTACTTGGAGCACAGCAGTCACACGTGTTGCGAAGCATTTTTTAAAAAAAAAAAATTGTAAGTACACGCCCCTGTTAAACAGGGGCTGAAAAATTGTGCCTTAGGCACTGGTGCTGGTGCCACAACACTGCAACCCCTCACAGATACTGTACTTGGAGCACAGCAGTCACACGTGTTGCGAAGCATTTTTTAAAAAAAATTGTAAGTACACGCCCCTGTTAAACAGGGGCTGAAAAATTGTGCCTTAGGCACTGGTGTGGTGGCATGGATCATTGAGGAGGAGGAAGAGGATAGTCAGTGAACATAAGAGGACAGTCACTCAGCATCAGCATAGGCAGTCTTGAAGGGATGTGACATTATAAATTATTCCGTTATATCCGCTTCAGGTGCCTGGTAGCTGGTGGTGATCCAAGACTGATTCATTTTGATGAAGGTCAGTCGATCAACCGAGGCGGTGGACAGGCGCACCCTATGATCGGTGACAAATCCTCCAGCAGCACTGAATGTGCGTTCGGAAAGAACGCTGGAGGCAGGACAGGCCAGTAGCTCAATTGCATACTGTGCAAGCTCTGGCCAGTGATCCATCCTCAGGACCCAGTAAGCCAGAGGATTTTCGGTGGGAAAGGTGTCCAAGTCTGACCTTGCCCCAAGGTATTCCTGCACCATGTATATCAGACGCTGGCGATGGTTGCTGGAACCGATCATACCTTGGGGCTGCGGACTAAAAAATTGTCTGAACGCATCGGTCAGACGTCCACCTTCCCCACCGCTCCTTCTGCTACTGACCGAAGCCTCAGCAACTCGTCGCCCAGGACCAGGAGTTTGTAACCTCCCAGTTTCTGGGAACGCGTTGCACAGACCTTTCTGCAAGGCCTCCCTGAGATGTCTCATCCTCTGCTCCCTCTGCGACGGCAAGATAAGGTCCGCAACCTTACCCTTGTACCGTGGATCAAGGAGAGTGGCCAGCCAGTAATGGTCCCTCTCCTTGATCCGAAGAACACGAGGATCCTTCCGCAGGCTTTGCAGGATCAGGGAGGCCATGCAGCGTAGGTTAGCTGAGGCATTCGGTCCGGAGTCTTCTGGGTCACTGAGGATGACATGATCGCCAGCCACCTCCTCCCAGCCACGTACAAGTCCACTGGTTTGTTGGGACTGTACATCATCCCTAAAAGACTGCTGCTGCTGATGCTGAGTGCCAGGCTCCACCTCCATGCTCACACATCCTCCTCCTCCTCCTCCTCCTCATCCTCTTCCTGTGTGATGGGTGGGACAGAAGGAACACTGTCCGGATAAAGGGGGCCTTGAGAGGCAAGGAAGTCCTCCTCTTCCTGCCTCTGTTCTGCCTCAAGTGCCCTGTCCATTATCCCACGCAGCGTATGCTCCAACAGGTGGACAAGAGGTACAGTGTCACTGATGCATGCACTGTCACTGCTCACCATCCTCGTGGCCTCCTCAAATGGTGAGAGGACAGTGCATGCATCCCTGATCATGCTCCACTGACGTGGGGAAAAAAAACCAAGCTCCCCTGACCCTGTCCTGGTGCCGTAGTCGCAAAGGTACTCATTGATGGCCCTCTGCTGCGTGTGCAGTCGCTGCAGCATGGCCAACGTTGAGTTCCACCTGGTGGGCATGTCACATATTAGGCGGTTCTTGGGCAGGTTCAGCTCCTTTTGCAGCTCAGTCAGCCGAGCACTGGCATTATAAGATCGGTGGAAATGCACACAGACTTTCCTGGCCTGCCTCAGGACATCCTGTAAGCCTGGGAACCTGCCCAAGAACCGCTGCACCACCAGGTTGAGGACGTGAGCCATACAGGGCACATGGGTGAGCTGCCCCTGTCGCAGGGCGGAGAGGAGGTTGGTGCCATTGTCAGAAATGACCATTCCTGGCTTAAGCTGACGTGGCGTCAACCACCTCTCGGCCTGCCCCTGCAGAGCTGCCAGAACCTCTGGCCCAGTGTGGCTCCTGTCCCCCAAACACACCAGCGCAAGCACGGCATGGCATCTTTTTGCCTGCGTACTTGCGTAGCCCCTTGTACACCTACGGAGCACCGCTGGTTCCGAGGACAGAGCACTGGAGGAAGAAGAAGAGGAGGGGGGGTGGAGGAGAGAGGTGTGTCACAACCAGCAGCAGTAGTAGCGTTTTGGAGGCGTGGTGGCGGAACAACATCCAACACTACTGCACCTTGTCCTGCATCCCTCCCAGCTGCCAATAGAGTGACCCAATGGGCCGTGAAAGAAAGGTAACGTCCCTGTCCATGCCTGCTGGACCATGAGTCAGCGGTAATATGCACCTTACCGCTGACCGCCCTGTCCAGCGAGGCATGGACATTGCCTTCCACATGCCGGTAGAGAGACGGAATCGCCTTCCGTGAGAAAAAGTGGCGTTTGGGAACCTGCCACTGAGGAACCGCACATTGAACAAACTCACGGAAGGGGGCCGAGTCTACCAACTGAAAAGGCAGCAGTTGAAGTGCTAGCAATTTAGCCAAGCTAGCATTCAACCGCTGGGCATGTGGATGGCTGGGAGTGTACTTCTTTCGACGGTCCAGCAGCTGGGGCAGGGAAATTTGCCTGCTACAATCGGACGTCGGTGTACTGCAAGTACTTGGTTGTGACACACCTAATTCTACACCTTCAGTCCTCTCACAGCAGCTTTTAGAGAGGACTGAAGGTGTAGTGGGGATGGAGATCCCAGCTGATGAGGAGCAAGGAGAGGTCCGCTTAGTTCTTTGATGTGGGTCTTTTATGTGTGCCTGCCAACGAGCTGCATGGCAGGTCTACATATGTCTGCTCATGCTTGTGGTGCCCAAGCGGCTGATGTTTTGGCCACGCGAGATACGCTTGAGACAAATATTGCAAATAGCAGTGGTGCGATCTGATGCACTCGTCTCAAAAAAGGCCCACACCAAAGAACTTTTCTGATAACGTGCAGAGGCAGCGCCCTGCACAGGTGGAGCTCTGCGGTGTTGTACAGTTGCTGTGCTGGCCTCTAGCTGGCATCCAGGGGGCATCCTGCCTCGTTGGACATGTGACGCCGCATCCTCCTCCTCCTCGTCCTCCTCCTCATCCTCTCTCCCTTCAGGCACCCACGTGGAGTCAGTGACCTCATTATCCCCTCCCTCTTCAACACTAGAGCAAACCTGGCAGTAAGCTGCAGCTGGTGGAACAGTACTGCCAGATTGCTGTCCTTCAGCATCCCCTCTCTCTGCGCGCACACTACTGACTTCCTCAAGCTGGGTATCATCATCCGAGCCTTCGAATCGTTGGGCATCCTCCTGGAGCATGTACCCAACACTGTGCTCAAAGAGTTCGGGGGACTCCTCCGGAGGACATGGTGGGTCTAGGGAAGGGGTGGCTGATGATGCCATTGAGTACGCGTTGGCAGCTGCTCTGCCAGTACCCTGAGCCTGGGTGAGAGAGGATGAGGAGGATGAGGAGGGCTTGGTCATCCATTCTACCAAGCCTTCAGCATGATGCGGCTCCACATGTCCAGCTGCCGAAAACAAAGACGCGCGTGTCCCATGCCAACGTGCTGATGACGATGCACGACCACGTCCACAGCCACGGCCACGTCCACTAGAAACAGAGCCTGCCTGCCCTGTGTTCTTGGCTCTGCACGCTCTGCCTCCCCTTGGCGGTCTTCTAGCCATTGTAGTCGGTAGTCCTGTGGGTGCTGCTGAGAAGAAAATATAGGAGCTCTGTGTGATGCCACTAACACACTAGAAGTCCTATAGGTGCTTCTGCAAAGAAAATATAGGAGCTCTGTGTGATGCCACTAACACACTAGAAGTCCTGTGGGTGCTGCTGAGAAGAAAATATAGGAGCTCTGTGTGATGCCACTAACACACTAGAAGTCCTATGGGTGCTTCTGCAAAGAAAATATAGGAGCTCTGTGTGATGCCACTAACACACTAGAAGTCCTGTGGGTGCTGCTGAGAAGAAAATATAGGAGCTCTGTGTGATGCCACTAACACACTAGAAGTCCTATGGGTGCTTCTGCAAAGAAAATATAGGAGCTCTGTGTGATGCCACTAACACACTAGAAGTCCTGTGGGTGCTGCTGAGAAGAAAATATAGGAGCTCTGTGGGATGCCACGAACACACTAGAAGTCCTATGGGTGCTTCTGCAAAGAAAATATAGGAGCTCTGTGTGATGCCACTAACACACTAGAAGTCCTGTGGGTGCTCTGAGAAGAAAATATAGGAGCTCTGTGTGATGCCACTAACACACTAGAAGTCCTATGGGTGCTTCTGAGAAGAAAATATAGGAGCTCTGTGTGATGCCACTAACACACTAGAAGTCCTGTGGGTGCTGCTGAGAAGAAAATATAGGAGCTCTGTGTGATGCCACTAACACACTAGAATTCATATGGGTGCTTCTGCAAAGAAAATATAGGAGCTCTGTGTGATGCCACTAACACACTAGAAGTCCTATGGGTGCTTCTGCTAAAGAAAATATAGGAGCTCTGTGTGATGCCACTAACACACTAGAAGTCCTATGGGTGCTTCTGCAAAGAAAATATAGGAGCTCTGTGTGATGCCACTAACACACTAGAAGTCCTGTGGGTGCTGCTGAGAAGAAAATATAGGAGCTCTGTGTGATGGGACTAACACACTACAAGTCCTATAGGTGCTTCTGGGAAGAAAATATAGGAGCTCTGTGTGATGGGACTAACACACTACAAGTCCTATGGGTGCTTCTGGGAAGAAAATATAGGCTCTGTGTGATGGGACTAACACACTTCAAGTCCTATAGGTGCTTCTGGGAAGAAAATATAGGAGCTCTGTGTGATGGGACTAACACACTCAAGTCCTATAGGTGCTTCTGGGAAGAAAATATAGGAGCTCTGTGTGATGGGACTAACACACTTCAAGTCCTATAGGTGCTTCTGGGAAGAAAATATAGGAGCTCTGTGTGATGGGACTAAAACACTTCATGTCCTATAGGTGCTTCTGGGAAGAAAATATAGCTCTGTGTGATGGGACTAACACACTACAAGTCCTATAGGTGCTTCTGGGAACAAAATATAGGAGCTCTGTGTGATGGGACTAACACACTACAAGTCCTATAGGTGCTTCTGGGAAAAAAATATAGCTCTGTGTGATGGGACTAACACACTACAAGTCCTATAGGTGCTTCTGGGAAGAAAATATCGGAGCTCTGTGTGATGGGACTAACACACTACAAGTCCTATAGGTGCTTCTGGGAAGAAAATATAGCTCTGTGTGATGGGACTAACACACTTCAAGTCCTATAGGTGCTTCTGGGAAGAAAATATAGCTCTGTGTGATGGGACTAACACACTACAAGTCCTATAGGTGCTTCTGGGAAAGAAAATATAGGAGCTCTGTGTGATGGGACTAACACACTACAAGTCCTATAGGTGCTTCTGGAAAGAAAATATAGCTCTGTGTGATGGGACTAACACACTTCAAGTCCTATAGGTGCTTCTGGGAAGAAAATATAGCTCTGTGTGATGGGTCTAACACACTTCAAGTCCTATAGGTGCTTCTGGGAAAAAATATAGGAGCTCTGTGTGATGGGACTAACACACTACAAGTCCTATAGGTGCTTCTGGGAAGAAAATATAGCTCTGTGTGATGGGACTAAACACACTTCAAGTCCTATAGGTGCTTCTGGGAAGAAAATATAGCTCTGTGTGATGGGACTAACACACTTCAAGTCCTATAGGTGCTTCTGGGAACAAAATATAGGAGCTCTGTGTGATGGGACTAACACACTACAAGTCCTATAGGTGCTTCTGGGAAGAAAATATAGCTCTGTGTGATGGGACTAACACACTTCAAGTCCTATAGGTGCTTCTGGGAAGAAAATATAGCTCTGTGTGATGGGACTAACACACTTCAAGTCCTATAGGTGCTTCTGGGAAGAAAATATAGGAGCTCTGTGTGATGGGACTAACACACTACAAGTCCTATAGTGCTTCTGGGAAGAAAATATAGCTCTGTGTGATGGGACTAACACACTTCAAGTCCTATAGGTGCTTCTGGGAACAAAATATAGGAGCTCTGTGTGATGGGACTAACACACTACAAGTCCTATAGGTGCTTCTGGGAAGAAAATATAGCTGTGTGTGATGGGACTAACACACTTCAAGTCCTATAGGTGCTTCTGGGAAGAAAATATAGCTCTGTGTGATGGGACTAACACACTTCAAGTCCTATAGGTGCTTCTGGGAACAAAATATAGGAGCTCTGTGTGATGGGACTAACACACTTCAAGTCCTATAGGTGCTTCTGGGAACAAAATATAGGAGCTCTGTGTGATGGGACTAACACACTACAAGTCCTATAGGTGCTTCTGGGAAGAAAATATAGCTCTGTGTGATGGGACTAACACACTACAAGTCCTATAGGTGCTTCTGGGAACAAAATATAGGAGCTCTGTGTGATGGGACTAACACACTACAAGTCCTATAGGTGCTTCTGGGAAGAAAATATAGCTCTGTGTGATGGGACTAACACACTTCAAGTCCTATAGGTGCTTCTGGGAAGAAAATATAGCTCTGTGTGATGGGACTAACACACTTCAAGTCCTATAGGTGCTTCTGGGAAGAAAATATAGGAGCTCTGTGTGATGGGACTAACACACTTCAAGTCCTATAGGTGCTTCTGGGAACAAAATATAGGAGCTCTGTGTGATGGGACTAACACACTACAAGTCCTATAGGTGCTTCTGGGAAGAAAAAATATAGCTCTGTGTGATGGGACTAACACACATCAAGTCCTATAGGTGCTTCTGGGAACAAAAATATAGCTCTGTGTGATGGGACTAACACACTACAAGTCCTATAGGTGCTTCTGGGAAGAAAATATAGCTCTGTGTGATGGGACTAACACACTTCATGTCCTATAGGTGCTTCTGGGAACAAAATATAGGAGCTCTGTGTGATGGGACTAACACACTACAAGTCCTATAGGTGCTTCTGGGAAGAAAATATAGCTCTGTGTGATGGGACTAACACACTACAAGTCCTATAGGTGCTTCTGGGAACAAAAATATAGGAGCTCTGTGTGATGGAACTAACACACTACAAGTCCTATAGGTGCTTCTGGGAAGAAAATATAGCTCTGTGTGATGGGACTAACACACTTCAAGTCCTATAGGTGCTTCTGGGAAGAAAATATAGCTCTGTGTGATGGGACTAACACACTTCAAGTCCTATAGGTGCTTCTGGGAAGAAAATATAGCTCTGTGTGATGGGACTGACACACTGCAAGTCCTATGGGTGCTTCTGGGAACAAAATATAGGAGCTCTGTGTGATGGGACTAACACACTACAAGTCCTATAGGTGCTTCTGGGAAGAAAATATAGCTCTGTGTGATGGGACTAACACACTTCAAGTCCTATAGGTGCTTCTGGGAAGAAAATATAGCTCTGTGTGATGGGACTAACACACTTCAAGTCCTATAGGTGCTTCTGGGAAGAAAATATAGCTCTGTGTGATGGGACTAACACACTACAAGTCCTATAGGTGCTTCTGGGAAGAAAATATAGGAGCTCTGTGTGATGGGACTAACACACTACAAGTCCTGTAGGTGCTTCTGGGAAGAAAATATAGCTCTGTGTGATGGGACTAACACACTTCAAGTCCTATAGGTGCTTCTGGGAACAAAATATAGGAGCTCTGTGTGATGGGACTAACACACTACAAGTCCTATAGGTGCTTCTGGGAAGAAAATATAGCTCTGTGTGATGGGACTAACACACTACAAGTCCTATAGGTGCTTCTGGGAACAAAATATAGGAGCTCTGTGTGATGGGACTAATACACTACAAGTCCTATAGGTGCTTCTGGGAAGAAAATATAGCTCTGTGTGATGGGACTAACACACTTCAAGTCCTATAGGTGCTTCTGGGAAGAAAATATAGCTCTGTGTGATGGGACTAACACACTTCAAGTCCTATAGGTGCTTCTGGGAACAAAATATAGGAGCTCTGTGTGATGGGACTAACACACTTCAAGTCCTATAGGTGCTTCTGGGAAACAAAATATAGGAGCTCTGTGTGATGGGACTAACACACTACAAGTCCTATAGGTGCTTCTGGGAAGAAAATATAGCTCTCTGTGTGATGGGACTAACACACTTCAAGTCCTATAGGTGCTTCAGGGAAGAAAATATAGCTCTGTGTGATGGGACTAACACACTTCAAGTCCTATAGGTGCTTCTGGGAAGAAAATATAGCTCTGTGTGATGGGACTAACACACTTCAAGTCCTATAGGTGCTTCTGGGAACAAAATATAGGAGCTCTGTGTGATGGGACTAACACACTACAGGTCCTATAGGTGCTTCTGGGAAGAAAATATAGCTCTGTGTGATGGGACTAACACACTACAAGTCCTATAGGTGCTTCTGGGAACAAAATATAGGAGCTCTGTGTGATGGGACTAACACACTACAAGTCCTATAGGTGCTTCTGGGAAGAAAATATAAGCTCTGTGTGATGGGACTATCACACTTCAAGTCCTATAGGTGCTTCTGGGAAGAAAATATAGCTCTGTGTGATGGGACTAACACACTTCAAGTCCTATAGGTGCTTCTGGGAAGAAAATATAGCTCTGTGTGATGGGACTGACACACTTCAAGTCCTATAGGTGCTTCTGGGAACAAAATATAGGAGCTCTGTGTGATGGGACTAACACACTACAAGTCCTATAGGTGCTTCTGGGAAGAAAACATAGCTCTGTGTGATGGGACTAACACACTTCAAGTCCTATAGGTGCTTCTGGGAAGAAAATATAGCTCTGTGTGATGGGACTAACACACTTCAAGTCCTATAGGTGCTTCTGGGAAGAAAATATAGCTCTGTGTGATGGGACTAACACACTACAAGTCCTATAGGTGCTTCTGGGAACAAAATATAGGAGCTCTGTGTGATGGGACTAACACACTACAAGTCCTATAGGTGCTTCTGGGAAGAAAATATAGCTCTGTGTGATGGGACTAACACACTTCAAGTCCTATAGGTGCTTCTGGGAACAAAATATAGGAGCTCTGTGTGATGGGACTAACACACTACAAGTCCTATAGGTGCTTCTTGGAAGAAAATATAGCTCTGTGTGATGGGACTAACACACTTCAAGTCCTATAGGTGCTTCTGGGAAGAAAATATAGCTCTGTGTGATGGGACTAACACACTTCAAGTCCTATAGGTGCTTCTGGGAACAAAATATAGGAGCTCTGTGTGATGGGACTAACACACTACAAGTCCTATAGGTGCTTCTGGGAAGAAAATATAGCTCTGTGTGATGGGACTAACACACTTCAAGTCCTATAGGTGCTTCTGGGAAAAAAATATAGCTCTGTGTGATGGGACTAACACACTTCAAGTCCTATAGGTGCTTCTGGGAAGAAAATATAGCTCTGTGTGATGGGACTAACACACTTCAAGTCCTATAGGTGCTTCTGGGAACAAAAAATATAGGAGCTCTGTGTGATGGGACTAACACACTACAAGTCCTATAGGTGCTTCTGGGAAGAAAATATAGCTCTGTGTGATGGGACTAACACACTTCAAGTCCTATAGGTGCTTCTGGGAACAAAATATAGGAGCTCTGTGTGATGGGACTAACAACACTACAAGTCCTATAGGTGCTTCTGGGAAGAAAATATAGCCCTGTGTGATGGGACTAACACACTACAAGTCCTATAGGTGCTTCTGGGAACAAAATATAGGAGCTCTGTGTGATGGGACTAACACACTACAAGTCCTATAGGTGCTTCTGGGAACAAAATATAGGAGCTCTGTTTGCTGCCAGTGCCTGCCACGAACACACTACAAGTCCTTCAGGTGCTTCTGGGAACAAAATATAGGATCTCTGTTTGCTGCCAGTGCCTGCCACTAACACACTACAAGTCCTATAGGTGCTTCTGGGAACAAAATATAGGAGCTCTGTTTGCTGCCAGTGCCTGCCACGAACACACTACAAGCCCTATGGGTGCTTTTGGGGTGCAGTGCTGTACTAACAGCACTGCGGTTGGTACTACTGAAATACTGTACTATCAGTAAGACATGCACCAGACTAACCCCCAGCAGCAGCTAAAAACACACTAACCAGCAGCAGCAATGGACGATCAATGACAGGTAGCAATGGTTTAGCAAAGTAGAGCAAATCTTTCTATAGGAATCTAGCAAAGAGTGACACAGAATCAGCCTGCACTCTCCTAAAGCCGGAACGCATGTGACCGGCGCCGACGGCGTGGCGGCCTTTTAAATGAGGGGGCGTGTACTAAAGCCCCTGAGCTGTAATTGGCTACAGGCGTCCTGCCTGTAGCCAATTATGGCCAATTATGGCTCGCATCACGAATGTGATGCGAGCGGCCAAAATAGTTCTGGGCTCGCCGAGCGAGCGAACACCCGGTGCTCGATGCGAACATGGGTTCGCATCGAGCACCGGGCCCATCCTTAGTCCAGACCAATTTTCAGCTTTCGGCGGTGATGCACTTTGAATGACAATTGCGCGGTCATACAAAACTGTACCCAAATGAAATTTGTATAATTTTTTTCACACAAATAAAGCTTTCTTTTGGTGGTTTTTGATAACCTCTGCGGTTTTTATTTTTTGTTAAACAAATGTAAAATTACAGAATTAAAAAAACATTTTTTTTTATATTTTGTTATAAAATTTTAAAACAGGTAATTTTTCTCCTTCATTGATGTACGCTGATGAGGCGACACTGATGGGCACCGATAGGTGGCAGTTATGGGCACTGATGGGTGGCAGGGATGGGCACTGATGGTGGCAATAATGGGCACTGATCGGTTACACTGATAGGCAGCACTGCTAGGTGGTACCGATTGGCACCACTGGTGGGCATTGATAGGTCGCACTTGTAGGCATTGATAGGTGGCACTTGTGGGCATTGATAGGTGACACTCATGGGCATTGATAGGTGGCACTGGTGGACAACATGGGAGAAATCCAAGATCACCGGGCGCAGTGTCACCACCTCACACCTGATTTAAACATCTAATTGCCATACCACCATGTCGCAATTGTGTGCATTGCACGGCAATCATGAGTTTAACTCAGGTGGTGAGGAGGCAACATATCACCTCCTCACCACCTGTAAACACATATTGGATCACTTTTCAGAGGAGCAGCAGTGGCTGCTGCACTTGTGAATAAGCCCTTAGTTGCATTGGGCAGCGGCACCCATAGGTACTAAAAGTTGTGGGTAGTAAAACTGCAGGATATAATAGTCTATTGCTAAGTGCAGCAAACCCACAGAAAATCTGCAGGTATACTGCACCTGTGGTGTGGGTAAATCACAGCACATGAGTGTGAAAGTGGCTCTATACTATTTTGCCCAGTATATTGCTTCACACTGACCTGAAGCTCTCTTCTTTCCTGTTCCTGGCACCACTCTGGAGACTGCTAGCCGGGATAAGAGATGGAGTGCAGTTGGTACTCCGCATGGGACAGGAGCCGGCACTACAAAGGAGGCTTTGGCTTATGTGGCTCTTGCTCCCTACTACACCTCCAACTTTACAAGTAGTCCCTCTGCATTGTACTCTGTTTGATGCTCTGGGATGGTGGGTCAGCAAGTCCAGACTGAGATCTACTAGACACCTGTCCACAATCTACTGGTAGATTGCGATCTGTTGCTGACCCACGGAATAGACTTTCCTGAATGAAAACCACATACAGTGGTAGAAATGTGTTCATTCTGGAATTTTTTTTTATCCTTAATTGAATTTTCTTGTTATTGTGGTTATAAACAAATGTCCATTTGACCCCACTAAAGATTAGAAAATATAATGTAAATATAATGAACATTTTTGATGTACTACAAGTGTATGGCCAGCTCAAGGGTTAGGTTACAGTTAGGCAGTTAGGAAAATATAGGTAGATATCTATATACTGTACGGGGCCCTCCGAATAAGCTTGAACTGGGCCATTCCAAATTCCAAGAGATTACTATGCTTATGAATAAATGGAAAAATATTTGCTCTAAAATCTTTTGTTTGTGGATGATGCAGTCTATCTTGATATGTCACTGTTCTGAAGAAAACAAATGAAACACATCAACAAAAAAGTGAAAGAAACTGTATACATACAGTTAATAATTAAGCTTTAGTACAAAACTGATCTGAATTTCTAAGGGTCGTGTTCAAAAAAGGCATTCTTACATATCAGCGTTTGCCTACTGAGAGCAATATACTTCACAAGCTAATGCGTTTTGTGGGTTTGTGTTCCAGCAAATAGTACTGAATTCAATTATTCTTACACATGAACCCTTCCACCCCCAACCCATTTAGAAAGCATCAACATACCTTTAATACCCATTTTATTGGCTAGTTTTCCTAGAAAAAAACTCTTTCTGGTTTGTGTGAGGATGATTTATTATTACTTAAAAGGAAAGTGTTGCAATAAAAACAAGTGAAATTTTGAAAAAAAATTTATATGGGCCAAGGAGCAAGTACATGTTAACTACCAAATGAATGTTTAATAGAAAATTTTGATTGCTTACGCATGTCATTAATATGAAGTCTTAAGCCTCATACACACGATCGGATTTTCCGATGGGAAATGTGTGATGACAGGCTGTTGGCGGAAAATCCAACCTTGTGTATGCTATGTATTGGACAATTGTTGTCGGATTTTCCGCAGACAAATGTTGGATAGCAGGTTTTAAAATTTTCCGCGGACAAATGTCTGTTGTCAGATTTTCCAAGCGTGTGTACACAAGTCCGTCGGACAAAAGTCCAAAGTACAAACACTCATGCTTGGAAGCAAGGACGAGCCAGAAGCTGTAAACTAGCGTTCGTAATGGATAATTAACATTTGTGACGTGGCAAATTATGAAATCTCGAAATGCAGCGCACATTTTCTTCTTCTTTAACTGCTTGCTGCCCGCCCACTGTCAAATGACGGCAGGGCGGTGCAGCTCTTGTTCTGGGCCGCCGTCACATGATGGCGGCACGGAATGGCACGCGGCAATCGCGGCCGCACCATGTTGCTAGGACACGGTGCGACCCCGATCTGTGTAAAGAGCCGCGTCTTTAACCATGTGATCGGCTGTGTCCAATCAAAGCCAGTCACATGTAAACCCGGAGATGCCGGTAATCGGCGCTCCTCGCCTCACACTGACAGAGTGTGAGGAGAGGGGAGCCGATCAGCGACATCTCTTCACAGGGGACAGCTAGGGAAGTAATCAGGGCACTGATCATCAGTGTACTGATTACAATATATAAATAAAGTGAAAAAAATGGAGTGCCCACCAATGCCAGCATACAGTGCCCACACTGCCCACAAGTGCCACAAATCAATGCCCATTAGCCATCCCAGTCAGTGCTGGCAATTAGTGCCGCCTATCAGTGCTGAACATCAATGCCCATCACTGCTGTCCACCAATGCCCATCAGTGTCGCCCATCTGTACCACCTATCCATGCCGTCTATCCGTGCCCACCAGTGCCGCCTATTAGTGCCTGCCACTGCCGCCTATCAGTGCCCATCAGTGCCACATAACAGTGCCCATCAGTGCCACCTAACAGTGCCCATCAGTGCCGCCTATCAGTGCTCATCAGTGCCACATATTAGTGCCTCCTCATTAGTGCCACCTCATCAGTGCCACCTCATCAGTGCCCATAAGTGCCACCTCATCAATGCCTACCAGTTCAGCCTATTAGTGCCCATCAGTGCCGCCTCATCAGCGCACATCAGTGAAGGTGAAAAATTACTTAGTTACAAAATTTGCTGACAGAAAAAAAAGTAAAAAAACGTTTTTTTTCCAAAATTGTTGGTCTTTTTATTTTATTTTTTGTAAAAATTAAAAAACCAGGCAGTGATTAAATACCACCAAAAGAAAGCTCTATTTGTGTGAAGAAAATGATAAAAAATGTGTTTGGGTACAGTGTAGCACAACTGCGCAATTGTCATTCAAAGTGCGACAGTGCTGAAATCTGAAAAATGGCTTGGGCAGGAAGGGGGTGTTCGTGCCTGGTAGGCAAGTGGTTAATGGGATAATAATGAAGCTGCTTTGCTGGTGATACTGATGGAGTTATTGCAAATTAATTTTCAAAGGCTTTTTTTTTTTCTAATGATATCAAGAATAATATTATTATGTTTTTTTTTTTTTTGTGCAAATTAACACCATTATCCTGTAGTTTTTAAGATCAAAAATACAACTATGTTGGTGTTAATTTTACATTTTTTAAACATAACTGCCTACTCCCAAACTGTCATTTGATGTAAAACACATAGCCAAGTATTTTTCTCCATAATTTTTTTATTGTGCATTAAAAAAAGAAAACAAATAAAATTAGACATGCTATCTGCCAATAGAACGTAACCAAATAAAATAAAAGCCTCATGCATGTGTCCTGCTTCTTAATATAGGGGGTCAACAATGCCAAGAGTTGGAGAAAGCAGGAATCCGTCATCCAGAGATAATTCTGAAAAAAAAAAACATCTGGATTATTCTCCTGGAGCTTCCGCAGCAAAGGCATATGACATAATTGGTCACGATTAATAAAGCAGCCAATTTTTGGTCCAAGAACTCCTCCTGTTCCTGGACTGGACTTGGGTCAGAGCAACAACTCCAAAGCCAATAATAAATAAATAACACGTTATCTCCTCCGATTTCGCAACATGTCTGGTTGACGAACGGCCATTCAGAAACAAACTGAAAAGCACGAAATACTCGCCAAACTCCTACTAACACAAAATTAGCAGAAGGGGCCCAAAGGGTGGAGCTAAAGAGCTGAAAAACCACATAGTACGTCACTACGGTCGTGATTTTTGGCCAATAATTGTGTGCCGTGTGTATGCAAGACAAGTTTGGGCCAACGCCCTTCGGACAAAAGTTCACGGTTTTGTTAGCCAACAATCCGGTCGTGTTTAAGAGGCTTAAAAGGAGCAGCGCACATGAGGAACACCCAATCTGATTGCAAATCCTACACACAGGTGCCTGGGCTCAGTGTGTCCTTACACACCAGAACAAGACAAATGTTTTTTTTCAGCCGACAACACTGTAGTTCATATAACAATTTATTGGTGACTGGTTACAAAGGAGTGACAATAAAGTCACTCCTTTGTAACCAGTCACCAATAGACATGTGCACACTGAAATATTTTGTTTCAGAATTTAGTTTTCGTCCGAAAAATACATTTATTTAGTTACGCCAGAAATTCATTTTTATTTATTTAGTTTTTCGTTAAAAATTTCATTCGTCCAAAAATCCAAATTAATTAAGGTCGAATCTGTCATTGAAGGCTTATGGTGTCTGTCGAATGTTCAAAGAAGATTCGAAAGGGCAGCTAAATTATATGACACTGTATAGTTTAGCTGCTCTGTCGAATCTTCTTAGAACTTTCGACAGACACCATAAGCCAAAGATTCAACGTTTGTATGTTTTTCGCTGCTTTGTCGAATCTTTGTCGTTCATGTTGAATGTATATAGTTCAAACAGAAAATGGACTGGTGATAGTGATCACTGATCAGACAGGTAACATAGAATCTATATAGAATCTCAATCTATAATATAGAATCTATAATAATAAATCCCTCCCCCCACAACACGGGCAGCCTCTGAGGCTATGACAACACTAATATCACTATCAAGTTCACAACACTAACACAATAGCAGCAGATTATTATGAAAAAGTTAAGTTGAACTGTAGCTTGCTTCACTATTGTTCTGCTGCTGTGCTTATGCTTAATTACTAAATAATTCAGGTTCTTTGACAAATGGACCGGCTAAGATTGACTGTCTTCTGAAATGATTCAGTGTGTGTCTCTCTCTGCTAGCAATTGTAAGTGAAAGTAAGTTGGCTGTACGTGTGTACGTTCTAGCTATTTTACTGCTCCTCCTCTTTGGTTACAATCAGCCAATAACATTCATCCTCATCATTATTTTTATTTTACTTCCCCCAACCAATTCCAGCAGCAATCTTTTCTCTCTATGTCGAATCTTTTCTCTCTATGTCGAATCTTTTCTCTCTATGTTGAATCTTTTCTCTCTATGTCGAATCTTTTCTCTCTATGTCAAATAATCTTGGACTAACAGAGTTAAGGTTAGGCACATTCGACCACAGGTTCGATAGACACAGATTGTTATTGTCAGCGTCATGTCAAATCTCCTATCCATACCGAACTGTTGTCACAACAAAAACAAAAATAATGCATTTGTTTATGTCGGATCTTTCGTTTTTCGGATCCTGCACTTTCGTTATCGTTTGTTAAAACGATAATGAAAATACCTGAAATTCGGACGAAAATGCATTCGGACGAAAACGAATGCACATGTCTAGTCACTAATTATTTGTTATACGGACTACAGTGTTGTCGGCTCAATCCATTCATTTGTCTTGTCTTTGCCTTCATTCCGGGTTCGTGGGCTCCAGCAACATGCATGCAGGAGTCACGACAACAGCACAGTGCTCTGAAGGAACGGCACAGGTATGCCGTACCTTCAAAGCGCATGTGGCGGTGATGTCACCGGCTGCCAAAAGAGCAAATATCTCCTAAACGGTGCACGTTTAGGAGATAATCATTTTGCCTACAGGTAAGCTTTTTATTATAAGAAATATGTCTGTAAATGGTGTACCACATCCCTACAGTATAATATATATAAATAAATTCAGATTTGGACTTTACTGGTACAAAGAGGTCAAATACATAGATAGTAGAAAAAAAAAAAAACGTTTATTACAAATAAAGGGACACATATCACAAATCATGTCTATCTATGTGATTCTGCATAGAGTGGCTGCCCTGTATCAGTAAAGTTATAGGGCGGCCGACAATCGGTTAAGGTACAAATGCCCCACCACCTGTCCTATCCCCCACCATCCCTAGACACTTCTGTGTTACTTCTCCAGTGCTTTCTCTGGACCCAGTTTCACTGCCCTTAATTCCAGCTTTCACGTGAGGGCAAGTGAGGACAGCAGAGCCCTGTAAGGAGAGATAGGGTAGCATGGCTTACCACCGCAGTGAGTGTGTCTTTAAAAACTACCCCCTCCTTTTTTACTTAAATATGGCAAAACCAACATTTCTGCATTTTTTACCAAATTTTTCAATTTTGCTCATTCCTATTGTACACTTTTAAACTTAAAACTTGAATATCCACAACATACTTTATGTTATTTGTTTCACCTTAGGATTGCGACTATTCTACCAGTATACACTATCTTACTCACATATCTTTTCAGCAGCTAGCAGTCCTCCTTGACATTTCCCCAGTGAGGAATTTCATTCAGACGTTTGCAAATAATCATTTTTTCTTATAACCGCAGAACAGACAATTCTTTTTTTTTCCCTAAATCTAATATGACAAGTCCACTAACAATTTAACATGAGTCATAGAGGCATCTTTTCTTTCTCTTTAAAAGCAAAACTGCATTTGCAGGAACCATTGTCTTTCAGGAAGGAAATGATGCATGCCAGATCTCAAACCTATGCTAACTTTATGAAATTAGGATGTTAACCATGACACAAAGCAGCTTGACCAAACTGCTAATTAGTCATTCACCTTTAAAAGCAGTTTCCTCTGTGCCTGCAGTGTTTACTTGGATGTTATGTACACATAGGTATTCATTGAAAAGTGTGCTGTTGAGACTTATTTAAGTTATATTCAATTTTTTTTCCCTTTTGCAAGTTTATAACATGAAGGATATTGTCACAAGGAAATCATTTAGATTACCTTTATGCATGATAAGACATTAGAGTATGCCATAGCTCTCAGCTGATTTTGAGGGACTGTCCCTGATTTGGTACAAAGTCCTGCTGTCCCTCTTTCCTCCTCATTTGTTCCTCATTTTGGTCTATTCTATGTATTTGTATATAGAATGCCTTATTTATACTTCAAAAAGTGTTTCCCAGTGCTAAACCTTCCATTCAATTTCTATATGGCTGCATTTGAGCCAATATAAAGGAATAATAGTTGTAAATAAAAAAAAATTGTGGGTTTAACTAATCTTTTTTTTTATAATTCTTCTTTAACCTCTTGCCAACCAGCCGCCATCATTATACTGTGGTAGGCCGGCTCTCCTGCGCAAACCGACATAGGTGTACGTATGCCATGAATCCAAAAATATAAATCTTTTCCCTATTTTGTAGACGCTATAACTTTTGCGCAAACCAATCAATATACAATTTTTTTTTTACCAAAAATATGTAGAAGAATACATATATGCCTAAACTGATGAAGATTTTTTTTTTTTTTAAATTGGGATAATTATTATAGCAAAAATATATATATATATATATATATATATATATATTTTAAATTGTTGGTATTTTTTTGTTTATAGATAAAAAACGCAGAGGTGATCAAATGCCACCAAAAGAAAGCTCTATTTGTTGGAAAAAAAGGACATTTTGTTTGGGTACAGCATTGCATTACCATGACACCCCAAGCTATTTGCTGATAGGAATGTTGAGTCCATGGAATATTTTATATTTTGCCACAAGTTTCAGGAAACGTTGTTACTAAATGATATATTTCTCAAACATGTCATGGGCTTATGTTAAATTACACCCCAAAATACATTCTGCTGCTTCTCCTGAGTACAGGGATAACACATGTGTGGGACTTTTTGGCAGTCTAGCCGCATACAGGACCTCCAAAACCAATCACTGCCTTCAGGCTTTCTAAGGGCGTAAAATGGTGATTTCACTCCTCACTGCCTATCACAGTTTCGGAGGCCATGAAATGCCTAGATAGCACAAACCCCCCCAAATCACCCCATTTTGGAAAGTGGACACCCCAAGCTATCTGCGGAGAGGCATGTTGAGTATTTTGCAGATCTCGCTTTTTGTCACAAAGTTTTGAAAATTGAAAAAAAGAAAAAAAAAAAAAAATTTTTAAAAATAAATGAGAGCTTCAAAATACTCACCATCCCTCTCAGCAAATACCTTGGGATGTTTACTTTCCAAAATGGGGTGATTTGGGGGGGTTTTGTGCCATCTGGACATTTTTAGGGTCTGTCACTAACTGTGATAGGTAGTGAGGAGTAAAATCGCAATTTTACACCTTTAGAAAGCCTGAAGGCGGTGCTTGGCTTTTGGGGACCTGTACCCAAGTATGCTATCTTGGCATTTTATGGCCTTCAATACTGTGATAGGTAGTGAGGAGTGAAATCAAAAATTTACACCCTTAGAAATCCTGAAGGCGGTGATTGGTTTTCGGGGGTCCTGTACACGGCTAGGCTCCCAAAAAGTCTCACACATGAGGTATCCCGTACTCAGGAGAAGCAGCAGAATGTATTTTGTGGTGTATTTCCACATATAACCATGCCATGTTTGAACAATATATAATTTAGTGACAACTTTGTGCAAAAAAAAAAAAAAAAAAAAAGTGTAATTTTCCCAAAACTTGTGGCAAAATATAAAATATTCCATGGACTCAACATGCCTATCAGCAAATAGCTTGGGGTGTCTACTTCCCAAAAAGGGGTCATTTGGGGTCATTTGGCGGGCCTGTGTTTGTCTTCTTCTTCTTGGTGGCATCGGGACACTACTTTTGCTTGCCACCTCGCCAGCTTAAACTGCACTTATGGGACTCTCCACCTCACACTGTGATACTGCAATGCTGGATCTACGACCAGGGTGTACTAGGCCGCTGGTGCTTGCCAGTTCACCAGAAGGAATAGCAAGGCTAGTACTTCTCTGCTCCATACGAGGGACCTGCGGTTCTTGCACCTCAACAACAGCAGAAGAAAATCGGGGTCTGGTACGCCTGACCTTGACAGGGACCACAACTCTGTTGTCAGAGCTATCTGTCAGGGTGCCGCTGCTGTCTACAAGTTTGTATTCTGAGCCTGAATCTGACAGATGAGTGACTTCCTCTTCACTATCTGTCATACTCAGAAACATGTAGGCCTCTTGACTAGTGTACCTTCGATTTTACATTTTTGTCTCTAAATTTACTGGTACACTAGTGAGACTCACAGGTAAAAAAGCTCCTGACTGTTAGCGACTGATTCAAACGCTACCAAAAAAAACTGGATCAGGCCTGACTCTGCGAACGCTGCAGTTAAGTGTGTTGTGTTTTGTAAGTGACAGTGATCAATTGATACTGCACTTTGGTGGGCTGGGCTGGGCAGAGGAGCTAAACGCAGGTGCTAGCAGGTATCTGGGCTGATCTTGCTAACACTGCGTTTTTGGGATCCCTAAACTGCTGGGGATGCTAGTATAGATCTGATCAGATATTGATCTGTTCAGACACTATACTACTAAGGGTGGCATATGGTGCGTGCGTGGGTGTTAGCAATACTGGCACTAACCTGACGCTGCCTGGGGAGACGCAGACCCTATCTGACGCTAAAACCTAACTGATAATACCCGCAGGGTGATCAGGGGGTTAATCTATATTGGGTAATATACGGTAGGTTCCCTGATGCTATAAAAAGCAGACTAACTAACCAGCGTCACCCGTAACAATAATACGGTGATCACTGGTGACAGCAGGTGAAAGGTTACACCGCTTCTCCTCCAGTCTTATTGTGTGCCCCTGTGTCCTTTTACACTCCCTAGGACTAAATAGTTTATTTCCTATGCTGGGATCCCCATTGAGATATTTGTAAATCGATAACATGTCCCCTCTCAAGCGTCTTTTCACCAGCAAGAATACATTTGGTGTTTGCATCCGTTCCTCGTAAATGAGGTCCTTCAGTACCCTTATTAGTTTCGTTGCCCTTCTTTGAACTCTCTCGTGCTCCAGCACATCTCTTCCGAGGGCTGGTGACCAGAAGTCAACAGAAAACTCCAGAATAGGTCTAACCAGAGCTCTATAAAGTGGCCGAATAATAGTTTTGTCTCTGGAGTGTATTCCCTTTTTAATGCATGCTAATATTCTGCATGCTTTGGTAGCTGCAGCTTGGCACTGCATGCTGTTGCTCAATCTCTCATCTATTAGCACCCCTAGATCCTTCTCCATCCTTGATTCTCCCAGCTGTTCTCCACCTAGTGAATACCAAGGTGTAGGTGATAATAGTAGGTGTTGTATATTTTCCATTTATTACACAGATAAAACAATATTTGTAGCTTTAGCATACTTGCTAAATGCAAATCATAGGGAGGTTAATTTTACTTACCATAGGTGCTTTGTATAGCTCTGTGCTTTTTACAGCCCAGTAAAAATGTATTTGTATGGTACATATGACACTATCCAATCCATCACCGTGATAGGTATTCCCCGCAGAGGATCTCTTACTTCCATAAATCACATTTCTGTGGCTTGGAACATATACTTATATAAACATTGATTCTCTGTCATTTCTGAAAGGTGCACTAAATAATGTATTTAGAAGGTGACTTCAAAGAGGAATTTTAGCAACAGGGTTTACCATTCTGTCATGATATATTTGACCACCCTACTATTGATTGTGTTCAGCTCTGATATGTCTATAATGCTAGAAACAGCTATTAATGTGTTTATTGCCAAGCATGTTTCCTTAAAGCCCATCTCCAGGCAGATATAAATAGACACAAATTAAAGCAGCTTGGTGTTTATTAACACATCATTAAATGTGTTTTTAAATGCAAGCAGTGTAAGTATCTTAATTTGCCTCTTGCAGTCCATGCTACTCCAGGGCTCATCCTGGGATAGGAGGAAGCAGCACAATGAGCCATTAAACTGTGTTTCAGTGCTTATGTGCTAGCGAGGACTTTCCTCATAGGAGGAGACATCAGAGTGACAGTTTGCTGATTCAGTCGCAGGCTAGGGGACCTGTGAGTACCACATAACTGCAGCATAAAAAGTCTGGATTTCTGCTTTGCAAGACGGGACCATGTGGTGTGGCAGAGCTTTGATAATCCTATGATTGATAGATAGATTTACAATTCCTTTAGCTGGTAAAACATCTTCCATATATGCATTACATCTGTGTGTAGTACTGCCCCCTTGGGGGTTGCTTCGAACTGCATGTTCATCCGTGTCACCTTCGCCCTGTGAACTTTCCAACCCTCCTGACACTCTAGGTTCAGACATGTTGTGTATACCTTTCAATAACACACTGACACAAGGTAAATTGATTATCTCTCTCAGATTTTACTTAGAGCAGAGTCTTGTAACAGGGTATTAGTCACCCAAATCCTGGATTACAGTTTGTAAATACAGATAAATAATATCAAGGCATACAGAAAGCAAACAATAAATGAATCGATCTTAACCACTTGAGGTCCGGGCCATAGCCGAATGACAGCTACAGCGTGCAGGGCGCGCAGGAAATGCGCTGTGATCACCGAGTCACTGAGACTCGGGTGATCACCGATCCGAGTAAGGGGCTGGTCCCGGCCCCTTACCATGTGATCAGCTGTCAGCCAATGACATCTGATCACATGATGTAAACAAAAGCTTGGTAATCGTAATTTTTTTCGGCTCACGCTGACAGCGTGAGCCGAAAAAATTCCGATCACCAGCTTATGTTAAAGGGACATCGGTCCCGAAGAGGAAGCAACACAGGCACCTCATCTGTGCCAATTAGTACCCTCTGCCTGTGCCACCTGTTATTGCCACCTGCCAGTGCCCACAAGTGCCACCTATCAATGCCCACAAGTGCCACCTATCAATGCCCAAAAGTGCCACCTATCAATGCTCACCAGTGGTGCCAATCAGTGCCACCTATTAGTGTAAGCAATCAGTGTCCATTATTGCCACCCATCAGTGCCCATCACTGCCACTCATCAGTGCCCATCACTGCCACCTATCGTTGCCCATCACTGCCGCCTCATCAGCATACATCAATGAAAGAGAAAAATTACCTGTTTGCAAAATTTTTTGACAGAATATAAAAAAAAAAAAAGTTTTTTTTTAAATTCCGTCTTTTTCAATTTTTTTAACAAAAAAGAAAAACCGCAGGGGTGATCAAATACCACCAAAAGAAAACTCTATTTGTGGGGAAAAAAATTAAAAAATGTAATTTGGATACAGTTTTGTATGACTGCGTAATTGTCATTCAAAGTGCATCAGCGCTGAAAGCTGAAAATTGGTCTGGACAGGAGGGGGGTTTAAGTGCCCAGTAAGCCAGTGGTTAAAGAAGGGCTACAGGTTTCTGTCTATAATACCACTGCTGAAGGGGATCCCCAGGCCGGCCTATAATACCTTTAATCCTAATGAGAGATGAAGTTATATAAGTTATATAAGATGAAGTCATGCGTCCCTTTAAATAGAGAGAGAATTAGCAGAGTTCAAAGATACAAGGCCTTGCAGTTATCTTTACCGGCATGTTGGAGCTCAAAGAAACAAGACTTCTAAATGTGGCACAGTGATATGCAGTCAAGGCAAAGCAGCTGAGACTGACCAGTGGCAATCCTTAAGGTAATCCAGGGATAAGGTGTCTGTATACAGTGTCCTGGTACTGGATGTATGGGCAGGTGGCGCTTACCAATCTGGAGACAGTGTAGGAACTTGCATCAGAAGGTACCATTTTATTAAATAAACAACCTGAAGATTTTTTTCAAATATTGATATGGACATTTATAATTATTAAACTATAATTTGACAATATTTTGACCTAGGTAAACTGATCTGATCTAGCTTTCCCTGTAGATTCAGAAAGTAATTTATTTATAAACCCTTACGTATACCCAATGAAATGACTTCCCTCGGATGATACACAGAGATGAATCAAATCTTCCTACATAAATTGTACCTGTTTATCTGCAGCCAAATTTGCTCTATAGCTGTTCAAAGTACACACATTCACTGCTGAAGCTGTCAATCCCCTGCTTTGTGCTGGAGGGGAGAAGGGTTTATCCCCTGGGATTCTGTGGTGTCAGTATAACCTGTCAAAAGTGCAGAGAGCAGAAGGAGGGGAAAGCAGACAGAAATCACAGTAGGTGCTTTGGATTGAGGCTAGAACATACTATAGGGATATGCTTTTTTCATTAATAATTTCAGAGGTTTACAACCACTTTAATTATTAATAGATTCAAGAAGGGATGGAGTAAATCTGCATGTGATATGATAAATATTCAATAAAAACTATATCAACATATACTGTAAATACAAAAGATAAGTACACAGTGAAAACACACAAATTTACTTGCTATAAAAAGTAATAGTAATGACCATATTGTTGTTTAACCTACTGCATAAAAGCATAAAATACTGTGCTGGGGTTACTTGGTTTTTGGATGCTAGGTGTTATGCCTCTAAAAATGACAGATTAAGCTCATAGTAAACATAGAGTAATATATGCTTAGTGAACAGGGGATAGTGACAGTAATCACAAATGAAGCTTTTCTAAGAAATTGCACTACTTAATCACAAATATATGCCACTGAAACAGACACTTAGGCTAGATTTATACTAGTGGAAATTCTTTTGAAATGCATTGTTATATAAACATTTGTTCAGTTTTGTAATGGCTAGTGGGGTAAATCCACGTTCATTTTTTACCACAGTGACAGGAAAATTCGAAGGAGAACGATGGAAATTTTTTTCTCGAACAAACAAATTTCTAACAGTAAATTTGTTTTTCATTCAGGAAACTACATCCATTCCAAAATCAAATATTAAAAGTGTAGCCAGGTGCTTCCCAAACCACCTCCCCCCGCTGAGTGTGCTGCCTGTTGTTTACGGGGAGCAGGTTTTGCTTAACTGTCATTGGAGAATGCTGGGACTCCTGTGTGTTCATGAAGAGTGGACTGAACACTCTGTGCCCTGATTACAGACATCTGTGAGAAATTTCCCCTCACTCACTCCTGTGGTGTACAATGGAAGTGAAGGGGGGCTTGGACTACAAGCAGCATACATTCCTGTACACAGGAGAGGAGAGACCAGAATGTTTCACAGGCAATCTAGAGAGATCAGGGTGGACAAGCATAGTTACATATAGTTACATAGTTAGTTAGGTTGAAAAAAGACACAAGTCCATCCAGTTCAACCACAAATAAAAAAAGAAATAAAACCCCATTCTATACCCACAGTTGACCCAGAGGAAGGCAAAAAACCCCAGCAGCGCATGCTCCAATTTGCTAAAGCAGGGGAAAAAAATTCCTTCCTGATCCCCCGAGAGGCAATCTGATTTTCACCGGATCAACTTTACCTTTAAATGTTGGTACCCAGTTATATTATGTACATTTAGGAAATTATCCAGGCCTTTCTTAAAGCAATCTACTGAGCTGGCCAGAACCACCTCTGCAGGGAGTCTATTCCACATTTTCACAGCTCTTACCGTGAAGAAACCTTTCCGTATTTGGAGATAAAATCTCTTTTCCTCTAGACAAAAAGAGTGCCCCCTTGTCCTCTTTGTTGACTGTAAAGTGAATAACTCAACACCAAGTTCACTATATGGACCCCTTATATATTTGAACATGTTGATCATATCCCCCCTTAATCTCCTCTTATCAAGGGTGAATAAATTCAGTTCCTCTAATCTTTCCTCATAGCTGAGCTCCTCCATGCCTCTTATCAATTTGGTTGCCCTTCTCTGCACTTTCTCCAGTTCCCCAATATCCTTTTTGAGAACCGGTGCCCAAAACTGAACTACATATTCCAGATGAGGTCTTACTAATGATTTGAACAGGGGCAAAATGATATCTCTCTCTCTGGAGTCCATACCTCTCTTAATACAAGAAAGGACTTTGCTCGCTTTGGAAACCGCAGCTTGACAAAAAACTCCCGCGGTGTTAGTGACCACCTGGGATCTATCAAATATATCCATTATGAATGCACCAGCAGCAAAAACTGTATATCAAAACAAGTGACAAAAATAAAAAAGGAAAGAATTGCGCTAGGTGTATAAAGAAATAACTAATCAAAACCGTGACGTGAACCGTGAAGGATATCCTGCAGCTAAACACTATAACCCCGATATAGGGTATGTTTGTTTTTTGGTAAAAAAACATTTAGGTCATATATATAAATAATATTGTTAATCAGCAATCATTGTTTGACCAGTTTAACTTTTTACATTAGGTGGTTGTCTTGTGATGCAGCTCTTCTGTCATATGGATGGATGTATCACACGACAATATGCACTTACTACTTATTTTTACATTAGGTAATATTGTAAAGGACCACAAGATGGCCCTGTTCTTATGTTTTGCACCTTTGGAGCGGTATCATAGCTGCCCTGTGGGTGTCAGTGATGAGTCACTTTTTATGCTAACTAGGATGTTCCCGCCTTTTTCAGCGGGAAAAGCTGTCTGTTGTTTCAGCTCTGAATGTCGTTAAGGGAACCAATGGCTGTGCCTTCTAGCTTTCGCCATGTGTGTATATAAGGCGCATGTGCGGGCGTGTGTGCGTACCCCTGATGACGTCAGTTGTGACGAAGCGGTCGTAGGGACGTTGCGCTCACACGCACTGCGAATGTGCGGACCGTTCTCAAGGAACATTTTTATGTACTGGATCTTTTTACTCTTTAAATAAACCTACCAAAGGAACATCTACACTAATGAAGTCTACTTTTTTCTCCCAATTTGTTTATTTTTCCTGGGAAATCCATTGGACGCCCATACCCAATCAGTGCTAAGGGAACGCCTGGCCACAGTTCATCTCAATAGTGCGCCTTGGAAGGGGTTTTCCTAGAGGCTGGCTGGTTACCTGAGAGGAAGCTTGTGAGATTTAAAGCGGGACTGTACTGAAAAATTTTTTTTTAAAAGCCAGCAGCTACAAATACTGCAGCTGCTGACTTTTAAAAAAATGGACACTTACCTGTTCCAGGGTCCAGCGGTGTCGGCAGCAGAGGGCGATCGATTGCTCGGCTCTCTGCTGTAGCTGGCGCCATTCTCGGTGAGGGAATCAGGAAGTGGCTTCACTTCCCGATTCCCTACTGCGCATGCGCGAGTCGCGCGGTGCAATGAGATTCTTCAGCGCTGTCTGCCGGGACACTTGTGCCGGGACAGGAACTTGCGTAAACTCCCGTGGGAGTTTATGCCGGAAGTGGGTGCAGATACCTGTCTTAGACAGGTATCTGCACCCCCCTCCCCCCTGAAAGGTGCCAAATGTGACACCGGAGGGGGGGAGGGTTCCGAAAAGCGGGAGTTCCACTTTAGGGTGGAATCCCACTTTAACAGCAATCCTGCTGTTCAACTAAGCCTAGTTTGACCCCCCTGAATAAGGGCGGTCGCTGGCTTTCTGGTAAGCTCCATTGTTTACTGTAGGGTGACAGGCAGCACAAGCGGTGAAAACGCATATTTATGATTACTGCACTCTGGATACTTCTTGGATGTTTCACTCATGAACTGTTTGGATGTTTCATTTATGAACTTTTTTTGTGTTACAAAGCACGTTCTGTTCTATACAGCTATCTTATTACTTCAGGACTGCATTTCACCTTTTTTTTTTACTATTAAGGACACATTGTTCAGTTTATTGTGATTGATCACATTCACATTTACAGTCGTGTTCTCACTTTTGTTACCATCGGTTTAGACATTCAAGTGGGGTGCCCCTTAAAAAAATAAAAATAAAAGTCAGCGGATACAAATACTGCAGCTGCTGACTTTTAATAATCGGACACATACCTGTCCCAGGGTCCACTTGGTGATACGCTGCGCAGTCATCTGGGACCTGTCACGTGTCCCAGATGACTGACTGCACTGAAGGAGGCAGACTACGAGGGACCCCCTAGCAACAGGCATTTAGAGGTGAGTTACATTTTTTTTTTCCAAATGTTTTTTTTTATTTATTTTTTTTAGGAATTTTAATCATATATATTTTTTTGTGGGGAAACACCACTTTAATGGCTGTGTGTTGAATTATTTTGAGGGGACAGAAAATGTACACTGTTATACAAGCTGTACACTCACTACTTTACATTGTAACAACGTAAAAATATTTACAAAAATGTGAGGGGTGTACTCACTTTTGTGAGATACTGTATATCTTTTCTTTTATATTCTATTACTTTTCTAATAAGAAAATTATCAAATGCTAAAATGCCACCTTACCATTAAAGGCCAAATTCACCTTTGTTCACCTGTTTTAATCTTCTAAATTCCAGCTCCCCTATGTACCAATTATAGCATTAATGTACTTATTATGAAAAAATAAAACAGCTTTCCATTTACTCTACACTGACTTACCTAACTCTCTTCATAGCTGTTTAACTACTTGCCGACTGCCCACCGCAGATATACTGCGGCAAAGCGGCTCGGCTGAGCGAACCGGCGTGCCCGTATATCGGTCTGTGCATGTGATTGTTCGCGTGCGCGCTGCACTCGGGGGGAGCATGCGCGTATTTCCGGTGGACTCGATGTCCGCCGTCCACCTTAGATCGCTCCTCACAGAGGCAGAATGGGGATCTGCCAATGTAAACAAGGCAGATCCCCGATCTGACAGGGGAAGAGAGAGAGATCTGGTGTCCCTAGTGATCCGGAACAGTGATCTCTCTCTACTCCCTGTTAGTCCACTCCCCCCACAGTAAGAAAACACCTCCTAGGGAACAATTAACCCTTTGATCGCCCCCTAGTGTTAACCCCATCCTTGCCAGTGTATTTATACAGTGATCAGTGCATTTTTATAGCACTGATCACTGTATTGGTGACACTGGTCACCAAAAAGTGTCACTTAGGGTGAGATTTGTCCACCGCAATGTCACAGTTCCGCAAAAAATTTCAGATCGCCGCCATTACCAGTAAAAACAATAAAAAAAATGAAAGTCCTTGAATAGGGGATTTTGTAGACGCAATAATTTTTGCACAAACCAATCAATATATGCTTATTGGGATTTGTTTAAACAAAAATATGAAGCAGAATACATATTGGCCTAAACTGAATAGAAGCATGCTTGTAATCCAAAGCACTTGAATATCAAAGCAAGTTTCCCCATAAGAAATAAAGGAAACTCAGATGATTTGTTCCACAACCACTGCTGGTGTATGCATTACTGTATGTGGCCAGAGGTGCGGGGAGCGCTGGTGTATGCAGTACTAGCCTCTCTGAGTTCTCCAGGAAGCGCTGAGAGCCACCAGCGCCCCCAGCCACATAAGGTAATATGTACACCAGTAGCTTGAGTCCTGCTCTCATATCAAGTCAGGATTAAAAATATATAGCTCGTCTTGCAAAACGCTCGTATACCACATTACTCGCAAACCGAGGCATCACTGTACCACCAAAAGAAAGTCCTATTTGTGCCAAAAAAAGAACATCAAGTTTGTTTGGTAACAGCATTGCATGACTTTAACTGACAATTGTCAGTTAAAGCGACGCAGTGCCGTATCACAAAAAAATGGCCTGGTCATTAAGGGGGTAAATCCTTCCGGGGCTGAAGTGGTTAAACACACTGCTCGATTACTTCTGCCTTACTCCTGGGTCAGACTTTAGGTCATGACATAGGAAGGAGTTGACCAGCTGAGGGTAGATGATGCAGGGTGTGTGCTAATGAGATCAGTTGGTCAACTCGTTCCTGTGTCATGACCTAAAGTCTGTCAAGGAAGTAAGGCAGAAGTAATCGAGCAGTGTGTTTAACCGCTTGCCAACCAGCCCCCGTCATTATACTGCAGCAGTTCGGCACTATCCCACCAACCATCATAGCTGTACATCGGCTCCTTTCAAGCGGGATAGCAGGCGCGCGTGCTGCACTGTGGGGGTGCCGATGCACGTGGCCGGTGGTCGTGATGACCGTTGGCCACGCGCAATCGCTGGCACAAGAATCCCTGTTCTGTGAGAAGAGGAGAGACAGATCGTCAGTTCCTACTAGCTAGGAACAACAGTCACTCATCTCCTCTAGTCAGTCCCATCCCCCTACAGTTAGAACACATACTAGAGAACACAGTTAACCCCTTGATCGCCCCCTAGTTTTAACCCCTTCCCTGCCAGTGACATTTACACAATAATCAGTGCATTTTTATAGCATATTGTAGTATAATTGTCATTGGTCCCAAAAATGTGTCAAAAGTGTCCGATCTGTCCGCCATAATGTTGCAGTCCCAAAAAAAATTGCAGGTCACCACCATTACTAGTAAAAATATAATAATAATAAAAATGCCTTAAATCTTTCCCCTATTTTGTAGGCGCTATAACTTTTTGTGCAAACCTATGAATATACGCTTATTGCAATTTTTATTACCACAAATATGTAGAAGAATACATATCGACCTAAACTGAGGAAAAAATTAGCTTTTTTAAAAAAAATTGGGGATATTTATTATAACAAAGAGTACAAAATATTGTGTTTTTTTGTTTATAGCGCAAAAAATAAAAACCGCAAAGAAGATCACATACCACCAAAAGAAAGCTCTATTTGTGGGGAAAAAAGAAAGGGCAATTTTATTTGGGTACAACTTTGCATGACCACGCAATTGTCAGTTAAAGCGACGCAGTGCCGTATCGCAAAGAATGGCCTGGTCATTAAGCAGCCAAATCTTCCGGGGGTGAAGTGGTTAAACAGCTATGAAGAGAGTTAGGTAAGTCTGTGTAGAATTAAAGAAAAGCTGTTTTATTTTTGCAAAAGAAGTACATTAATGCTATATTGGTACATCTGGAAGTTAGAGAAAAAAAAGTGAGCAAAGGTGAACTTAGCCTTTAAAGTTATTGTTACACCACTTTTAGCTACAGGTAAGCCTATAATAAATAGACATGTGCACAATAGAAAAATTTGTTAAGTTTTGTTTCTGTTTGTTTCCGTTGATTCGTAACGATTCGTAATTTCATAAGTCGTCGGTGTTCGTATTCGGACTCGTTCGTATTTTCGTAAGAGTTATTTTTTCGTTGATTCGTATTTCTGTTTTTCGTTTATTCGAAATTTGTATTTTCGTTATATTTCGTATTCGGACGCATTCGTATTTTCGGAAGAGCTATATTTTCGTTGATTTGAAATGATTGGTATTTCCGTTAATCTAATTTTCGTTGATTCGAAATTCGTATTTTCGTAGATTTAATTACATTCGTACTTTCGTGAGATTGATTTATTCGTACTTTCGTAACATTGTTTTCGTAGATTCGTAATCGGAGCATAATTCATAATTTACGTAATGTGTATGCTATTTATATGTTTAAGAAACAAAGAATTTCTCTCTCACAAGTCAGAACTTAACTCAAAAATTCACCAAAACAGTGCCACCAACCCAACCACACCCTATCTGGACTCTGGATGGAATATTTCAGAATCAGAACTAACATTCATTCTTTCGAATTCTCGATCAGCAGAATTTTCGTTATTTTGTATTTTCGTTGTTTTGATTTCCTTTTTTCCGAATATTCGTAATTTAGATTTTTTGTCCATTTTGATTTTCGTTATTTTTGAATCTTTGTTCGGTATTTTCATTGTTTCTGTTTTCGTTTTTCAGATTTTCATTCTTTCGTAGTTTCGTTGTTTCTAATTTAATTATTTCGTATTTTCGTTGTTTTCATTTTCGTTCTTTTCGATAGTTCGTTTTTCGTTAGAATTTTTAGTAAACCATTCGTTCATTCGTACGATTATGAATGAATGAACGAATATAACGAATTTGAACGGAAAACTAATTCGTAACTAAACGAATCGCACACGTCTAATAATAAAGCTAGGTAGGTAGTTAACGTGAATATCTCCTAAACATGCACTGTTTAGGAGATATTCGTTGTATCAGCAAGTTGCCACTGTTAACGGCCAGTGTTGGTCATCTTACTTTAAAAAAGTAATTAGTTAAGTTACAAATTACTTCTCCCAAAAAGTAATTGCGTTAGTAACTCAGTTACTACATTGGAAAAGTAATTAGTTACGCAGCAAAGTAACTGTGACTTTTTTTTAATATTCTATACGTGTAACTAAGGGGCGGGTCTAGTATTACTGTAACCAAGGGGCGCATTTATTATTATTGTTATATATATCGTGTAACCAAGGGGCTGCTCTATTATTACTCTAACCAAGGGGCATATCTGTTATAGCGTCTAAGCAAGGGGCGGGTCTATTATTATTATATTGTGTAAGGGGCGGATGGCTACAGAAGAGGGTGAATGTTAAATGAATGGGCAGAGCTCGATATATAACAATAATAATAAATGCGCCCGTTGGTTACAGTAATACTAGACTCGCCCCTTAGTTACACGATAGACGCCCCTTGCAGAGTAGCACGAGCATCAGGAGCGTGCGGCATCGCCTCGTACAATTACATGTTAACTGCGTCTGCGCGGTGTAGAGTTCTGCGTCTGCGCAGTACAGGGGGTCCTTATCCGCCGGGGGAACTTTTTCGGCAGGACACCGGAATTACACTACTGCCATCTAGTGGCGGTAGATGTAATTGGGGTAACTAAGCCAAAGTAATGGGAACTGAGTTACCATGAGGGGAAAAGTAATCAGTTAGATTACTCGTTACCCTCTAAAGTAACTGCGTTAAGTAACTCAGTTTATTTTAACTCAGTTACTTACATCACTGTTAACGGCACATGTGAACTGACGAAACGGCTCGCTCATGCCGTTTCTTCAGGAGCTGTGTCGTGACCGATGCGCAGGAGTGATGTTATCACAGTTTTCGGCCAATCACAGCGCTGGAGCCTGTGAACCTGGAAATAACTCTGGGAGACATGTCGCCTGTCACAGTGGTGTATGGCGGACCAATGCAACAGCTTTGATCTAAGGTAAGTATTTCATAATGAGCTAGTATGCGATGCATACTAGCTCATTATGCCTTTGTCTTGCAGGTTGTTTTTTATTTTTTATTATTTTGAGTTTACAACCACTTTAAAGTGTTCCAACCTTGTGTTGCATAAATACAAATGTGGTGTATCTTGTTTATTGCTGTAGCTTTCTCTCTTAGCCTCCCTTTTTTGCTAGCCTTCTCATAAGTACACAAATATATTTTGTGATTTCTGGGATTTTTTTTTGTATTGCATTTATTTAAAGCAAGCTAAAGCAATACTATTTACAAAGGCAAATAATCGAAAGCATGCAATTTTAATACTGACAAAGTGAGTAAGTTTGTTGAATGAAAAAAACCTTGTAAATGAATAGCCTACATAAACCTTTCAGGCAGAATAGGCATATACATTGACCACAAGCCACTTATACTTTGTAAATGGCAGACAATAAACACAGAAGACAGTATAGAAAATCCATCTACAGCATCATAACACAGTGTTAAATATCACAATACATGGTAATATTGTCTTTCGTGAATATCCTGAGAAAGATCTAAAGGTCAAGAAGAAAAGACGGATGATGAATAAACCAATGTCAAAAATTGCTTGTGAGTGATATATTTCCACGTGTACCAGCTTGACAAATCATTTTCTCTGAAATTGCGTAACTGTATGAATAAGACTAGATACTTTCAAGGTACAGACTTTAATGCTAAAATTGTGTGTGCTTTCTTTATCATTGAAGACAATATCAGCATGTATTTTCACCTATATCGTGCCTTAGAAATAAATAGCATACATACACCTGTCAGGCAGAATAGGCATATACCTTGACCATATGTCACTTGTACTTCCCTGTGTTGGATATCAGAATGCAGGCTAATATTGTCTTCAGTGAATATACAGAGAAAAATCGAAGGCCTTTACCACTAAGGTTGTGTGTTTCTTTATCAATACAGTTATATGTGACAGAGACGTAACTAGAACCTTCAGGACCATGGTGCAGAAAACCACAAAGGGTCCCCTTGACCCAAAACTGCCACTGGTGTCAGTAATTTTCTTTTCTTTTCTTTTTTTAGTTATTTTTTCCATTTTATTTATTTATTTATTTACCATTTTATCTTTTATTATTGTTTACTGATTTTTAGAAGACCCGTTGGGGGGGGGGGGGGGCTTTGGTGAAATTCACTATATTGTCAAAAGTATTGGGAAGCCTGCCTTTAAACGCACATGAACTTTAATGACATCCCAGTCTTAGTCCGTAGGGTTCAATATTGAACCCTTTGCAGCTATACCAGCTTCTGGGAAGGCTGTCCACAAGGTTTAGGAGTCTTTCTATGGGAATAAATAAAAGGTAAAAAACTGCGCTAATCAAAGAACTGGACCAATTACACAGCAGCAATAATTATGGGATAAGCACAAACAGAAATGGAAAAGAAAAAATTGTGCTAATAGAGTCCAAATTTATACTAAAAATATATATATAATCAAAAAGTCCCCAGTAATTTAAACAATCAAAAATATCCTAGTGGAAATAGATCCAGAAGAAGTATTTCATCAATTTATAGGGAACATGCTCACCAGATGTAAGCCAAAGAATCACATGTGGCTTTAACCCAGCCCGGGTTGATGTTTTTTTTGCTGGAAGATAGTCTGGTGAGATGATGCGATGTAGTTTTTTAAACCTTTTTCCCAATTTTGTCTCGTGGAACAGGATTACAGACCACCGAGGAAAAAGGAAAAAATATGCACCATAGCGTAATTCTACTACACTTCAAAAAGTGCAGTTTTGTACAAAAACACTTTTAGAGGTATAAAAAGTAAAAATTAAAAAATGAAAAGTAAAAAAGTAAAAAATAAAAAATATAATAAAAAACACCCAGTGGCTGGAAAGCAAATATGAGTGCACCACCACCTTACAGAGGGCCTCGTTACCAGATGCCAAGAAAGGAATACACATATGCAGATGTCCTCTTTAAAGCTCTCCCTCTTAATCTAACCAGGTGTAAGGAAAGATTGCACACAAATAGTAGCCCAGTGAGTTAAGACACAGTTGATGTGTGCCACCACCACATAAAGTGCCTCCTTACTAGAAAAACAAATCAAAAAGGCCAACAGAGCTTTCTCAGAAAATGAATCCTCCACAGCATGTGGTCTATGTTGATCGATGGTACAAAGACACTTTCAGCAAATATCCATAGGCATAGTGTCATGTACCAGGTAAGACCAGACTATGTGGATGGGGTCACCGAGCGTGGAACGCACTCTGCTAACCAGTAACCACAGCCAGAGAATCCTCACCTCTGTGAGGGTTGCTAAAGTCTCAGAAGCCTAAACGACCAGTCATAATCGGGCAGTGTCTATAACACGGGCAACAGATGGTCTAAACTAAAAAGCTTTTAAAAAGTTTAAAACTTTTACTCAAGTTCAAAGTACCAATCATCTCCCTGGTCGGAGCTGGACTCGGTTTGTGAACCAGGCGACAAATCTCCAGCAGGCCGATAATTTTCTCCGGCAGTATTTGCAGCTCCCCGTGGTCGGTGCTTGAACACTTTCCTCCAAATATCCGGTCCGGGGATGTGAGAGGCAAGCCTGCCTCTGCTGCGGCAAAGGGTGCTGAGTCGCTCCTTCTCCTGGGCAACTGGTGCTTCAGCAGCAACATTCTCCTGTGGGGTCACGGCAGCCTTTACAACAGTCTCTGTAACTTCAGAGGGGGCAGGATCCCCTCTGGCAATCCGAGCCCCAAAAGGCGATGCCGGGGCATACACAATCGACTCCTCGGTTGCAATGCCCGTGGCCCAGTCATACCGGAAGGCCCGGGGTTGCACGGTGGGCTGCTCAACTTGGCATCTGGGGAACGGCCGAGGGTTTGCGACCAACCCATCACATCTTCCGCACAACACTCCCAGGGCTTCCATATCCCCGATGGTGCACAAAATGAACCGCCCCTGCGGCAGCAGACAAATGCCCGTGTCTGTGATCACGGTACCGGGCATCTGTACGCCTGCTGGACCACTCACTGGAGGCATCCTGGGTCCAGGAGCTGTCTGCATATTTAGGAACCGGTGCATTTTTTCGAGAAGGTAACGGTATCTTGTTCTCCACTCAGAGAAGTCAACCAAACCTCTTCTCCTTCCGCAACACACTCTCACGCGGTGCCTCCTGCGGGAAAAGATCAGCATAAACTCCTCCCACTGGGCGCTGGTCCTGTGCAACTTCGCAGGCTTTTCAGTACAGGCTCCTCCCACGCTTATGCACCTCAGTGAAAGTCTCTCCAAAATGGCGCTGATCTGTAATGGCGCAGTTCAAAAACATTCACCCTTTGTTCCAAGGCCCTGCGAGGCAACTGTAAATCCCGGACTGCGAGCCCCCACATGTAGCAGCCATAACCCTCGATGGGGCGGCCTTGACTTTTGGGCTTTCCGGTTGCCTCTGCTTGGCTTGTTCATCCGCGTCTAGGGGTTCCCAGGGTTAGTACAACTTCGGACGCTGACACCATAAAAGTCCTTTTAGAAGGTTTTTATTTGCAGGGGGTAACATCCACAAAACACAGTCTCGTATGGGAACAGAGGGCAAGGGGGAAGAAACTAAGGCACCTTGAACTGCTGACAATTGAAAAGTCTCTAACACAAACCCAGAGAGTAGCCACTCGCAGCTGGTTGCTCCAAAGCTGAACAAATCTCTACCTCTATGTACCCATGACCAGGCAGAACTCTAGTACAGCCCAGTCAAACTGATGCTAAAGTTAACCTACACAATTAACCCTCAGAACCCTATTACTATTCTGAGGAAAAAAAAATAAAAAATTCACATGTAGCGCTACATATATATACTATAACACAATATACCTGTATTGTCACTTCAGGATCCACTGGCTCTACCTGCTGGGGAAAAACAATACTCCACACAACGGGGTACTGAACCAAAGTATATTTTACTATAAGTATTGACAAACCGGTGTTTACAATAATTGTGCTGTCATCCCAACATAGAATGACAGTACAATGAATTCTTGATAAAACAATTATAAACAATATAGATACACGGGGGCTCCCCCTACTTTTATAGCTATGAATGAGATCTCACTTAAAGTACTCAGTCTTTAGGCTTCTTATCTTCGCTAGCTAGGATAATTCCTTGTGATTTTTAATCCAAGGGTTACAGTGATTCAAGTTGAGTTAAAGATGATCCTGGTATAAATTCAGTAACTATGATACAAGGCTTGAGATGCAATAGCAGATAGGCCTTATGCCTGCCTAGTGTCAGTTGCTATACTCCCAGCAAGGCCTGTATATAAGTCTGACTAGGTGTAAAAGTCAATAAACTGTGGGCCTCAACCCGCTCACCAACTGGATCGGAGCTCTGTATGGTAGCTTTGGTCCGGTGATTGCAGCTTGCTTCTGTGTCAGCCGACTTCGTCACTCTGTTCCGCTCTGCTGGGTGAACCAGGTCTTCCGATGCTCAAACGAGTGTCTCTGGATCTTCCCAATCTGGTCACTGTGTCTCTGGCACCGTCAGGTCACTCACACAATCGAGCAGGGTTGCCCTCCGCAATGGCTGTAGGCCGCTTCCTCCGGGAGGCCTCCTCACAAGTCCTCACAGGCAGACCATGCGTTCCCAAGAGACCTAAGATGGCCGCTCGGGCTCCTTTTATGTCCTACCCAGCATGCACTGTCAGAGAGGGTGCCCATGGGTCGGTCACCTGGCATCCTTGGTAAAAAGGTCAACTCTCAAAGTAAATAACAGTCACTTCCTGTAATCAGCTTTGTGAAAGCAAAAATCACTTAAGTCCACTATATGTGTTTGGTCGTTAGATGGCGCCAAATACTAAGCCATAGAAACGTCCATAGACTTTCATTATAAATGTTAATACAATTTTAGTAGGCAAGGATACCCGCGCTACATATATATATATATATATATATATATATATATATATATATATATATATTTATTTTTACACTTTTATTTGTAACTGTAACTGTAAAGGTTCCAGGTTTGGGTCTCTCAAAATGCGATGGAATCTTTGGAAACCCTGTGCAGCACCCTACACTAACACTCCACTAGTGTGTGGTAGGGTTCGAAACATTCACCGATGCAAAGACCAGGTTAGCCAGTAGGGACAATAATAGCGGGTGTCATGTCTATATCCACGCTTGCTACAGACATGACATCTTCTTTGGGGTGATCGATTGGTAGGGGTACCAGGGAGGACATACTAAAAATGCCTCTCATGCTCCCGGCTCACTGCATTTGCATTGGGAAGTTGGGCCACAGCACCGTCTGGAAACAGAAGGGTTGTGATGATCTCTTCCTGCAATTTAAGGAAGGATCCAGCACGTCCTGACGCTTTGTATAGCACATGAGCATTCAACAGAGCCAATTGTAATAAGTACCAGCGTCTGGCCTTATGGGCAATTAAGTACGGTGTCATCAACTGGTCGTTGAGGTCCACCCCTCCCATATTAAAGTTGCATTCGTAGACACAGAGGGGTTTCTCCACAACACCAGTCGCCATTGGAATTTGGACTGTCATATCTGCGTGAAGGGAGGAAAGAACAAAAACATTCCGATTATCCCTCCACTTCACTGCAAGCAAATTATTACTTTTTAAGCAGGCTCTCTCCCCCAATCTAAGTTGGGAATCTTCAAGCCGCTGGGGTAAGCCCCGGCGATTAGATCACACAGTGCCACACAGTAGTGTATTTCGATTTTGTGCTGCCCTAGGCCTGACTAAACTCTTGCACCTCCTAATTGAAATTTGACCCACCCCTTCCTGTCAAGGCCACACCCCTTGGTTTTTAAGACCCGTCCTGAAATTTTCATGTGGGGACACTAGTTCTGAGAGCCTGGGGGGCAATGGATTCCCTTAATTTGCATAGATTTCCTCTCACTTCCTGTTTTGCTATGGGGTAGGAAGTGAAGGGAAATCTCTGCAATGGGACAGGGATGGTAAAAAATAAACTGACATGGGCTATAACCCTCCCTTATACTTTCCAAAATGAAAAAAAAAAAAAGTGTTGCCCATAGTTATACTTTAAGCACAAATTTCTGATCATTTTATGGAGAGGACTAAGAAGAGACAATGGTGCAGCAGAAAACATATAGCACAGTGAGGAAGTTTTTTCATCCAGGACGATAGGACAGTCAAAATTAGAAGCAACGCCCCCCCCCCACAGTTGCGGAATGCCGGCCCCCGCATACCGAAAGCAGTGCTGCCGCTTTATGGGGGCGCTAGACTAATTTGCCTCTCAGCCCAGTCTGCCCCAAAAGACTGGCGCTACACTAAAAGTGCAAGCTGGTGGGGACTCTTTCCGTGCTGCCCCCCTGAAAAGTGCTGCCCTAGACCTGGGCCTTGTCGACCTAGGCCTGGATAAAGAGTTGGTGCCACATGCGCCAATTCCATGATCAAACAAATGACTAAAAAGTCATTGGCAATAATTGTCCACATACAAGTGGTACCCTTTTTGGAATAAGGGTGACACCAAGTCCCACACAATCTTACCAGCACTCCCTATGGAGTTTGGGCATGAAGTGACGCCATGTGACGTCAGAGGGGACGGGGTCATACATTTACGTCAGCAGGTGTCCCTGCCCTTGCCTATATATCAGATGTCACAGCCAAAAGACAGTAGTCGCTGGGAGGCCTCCCATGGAGGCAGAGTTTTTTTTTTCTTCTATTTTTCAGTTCCGTGATTGAAGATGGATATACAACTCCGGACACTTTTTTTTTAATAAAGTAATTGTCAAAAACTGTCTATTGTGGTTTTTACTTTTTGACACTTTTTTTGGTGGATGGGTAGGGGTACAATGTACCCGATACCCTTTCACATATAGGGGTGGCAGGATCTGGGGGCCCCCTTGTTAAAGGGGGCTTTCAGATTCTGATAAGCCCCCCACCCGCAGACCCCCACAACCACTGTGCACGAGGCTCTTGTCCCCATAAACATGGGGACAAGGTGCTTTGGGGGGATTCACATTCACTGTTTTAAAAATAAACCCATTGGAGCAACATGACATATTTGCTCTTATAAGATTACTGTAATGCCGCGTACACGTAGTCGGAAATGTTCGATGTGAGCTTGTTTCGGAAAGTCCGACCGTGTGTATGCTCCATTGAACATTTGCTGTCGTAATTTCCGCCCGCAAATGTTTGAGAGCAGGTTCTCAAATTTTCAGCCAACTTCACTTTGTTGTTGGAAAGTCCAATCGTGTGTACACAAGTCCGTCGCACAAAAGTTCACGCATGCTCTGAATCAAGCAGAAGGAGCCGCACTAGCTATTGAACTTCCTCGGCTCGTCGTACGTCTTGTACGTCACCGCGTTCTCACATTAGGAATTTTGGGCCAACATTTGTGTGACCGTGTGTATGTAAGACAAGTTTGAGCCAACATAAATCGGAAAAAAATCCACGGTTTTGTTGGCGGAAAGTCCGATCGTGTGTACGCAGCATAAGTCCTTTGAAAACCCTACTTAGAGGTTTCAACAAATTCAAATTAATATCATAATTACACCACCAATATCCTTTCATCTTCAAGATCCTGTCAGAAACACTTATTTACTACCACCTCTCAATATTATTGCGATCCTATTATCCAAAATATTCTCAGCATTGGTAAAAGGCAGCTGGGCAGAGGTAATATATTATTACACATGCCCAATGTGACTGTGCATTTGTACTGTGCAGATAAATGCTTTCATATTTTTTGTGAGGTTACTTGAATTTCCAAATCTTTTGTGACATAATACAAAAGAGCTACACAACAAAGGCATAGAGACACACACATAGTTCACTTTTTAATATTGACAATCCACTTTACTCTTCTTTATTTTCTTGTGAAATAGTCATATGTGATGCTGCAGCTGCTCCAGTGAATATCTAGTTCTGGCTGACCACGACATTACATAAACTTAACAGACAGAAAATAATTAAAGCAGTGTATTAAATTTATTTTAATTACAAAATAATTTTCTTATTACATCAGTGCTTCAAGCATGCCAATGCCACATATTAAGTAGGATCTATTTGTTCAGCGTGTTTCATTTCCTTCTGTAGCTGGACCTATAGGCTTAATCAAACTCTATAAGCATGGCACTTGTCAATATACATGTGTAGGCGGGGACAGATGGTTGGTGCCCAAACTAGAGAGAATTAGGGATGGGCCTGGTGTTCGATTCGAACCCACGTTCGAATCGAGCACCGGGCGTTCGCCCGCTCGGCGAGCCCAGAACTATTTGGGCCGTTCGCATCACATTCGTGTGATGCGAGCGGCCCGCAATGCATTGCGCCAGGCGCAGTGCATTGCTGGCTGATGATTGGCCAAGCATGCACTGTGACCCCGCTTGCTTGGCCAATCACAGCGCCGGCAGCGAGGAGAGCAATAATTGGCTACAGGCAGGACGCCTGTAGCCAATTATAGCTCAGGGGCTTTAGTACACGCCCCACTGTATAAAAGGCCGCCGCGCCGTCGGTCTAGTGCACATGTGTTCCGGCTTTGATAATGATATAGGCAGACTGCTGATGCTGATTCATTATCATTATCATTACTACTGAAGTGAATACTGATCATTGGAGAATATATATTCATTCTGCTGATTGCACTGCTGCTGAGTGGTGACATTATCTGCTGCTGAGTCTAACTGCTTTGATTCTGGGGATTAGTCTGGTGTGTGCATGCTGTTAGTACAGCATTGCAGTAGCACCCTCTGTCCTATGCTGTTAGTACAGCATTGCAGTATAACCTTCTGTCCTATTGTGATCAAAGGCAGGCAGGGATTTATAGGATTTAGTGTGTGTGTCAGCACACATAAAACCACCTCAGCCTCTGTATCTGCTCTAAGGCCCAGTTGTCATCGAAGGCAGCCAGCATCTCCAGGAGCTAGCTAGCTTGTGTGTGTGCTCTGTTAGTATATCACAAATAAAACCACCTCAGCCTCTGTATCTGCTCTAAGGCACAGTTGTTGTTACATACGGCAGTCTCTATCTGCCGTAAGGCCCAGTTGTTGTCATCGAAGGCAGCCAGGCATCTCCAGGAGCTAGCTAGCTTGTGTGTGTGTGTGCTCTGTTAGTACATAACAAATAAAACCACCTCAGCCTCTGTATCTGCTCTAAGGCCCAGTTGTTGTCATATAAGGCAGTCTCCATCTGCCGTAAGGCCCAGTTGTCATCAAAGGCAGCCAGGCATCTCCAGGAGCTAGCTAGCTTGTGTGTGTGTCTGCTCTGTTAGTACATCACAAATAAAACCACCTCAGCCTCTGTATCTGCTCTAAGGCCCAGTTGTTGTCATATAAGGCAGTCTCTATCTGCCGTAAGGCCCAGTTGTTGTCATCGAAGGCAGCCAGGCATCTCCAGGAGCTAGCTAGTTTGTGTGTGTGTGCTCTGTTAGTACATCACAAATAAAACCACCTCAGCCTCTGTATCTGCTCTAAGGCCCAGTTGTTGTCACATAAGGCAGTCTCTATCTGCTCTAAGGCCCAGTTGTTGTCATATTAGGCAGCCAGTCATCTCCAGGAGCTAGCTAGCTTGTGTGTGTGTGTGCTCTGTTAGTACATCACAAATAAAACCACCTCAGCCTCTGTATCTGCTCTAAGGCCCAGTTGTTGTCATATAAGGCAGCCAGGCATCTCCAGGAGCTAGCTAGCTTGTGAGTGTGTGTGCTCTGTTAGTACATCACACATAAAACCACCTCAGCCTCTGTATCTGCTCTAAGGCCCAGTTGTTGTCATATAACATAAAAAGAGAAGGGGTATCTCCAAAGAGGGAGACAAGAAAGTGGGGCTTATTGAACAAAAGTATCAATTGCAGGTAAAGTCAAATGACCATGTATCTTAAATATTATATTAGATTTATTGATAAATATACATACAATTGCCTTGTGCCTAATTAAATATTTAGACAATGATACCTAAAGAGAAAACACAATCCATAATACATATAAAAGTCACCGTGCTGGCAAAAACTTTCCAGAACAGGTGACTGAGGACAACGGGGGGACAAAACGACATGTAACAAAACAATACAAAAACACCGTACGGATGCCAAAGGAACATTCATGGCAAGCCGGCCATTAGCTGAAATCAGCGTTTACTAGCGTACTCTGATGCGTAAAAGAAGGGGAAAAATTGTCCCTCTAATAATATGGCAGGCTGTCACGAATGCCCCCTGGGGGCTCGAGCCTATTGTGGAGGAAAGGAAAAGGAGAGGAGGGGGGTGGGGGGGAGCATCACTGTACAAAATTGCTATTCAATTGCTGTTCCTCAGTATAGCAAAGTAGTATGCATTTTTCTATAGAGCAAGTTGCAAAAGTCAGTGATTGCTGGTAAAGTGAAAATCCTGTGGGCTGATATAGATAGTTGCCGCTGTTCAAGCAAGTGGTAATATATAAATTGGAGTATCAATTAGAGTGTCAATGGGCAAAAAAATCGCAGTGTAATTTTCCACAGAGTTCCACTCAGTTACAGTATCAGTTACCCAACATACTTAGTTTTGCAAAATTGCATTTGTTTAGAGGCACTTTCAACATACTTTACCCGTCCTATGTGGATAGATGGTCATCAGTTCTGGGCTGCAAATAGCCTACGGAGCTTTTCCGATGTCCATGTATAGCGTGTCAGACCGCTATATTGTGGGCGGCGTTATGCCGTGTCGGTGTGTTTGTCCTCCCGAGGCAATACTCATCCACTCGTCTCGGGGTGCTGCTGCGGGTGTGGTGGTGATGGTTGGATTTCTCCGTGCCCAGGAATCTATGTCCTTATAGACATATGTGGACTTGATGTGGGTAACGACAATGGTTGTCATATAAGGCAGTCTCTATCTGCCGTAAGGCCCAGTTGTTGTCATCGAAGGCAGCCAGGCATCTCCAGGAGCTAGCTAGCTTGTGTGTGCTCTGTTAGTACATCACAAATAAAACCACCTCCGCCTCTGTATCTGCTCTAAGGCCCAGTTGTTGTCACATAAGGCAGTCTCTATCTGCTATAAGGCCCAGTTGTTGTCATATTAGGCAGCCAGGCATCTCCAGGAGCTAGCTAGCTTGTGTGTGTGCTCTGTTAGTACATCACAAATAAAACCACCTCAGCCTCTGTATCTGCTCTAAGGCCCAGTTGTTGTCATATAAGGCAGCCAGGCATCTCCAGGAGCTAGGTAGCTTGTGTGTGCTCTGTTAGTACATCACACATAAAACCACCTCAGCCTCTGTATCTGCTCTAAGGCCCAGTTGTTGTCATATAAGGCAGTCTCTATCTGCCGTAAGGCCCAGTTGTTGTCATCGAAGGCAGCCAGGCATCTCCAGAAGCTAGCTAGCTTGTGTGTGTGTGTGCTCTGTTAGTACATCACAAATAAAACCACCACAGCCTCTGTATCTGCTCTAAGGCCCAGTTGTTGTCATATAAGGCAGCCAGGCATCTCCAGGAGCTAGCTAGCTTGTGTGTGCTCTGTTAGTACATCACACATAAAACCACCTCAGCCACTGTATCTGCTCTAAGGCCCAGTTGTTGTCATATAAGGCAGTCTCTATCTGCCGTAAGGCCAGTTGTTGTCATCGAAGGCAGCCAGGCATCTCCAGGAGCTAGCTAGCTTGTGTGTGTGCTCTGTTAGTACATCACAAATAAAACCACCTCAGCCTCTGTATCTGCTCTAAGGCCCAGTTGTTGTCATATAAGGCAGTCTCTATCTGCCGTAAGGCCCAGTTGTTGTCATCGAAGGCAGCCAGGCATCTCCAGGAGTTATCTAGCTTGTGTGTGTGTGTGCTCTATTAGTACATCACAAATAAAACCACCTCAGCCTCTGTATCTGCTCTAAGGCACAGTTGTTGTTACATACGGCAGTCTCTATCTGCCGTAAGGCCCAGTTGTTGTCATCGAAGGCAGCCAGGCATCTCCAGGAGCTAGCTAGCTTGTGTGTGTGTGTGCTCTGTTAGTACATCACAAATAAAACAACCTCCGCCTCTGTATCTGCTCTAAGGCCCAGTTGTTGTCATATAAGGCAGTCTCTATCTGCCGTAAGGCCCAGTTGTTGTCATCGAAGGCAGCCAGGCATCTCCAGGAGCTAGCTAGCTTGTGTGTGTGTGCTCTGTTAGTACATCACAAATAAAACCACCTCAGCCTCTGTATCTGCTCTAAGGCCCAGTTGTTGTCATATAAGGCAGCCAGGCATCTCCAGGAGCTAGGTAGCTTGTGTGTGCTCTGTTAGTACATCACACATAAAACCACCTCAGCCTCTGTATCTGCTCTAAGGCCCAGTTGTTGTCATATAAGGCAGTCTCTATCTGCCGTAAGGCCCAGTTGTTGTCATCGAAGGCAGCCAGGCATCTCCAGGAGCAAGCTAGCTTGTGTGTGTGTGTGCTCTGTTAGTACATCACAAATAAAACCACCTCAGCCTCTGTATCTGCTCTAAGGCACAGTTGTTGTTACATACGGCAGTCTCTATCTGCCATAAGGCCCAGTTGTTGTCATCGAAGGCAGCTCCAGGAGCTAGCTAGCTTGTGTGTGTGCTCTGTTAGTACATCACAAATAAAACCACCTCAGCCTCTGTATCTGCTCTAAGGCCCAGTTGTTGTCACATAAGGCAGTCTCTATCTGCTCTAAGGCCCAGTTGTTGTCATATTAGGCAGCCAGGCATCTCCAGGAGCTAGCTAGCTTGTATGTGTGTGTGCTCTGTTAGTACATCACAAATAAAACTACCTTAGCCTCTGTATCTGCTCTAAGGCCCAGTTGTTGTCATATAAGGCAGCCAGAAATCTCCAGGAGCTAGCTAGCTTGTGTGTGTGCTCTGTTAGTACATCACACATAAAACCACCTCAGCCTCTGTATCTGCTCTAAGGCCCAGTTGTTGTCATATAAGGCAGTCTCTATCTGCCGTAAGGCCCAGTTGTTGTCATCGAAGGCAGCCAGGCATCTCCAGGAGCTAGCTAGCTTGTGTGTGTGCTCTGTTAGTACATCACAAATAAAACCACCTCAGCCTCTGTATCTGCTCTAAGGCACAAATGTTGTTACATATGGCAGTCTCTATCTGCCGTAAGGCCCAGTTGTTGTCATCGAAGGCAGCCAGGCATCTCCAGGAGCTAGCTAGCTTGTGTGTGTGTGCTCTGTTAGTACATCACAAATAAAACCACCTCAGCCTCTGTATCTGCTCTAAGGCCCAGTTGTTGTCATATAAGGCAGTCTCTATCTGCTCTAAGGCCCAGTTGTTGTCATATTAGGCAGCCAGGCATCTCCAGTAGCTAGCTAGCTTGTGTGTGTGCTCTGTTAGTACATCACAAATAAAACCACCTTAGCCTCTGTATCTGCCATAAGGCCCAGTTGTTGTCATCAAAGACAGCCAGGCATCTCCAGGAGCTAGCTAGCTTGTGTGTGTGTGTGCTCTGTTAGTACATCACAAATAAAACCACCTCAGCCTCTGTATCTGCTCTAAGGCCCAGTTGTTGTCATTAGACATGGGATCCGTCAAAAAATACGTTTCGTTTCGTTCCGTTTTATTTCGTATCCAAAAAAATTCGTAATTCGGGTTTCGTATACGGAATTTAATTCGGATTCGTACGAAATACGGATTTCGTACGAATCGTAAGAATCGTTAATTTGGTTAACGAATAGCGACACTCTACGAATAATATCCGAAAACGTATTAAGGTTGCATAACAACAGTCTATTGTGTGTGTGTACTGTGTAGACAATAGCTCTGCCTATGCCTAACGTTATTCTAATGGATTTGTAAATTCGTTACTTTTTTTGGTTTGTTGATTGGTCATTTTACATGTCTCTCTTTCTCTTACAATGGCGCTGTCTAACGTGCTTCGAATGTATTCGTACATTCGTAACTTTTTTTTTGGTTTGTTGATTCGTAATTTTCCGTGTCTCTTAAAATGGCGCTGCTTATTCTTAATGTGCTTCGAATGGATTCTTAAATTCGTTACTTTTTATTGTTTGTTGATTTGTCATTTTACGTGTCTCTCTCACAATGGCCCTGTCTAACGTGCCTCGAATGGATTCGTACATTCTTAACTTTTTTTGTTTTTGTTTGTTCAGTCGTCATTTTTCGTGTCTCTTACAATGGTGCTGCCTAACGTGCTTCGAATGGATTCTTAAATTCGTTACTTTTCTTTGTTTGTTGATCTGTCATTTTACGTGTCTCTCTCTCACAATTGCGCTGTGACTGTCTAACGTCCTTCGAATGGATTCGTAACTTTTTTTATTTGTTTGTTGATTCGTCATTTTACGTGTCTCTCTGACTCTCTCACAATGGCGCTGTCTAACGTGCTTCGAATGGATTCTCAAATTCGTTACTTTTTTTTTTGTTTGTTGATTTGTCATTTTACGCGTCTCTCTCTCACAATAGCGATGTCTAACGTGCTTCGAATGGATTCGTAACTTTTATTTTTTTTGGTTTACTGATTCGTCATTTTACGTGTCTCTCACTCTCTCACAATGGCGCTGCCTAACGTGCTTCGAATGGATTCTTAAATTCGTTACTTTTCTTTGTTTGTTGATCTGTCATTTTACGTGTATCTCTCTCACAATTGCGCTGTGACTGTCTAACGTGCTTCGAATGGATTCGTAACTTTTTTTTTTTTTGGTTTACTGATTCGTCATTTTACGTGTCTCTCACTCTCTCACAATGGCGCTGGCTAACGCGCTTCGAATGGATTCGTACATTCGTAACTTTTTTCTTTTTGGTCGTTGATTCGTAAATTTACATGTCTGACACAGTGGCGCTGCGGCGCTGCATGCGTCGAATGGATTCGTACTTTTCTAATACATCGCTGTTATTCGTAACTATTCGAAATCTCGTTTATTCTTTACTTTCGTTTTTGACATGTGCCTATAGTCTCCGCCCCTGGATGTAGTTTTGAGAGGCCGGCCCCTGGATGTAATTTTGAGAGGCCGGCCCCTGGATGTAATTTAGAGAGACCGTGTGACTCCGTGTGACTGTAGTGTAGTGAGGGAGGAACAGAGAGAGAGCAGAGCAGAGAGCAGAGCAGAGACTGAGAGCAGAGAGAGTGGTATTGTTGGAGTTGTGGTTGTTGTTTTTGTGTGGACTGAATTTGTGATTTGTGTGGAATTAGAATGTCTGGGAGTGAGAATGTATGTGTGAGTGAGAGTGTTGGTTTGAAAGTTGTTGTTGTGAGTGAGAGTGGAGAGGAGTCAGGGGATCCGATGAGTGGAGGGGAGCGCCGGATGAGTGGAGGGGATCGGATGAGTGGAGGGGAGCGCCGGATGAGTGGAGGGGATCGGATGAGTGGAGGGGAGCGCCGGATGAGTGGAGGGGAGAGGGAGAGGAGAGTGGAGGAGAGAGGAGTGGAGGGTCAGGGGGTGGAGGGGAGCACAGGAGTGGAGGGGACTGGAGTGGGGGTGAGAGGAGGATCAGTGGGGGGTTGAGGAGAGAGGAGGGAAGAGTAGAGAAGAGGAAGCGTAGTAGAGAGGACAGGGAGAGGAAGCGTAGTAGAGGGGACAGGGAGAGGAAGCGCGGAGGGGACAGGGAGAGGAAGCGCGGAGGGGACAGGGAGAGGAAGCGCGGAGGGGAGAGGAGGCGTGAAGAGGAGATGAAGAGTGGAAGGGAGCATGGCCATGGAAGTGGAGTGGAGCGGGAGCGGGAGCATGGCCAAAAAAAGAGGCGTATGCCCCCCCCCATATCAGAAGATGAAATGTCTGACACCGGCGACCACCAGCGAACCAAACGCAAGCAGCAGCAGAAGACGATGACGTCATCAACAAGGGGGCCAGTCTTTACCCCCCAGGAAAACGCTGCTCTGGTGGCTGCTGTTATGAGGGACAAGGCCACATTGTTCAGCCTCAACGTCCCTACTGCCCAGAAGACAGCAGCCTGGGATCGAGTCCGGGACTCTGTGAATGCCCTGTCCAAGGTTCGCAGGACCACCGCTGGTGTCAGGCACAGGTAATAATTATTCAAATTTTATATCACTCTTAGAACACACCCCATATTTGTGAAAAACACACACAGTAGGCTTTGAGTAATAAACTGATTTGAACGTAACACAAATATATTTATTTGACACAGACAGACACAGAAAAGTAACATGTAAAATAAAAATAATATTAACGTGTGTATATTTACTAAATATACTATTTTCATTTGCAGATTTTATGATTGTCGGGCCTCTGTCCATAAAAAAATTGAGAGGCAGGCCACTGGAGGAGACAAGACTGTCTTATTTAGAGACAGAGCTTAAGGATGGCCTCCTACTTCACGAAGATGCCCCGCCCCCTGGAGTGAGCACTGCCAGTGCCAGATCCGCCGCCAAGCACCAGAGACTGAGAGCTGGTGAGTAAAATAAAATCTATCATTATATATTGCAGTTATATGGTTGTTGTTTGCAGCTCACTATATTTTTTATGACTGCGGCATGTGAGACTTACGTTTTGCTTTACATTCATGTTTTCCAGATCGATCAATGTCATCATCCGTGGAGGAGGGAACAGGAACAGCTGCTTCTGCTTCATGCCCCCCTCAATATTCTGGCAGTGGTGAGTACCTACTACCTACCTAACCAACACAAAGCAAACATAATAACAAACATCTATTTATTGTATTTAACCACTTCAGCCCCCGATGATTTTCCCCCCTTCCTTACCAGAGCACTTTTTGCGATTCGGCACTGCGTCGCTTTAAGTGACAATTGCGCGGTCGTGCGACGTGGCTCCCAAACAAAATTGGCGTATTTTTTTGAACAGAAATAGGGTGGTATTTGGTGGTATTTATTTGATCACCTTTGCGGTTTTTATTTTTTGTGCTATAAACAAAAAAAGAGCAACAATTTTTAAAAAAAAATCAATATTTTTTACTTTGTTTGTCATAAAAATTATCCCCCAAAAATATAAAAATAAATATTTTTTTTTCCTCAGTTTAGGCCGATACGTATTCTTCTACATATTTTTGGTCAAAAAAATTACGTTAAGTGTATATTAATAATTGGTTCGCGTGATCACGGACATATGTACGCAAATGATCATGTACAGATGACTGTGTGCAGGTGATCACGGACATATGTGTGCAGATAATCATTGACACATGTTATTTTACCGGGACATATGTGAGGGACATGTGTTTTTATTATTTTGGGACATGTGTTTTTATTGGGGGACATGTGTGTTTTGGGGACATGTGTGTTTACACTGTGGGGACACTACACTGGTGATCAGTGAGTAAAAAGCTGTAAAAACAGCTAATACTCACTGATCACCAGCCGGCTGGAGTGATCCGCTCTCCTCTCCTCACCAACGACTTCCGTGTGAGGAGAGGAGAGCCGATTGCCTAGCAAACGGCTGTTTGTTTACATCACATGACGGCTGTGATTCGACACGGCCGTCATGTGATCAGGAGGGCCAATCACCGACCCCTCCTGCCGATCCGAGATGCGCCGTGTCCGGGTGACACGGCCGCATCGGGATCGCGCCACTGCGCTGGCACGCGCGCGATCCCTCTACTTCAGAAGGACGTTCCAGAACGTCAGATCAGAAGTAGACGGCTCCCACCCGGCCGTCTATGTACAGTGGCCGGGTGGGAAGTAGTTAAGTACCGTAGTTTATCGCGATTCCAAGAGCGTTTGCAATTTTAAACCATAACATGTTCGATATCTATCTATTTTACTTGGAGTAACATCGACTATCGCAATATCCCCAAAAATTGGGCTAAATACATTTACTGTAAAAAAAATGTTTTTAATTCAGTTAATTTCTCACCTAAAATTGCTTTTGAAAGGCCGCTGTGCAAATACACACACAGTGCATATATATATATATATATATATATATATATATATATATATATAATGTTTGTGGTTCTCAGTAATTTTCTAGAAAAAAGTTTTGATTTTAAATTGTAAACAATAACTGTCATAAATAGGCTTGGTCCAGAAGTGGTTACCATAACTCTTTATTCTATCTTTAACAGAAAGCCTGAGCCGCCATATCCCAGACCCTCCAGCATCAGCTCCTTCTGCCAGGAAGCAACGCCCCATTTCTCCTCAACGTAAGTACTAGAATACGCAAGCTGCCAATATAAAGAAAAAAGGACACAAGGCACCATCATCCACACTAAGTTCACAAACACATAAAAAAAGCTACAACCATCCATTTTTAAGTTCATACACACAGCACACACCCCAAACTAGGGGTCTACCGATTAATGGTGGCCCCTTTTTTTGTAATTATCGTTGACAAACTTACCAATATAGTGCTTCAAGGTGTTGTACTCGGGTGATGCTTGCAGCGGCAGACATCACCCGTCCGGTGCCGTTTTTTAACAACCAATGTGGCTAAGCACTAGCAGCCGCTTGTCTGTTATTACAAACAGTTGGAGGGGAAGTCCTCCCCAGAAGTGCAGTCGCTGTAAATCTGAGGAGAAACTCTGAATTGAGGGGAAGCTCTGCTGATTTTATCTTCCAATCGTGTACAAACAAACATTCTGTTTTTTTTCCCTTGCATGACTGTCCCCCTCAGATCTACAGCGACTGCACTTCCAAGTGCACTTGTAGTGGAAAGTGTATTTTCCTTTAGTAAATAGACCCCACTGTTAGTATTGTAACCTATAATTGTTTATTCTATTACTACAATATTTGGAAATGCATCTGATCTTAGTATCTGAACGCCACTACAATCAGACAGCCACCAGTAACAGTAAGTTAGTAACTAGGGTGGAACTTAGAAGAGTAGTGAAAATAAATTATTTGCTATATATTATAAAGAGAAAAACAAACCTATTTTTATTGAAAGCGTTTGTTTAAAAAAAAAAAAGAAACCTGTTCCCTTAAAAACTTAAGGAAGGACCACCCGCCGCAGTTATATGTCGGCTGTTTGAAGAGGACCACCATTGTTATGGCAGCAGATAGCTGCCATAACCCCGGTATCTTCTTCAGCGGGCGGTCCTCTTTCAGATAAAATTGGTTACTGCGGCGGACTTGCCGCAAGTTCACTTTTATCAGGGGCCAAAGAGGCGGTGGAGACGATCAGGTCCACTTCTGCCCTCCAATCTTAAAGGGTTTTTTTTTTTGGGTGGGGGAGAAGAATATGACATTTCTTTTTATATTAATTTTTTATTGTATTTTTGTGTACTAGATAATATATGAGATCTGAGGTCTTTTTGACCCCAGATTTCACATTAAAGAGGACCTGTCTTTGTTTTTTTCTATTACAAAGGATGTTTACAATACATTCCTTGTAATAGGAATATATGTATATGTTACACAAATAGTATTTATTTTTTAAAGGACAATGTCAAAATAAAAAGGAATAAAATATGTTTTTATTATAATCTCTAGAAATCAATTTCTTTGAATGCTAGCATCAACTTTGGCTATCTCGTCTATTTCAGATCAACAAGAAGACCTGTCAGACGGGATTTCGCTCCGGGATGAGACCGAGCTGACCCCTTTGGCCCAGAAGCAGACTCTAGGGCCACAGGAAGCTGCCCCCCCTGTACGTCCTCCACTGCCTCACCCTCCAGAGGAGCAGCCAGTGCCGCAGTTGCCACCACCAACACCGAGTCAGACAACTGTCCTGCTGACAGAGATGCGGAGGCTGGCCAAAGCCAACAAAAAAATGCAGAGGGAGAATCGTAGGTTGAACCGGACCCTCCACCGTGCCATCAGAAACCACACTGATGATATGGAAAGGATGTGGGTCCGGTTCAACCAACAACAGAACCAGGCAATGGAGCATTGCAAATTATGTTTGCTGGAAGCAATTTCCAGACACAATGCTCCATTGCCTGGTACTAGCTCTACCACCACCATGAGCAGCCGAGAAGCCTCTCCATCATGATGAAACCAGCATCCACTGCGTGCTCCAGGACCATAGCTATTTTGTTTGTTTGTTCTGTTCAAATCTAATATATTATTTTATACTTTTATTTTGTGTGTAAAAATAAAGTTGTTTTGAAGTAATAAAACCAGCAGTCTTTAGTGCTTGATTTTGTTGAGGGAGGTGTTTATGTTTACAGCACACTAGACACATATTAGACACACTGTGATAAGCCACATTGACACAGAAATAAAAAGTTCCCTCCTACGCCTGCTCCGCAACTCAAAAGGAGTGTTGCAAAGCGAGCTATACATTCTGTCCCCCACCCCATCCCATTCCCCATCCAAGGTAGCCAGGCAGACATATAGGACAGAATAAGGTGACAGACACTACTGTACAACTGAACATAGAAATGTTTATTAGGTCTCTCTAAAGCATAAAGCAACTCCAACAATAAATTATTAATAACTTAACTTAACAGTAGTTAGTTCCCTTCTGCAATGGCAGAAAACAAAAACACTCCCCTTCCCCCACCCAAACATATTGGGGCACATCAGGGCATATTGGGGCACATCAGGGCATACTGGGGCACATGGCATATTATTGGGGCACATTGGGGAACATCAGGCCACAGCGTTTACCAGCTTGTGGATTAGTATAATTACATTTGGCACATCGAACAACAATTGAATGGGTATAAATATTTTTTGGGCATTTAAGAAACTTTGATTGTGGGGAGGGACAGGGTCCAACTAAAGAGTCTAAGACCAAGAGGCCATCTCTGCTGCAGAGTGCAGACAGTCAGTCAGTCAGTTCAAGGAATGTCCAGAGTAAGGGAGGGGTACCCCAGCTTTGGCAAATTTATTTTCAAAAATGCTAACTGCTCCATTAGCTGGGGGGACAACTGTGATCTTTGGGGTGACAGGATGTTTCCCGTCACAGAAAACACCCGCTCACTCTGGACACTTGTTGGAGGGCAGGACAGTAGCTCCTTGGCAATATCTGCGAGGGCAGGCCACTCCTCGCTCTTCTCCTGCCAAAAAGACATAGGATCTGTGGTGGGGTGCACTGGTGGGGATGACAAATATGTCATGACAACCTCCTTTGATGAAATGCGTTTCCTGGGGCGCACTATGCTGCTGGAGGTTCCCATTAGGGTGTCAAATGCCTCAGTCAAGACGGAAGAAGATGCTCCGCGACCGCTGGCAGGAGCTCTGCTGCTCACTTCAGAATCAGTAGATGCTGTTGCATGGGAGAGGGGGTTTTCAATATCTTCTTCCTCCTCTTCCTCCTCTCCCAGCTCTTGCGGCCTTACCATCTGCCTTTCCCTCTGACGCACCCTGTCAATCAGTCTGTCCCGCCATGTTGTGAGAGCACTGCACTGCACAGCCATTTTGCCCTTGCAACGAGGGTCACACATGGCAGCCAGCATCAGTTCTGGGCAAGAGGCGGTCAAATCCTGCGTGCGCCTGCCCAATTCCAAGAGAAATGTCTTGAGCAGAGCCAACACATCAGGTTGAGGGACACCACCAGGCAAAGGTTCCTGAGCTGACATGAACCGCTCCAATTTAGTCTGAAGATGGTTAAAAAGCGGCAGCACATTAGCAATGCTGGCATCCTCGCGGCTCAGATGTTCTGTCACAGAGAGGAATGGTTTGAGGACTGCCACAATCTGCCCAATTATGGCCCAGTCCTCCCTGCCTAAAGGTCTCTCTATGCCGATATTATGTTCGCAGGCCATGGCATGGAGAGCCTTCTGCTGCTCAAGGATGCGTTCCAGCATTGCTAGGGTTGAATTCCACCTAGTCCCCACATCCTGTTTTAGGCAGTGTTCTGGAAGGCCTGCCTTCCTCTGTTCCAACCTGAGGAGGTGGCTGTCCCTCACACTTCGATGGAAGTGGCCAGCCATCTTCCGGCAAGAGTCCACCACTTTGGACAGCCTTCCATTGCCGCCAGAATTAGCCTCCACCAATCGGAAGCTGTCGGTTACCACCTGGTGGAGAAGGTGGGCTGAGCAGCGCACACCCACAAATCTGCCATCCCTTACAGCCTTCACCATGTTGCTGCCTCCGTCTGTCACAATATAGCCAATCCTGTAGCTGTTGCTGTCAGTGTCTGCCTGAAACCACTGCAACAACATTTTCTGCAGGGCTTGCAGGATATTTTGCGCTGTATGCTTCTCATCAAGCACCTCAGCGTGCAGCAGAAAAGAACGGTGCCCCTCTTTGACAAGTGCTGATGACGAGGATCCAGATGACACCTTGCCCTGCCACCAATGTGCCGTCAGGGACAGGAAGGCGTGTCGGGCACTAGATGCACTCCACAGGTCAGTGGTCAGGTGCACTGCCTGTCCACCTGCCTTTCTAATCTCGTCCTTCAGCACCCCAACACAAGACCTGTATAAGGCTGGCACCACAGTTTGGCTAAAGGTCTTTCGTGATGGCACACGGTACTGTGGTGCAACAGCCTGCATCAACTGCCTGAAGGGCTCACCTTCTACCATATTGAATGGTGCTCCTCCAACTGCAATAAGCTGGCCGATCAGGCGTGTAATCTTCCTAACCTGTGCCTGAGACATTCCTTTTGTACTGTGAAAGCCACCAAAATCTTCCAGGGTGGCCTGGTGGCTGGTATGGGTTGGATGTGGGGTGGTGGTGCTGGTACTTATGGTGGTGGCTGTGGTGGTGCCACTATTGGTATTGGTTCCTCTTTTGGTGTTTGGAGGGGACACAATTTTCTCCCCTAACAGCACAGCCTGGTGGTGCACACGCATGTGCTGGTTCATCCCGCTGTTGCTGAGATGCCCTATGTCTCGGCCCCGGCTGATGTCCCTGCCACAATGCTTGCATTTGGCCTTCTGACCAACGCCAATTTTGGTGAAATGCAGCCAAACGCTGGAACGGCAGCCAGCACCAATGACACTGCCCGCAGTGCCTGGTGATGGACTCACATCCACTGCAGTGGTTGGACTGTCTTTCTGAGGTTCAGCAGGAGGAGCAGGATGAAGAAGAGAATGAGATCTGAACATCACGGGTATTTTGGGTGCTGTTGCTGTGGTTGCATTGGCCGATGATGCTGGAGGCTTTGAAATAACGGCAGGGGACTTATAAGGGGAGAAAAGTAGTGGGGAGTCAGGGGAGATATATTCTCCTGGGCTGTCGCTGGGGCCAACATGGGTAGATGCCGATGCCGATGGTTGGTAATCAAAGTTCTCCATGTGAAAACTTGTTTCCATCTCTTTCTCTTCTTCTACATTGCCAGGGGAAGACTGATGATCTTTACAATGTGTTGTAAGCTGACTCTCCTCAGGCTCCTGCTTGCTTATCTCGAAGCTCCCTGGAGTGCTGATAGTGATAACATCATCATGAGCTTGTTCAGCCTGGGCCTTCTCACATGTTTCATGCAGCATGCTGTCCAAGATCTCCATCTTTGGCTGCACAAAGGTGTGTGCAATGGGAAGTTTACCTTTGGTCTGCCCTCGTCCTCTTCCATAAAAGGTACGAGTGGGCATGCTAGTGCTACCAGCAGCAGTACTTGTACAAGGTAAGTCCTCCTGGAACAGCTGGCGACGTGATGTCTGCGGTTTGGCAGGCTCTTTCACTCCTCCTGGTCGCCTCAACTTCATGGGAGGTGAGCTGAGCTCAGGGGCCGCAGAGACAGAACGTCCCACCTGCTGCTGTTCTACTTTACGCCGGCTCGAAGCTCTTCCTCTCCCAGCAGCAGCACTCTTTCTGCCTTGATCTACTTGTTTGCTGCTCATTTTGCCTTCCAAGTCAAAAAAAGACAAAAAAAAAAGATGAGCAGACTAAAACAAAAATCTGGAGTAAAAGAAAAAATCCAATAGCAAAATAAGCTATCAAGGATAATACTCTTGCAGACTCGAACAGATATCAGGGCAAATGAATATCAAAAATCCAAGGATCGCAACGATATTTGAGCAGATGCACTGGCACAAATAGTTGACTGTATGATCAGCTCCACAAAGAGAAGTCATATGATCAGGGCGTGCCCTCTGCCCTGCCCTGTAGGCCTCAGCATCACAAGAAAACCTCTGATGTGATTGGTCAACCAACAGTCACATGTTTCTGTAGTAAAGAAATTTGGACCAACAAAGAATTCGTTATTATTCGTACACTGTCGATATTCGTTATACTGAATATCGAATCCATTCAAATCATTCGTTATATCCGCTATAATAATTTATTTTGTATTAGTTGAAATTAGATATTATTTGGTAGTTGGAGCCGAAATTCTAATCATTCGTTATATCCGCTATAATAATTTCTTTCGTATTAGTTGAAAATTAGAAATTCGATATATTTGGTAGTTGAATTCGAATAGTTTGGAGCCGAATTTCGAATCACTCGTTATATCCGCTATAATAATTTCTTTAGTATTAGTTGAAATTGAAATTCGATATATTTGGTAGTTGAATTCGAATAGTTTGGAGCCGAATTTCGAATCACTCGTTATATCCGCTATAATAATTTCTTTAGTATTAGTTGAAATTGAAATTCAATATATTATTTGGTAGTTGAATTCGAATAGTTTGGAGCCGAATTTCGAATCACTCGTTATATCCGCTATAATAATTTCTTTAGTATTAGTTGAAATTGAAATTCGATATATTATTTGGTAGTTGAATTCGAATAGTTTGGAGCCGAATTTCGAATCACTCGTTATATCCGCTATAATAATTTCTTTAGTATTAGTTGAAATTTAAATTTGATATATTTGGTAGTTGAATTCGATTAGTTTGGAGCCGAATTTCGAATCACTCGTTATATCCGCTATAATAATTTCTTTAGTATTAGTTGAAATTGAAATTCGATATATTTGGTAGTTGAATTCGAATAGTTTGGAGCCGAATTTCGAATCACTCGTTATATCCGCTATAATAATTTCTTTAGTATTAGTTGAAATTGAAATTCGATATATTTGGTAGTTGCCGGATTCGAATAAATTTAGAATAATTTGGATCCGAAATTCGTAAACGGAATTTCGTATTCCGTACAGAATTCGTATCCAGAAAAATTCGTAATTCGGTTCCGTACGAATGTACGAATTTCGAAAAATTCGTACGAATTTACGATTCGTACGAAACTAACCGCACATGTCTAGTTGTCATATAAGGCAGTCTCTATCTGCCGTAAGGCCCAGTTGTTGTCATCGAGGCATCTCCAGGAGCTAGCTAGCTTGTGTGTGTGTGCTCTGTTAGTACATCACAAATAAAACCACCTCAGCCTCTGTATCTGCTCTAAGGCCCAGTTGTTGTCATATAAGGCAGCCAGGCATCTCCAGGAGCTAGGTAGCTTGTGTGTGCTCTGTTAGTACATCACACATAAAACCACCTCAGCCAATGTATCTGCTCTAAGGCCCAGTTGTTGTCATATAAGGCAGTCTCTATCTGCCGTAAGGCCCAGTTGTTGTCATCGAAGGCAGCCAGGCATCTCCAGGAGCAAGCTAGCTTGTGTGTGTGTGTGCTCTGTTAGTACATCACAAATAAAACCACCGCAGCCTCTGTATCTGCTCTAAAGCCCAGTTGTTGTCATATAAGGCAGTCTCTATCTGCCGTAAGGCCCAGTTGTTGTCATCGAAGGCAGCCAGGCATCTCCAGGAGCAAGCTAGCTTGTGTGTGTGTGTGTGCTCTGTTAGTACATCACAAATAAAACCACCTCAGCCTCTGTATCTGCTCTAAGGCCCAGTTGTTGTCATATAAGGCAGCCAGGCATCTCCAGGAGCTAGGTAGCTTGTGTGTGCTCTGTTAGTACATCACAAATAAAACCACCTCAGCCTCTGTATCTGCTCTAAGGCCCAGTTGTTGTCATATAAGGCAGTCTCTATCTGCCGTAAGGGCCCAGTTGTTGTCATCGAAGGCAGCCAGGCATCTCCAGGAGTTATCTAGCTTGTGTGTGTGTGTGCTCTATTAGTACATCACAAATAAAACCACCTCAGCCTCTGTATCTGCTCTAAGGCACAGTTGTTGTTACATACGGCAGTCTCTATCTGCCGTAAGGCCCAGTTGTTGTCATCGAAGGCAGCCAGGCATCTCCAGGAGCTAGCTAGCTTGTGTGTGTGTGTGCTCTGTTAGTACATCACAAATAAAACAACCTCAGCCTCTGTATCTGCTCTAAGGCCCAGTTGTTGTCATATAAGGCAGTCTCTATCTGCCGTAAGGCCCAGTTGTTGTCATCGAAGGCAGCCAGGCATCTCCAGGAGCTAGCTAGCTTGTGTGTGTGTGTGCTCTGTTAGTACATCACAAATAAAACCACCTCAGCCTCTGTATCTGCTCTAAGGCCCAGTTGTTGTCATATAAGGCAGCCAGGCATCTCCAGGAGCTAGGTAGCTTGTGTGTGCTCTGTTAGTACATCACACTTAAAACCACCTCAGCCTCTGTATCTGCTCTAAGGCCCAGTTGTTGTCATATAAGGCAGTCTCTATCTGCCGTAAGGCCCAGTTGTTGTCATCGAAGGCACCCAGGCATCTCCAGGAGCTAGCTAGCTTGTGTTTGTGTGTGCTCTGTTAGTACATCACAAATAAAACCACCTCAGCCTCTGTATCTGCTCTAAGGCACAGTTGTTGTTACATACGGCAGTCTCTATCTGCCATAAGGCCCAGTTGTTGTCATCGAAGGCAGCTCCAGGAGCTAGCTAGCTTGTGTGTGTGCTCTGTTAGTACATCACAAATAAAACCACCTCAGCCTCTGTATCTGCTCTAAGGCCCAGTTGTTGTCACATAAGGCAGTCTCTATCTGCTCTAAGGCCCAGTTGTTGTCATATTAGGCAGCCAGGCATCTCCAGGAGCTAGCTAGCTTGTATGTGTGTGTGCTCTGTTAGTACATCACAAATAAAACTACCTTAGCCTCTGTATCTGCTCTAAGGCCCAGTTGTTGTCATATAAGGCAGCCAGAAATCTCCAGGAGCTAGCTAGCTTGTGTGTGTGCTCTGTTAGTACATCACACATAAAACCACCTCAGCCTCTGTATCTGCTCTAAGGCCCAGTTGTTGTCATATAAGGCAGTCTCTATCTGCCGTAAGGCCCAGTTGTTGTCATCGAAGGCAGCCAGGCATCTCCAGGAGCTAGCTAGCTTGTGTGTGTGCTCTGTTAGTACATCACAAATAAAACCACCTCAGCCTCTGTATCTGCTCTAAGGCACAAATGTTGTTACATATGGCAGTCTCTATCTGCCGTAAGGCCCAGTTGTTGTCATCGAAGGCAGCCAGGCATCTCCAGGAGCTAGCTAGCTTGTGTGTGTGTGCTCTGTTAGTACATCACAAATAAAACAACCTCAGCCTCTGTATCTGCTCTAAGGCCCAGTTGTTGTCATATAAGGCAGTCTCTATCTGCTCTAAGGCCCAGTTGTTGTCATATTAGGCAGCCAGGCATCTCCAGTAGCTAGCTAGCTTGTGTGTGTGCTCTGTTAGTACATCACAAATAAAACCACCTCAGCCTCTGTATCTGCTCTAAGGCCCAGTTGTTGTCATCAAAGACAGCCAGGCATCTCCAGGAGCTAGCTAGCTTGTGTGTGTGTGTGCTCTGTTAGTACATCACAAATAAAACCACCTCAGCCTCTGTATCTGCTCTAAGGCCCAGTTGTTGTCATTAGACATGGGATCCGTCAAAAAATACGTTTCGTTTCGTTCCGTTTTATTTCGTATCCAAAAAAATTCGTAATTCGGGTTTCGTATACGGAATTTAATTCGGATTCGTACGAAATACGGATTTCGTACGAATCGTAAGAATCGTTAATTTGGTTAACGAATAGCGACACTCTACGAATAATATCCGAAAACGTATTAAGGTTGCATAACAACAGTCTATTGTGTGTGTGTACTGTGTAGACAATAGCTCTGCCTATGCCTAACGTTATTCTAATGGATTTGTAAATTCGTTACTTTTTTTGGTTTGTTGATTGGTCATTTTACATGTCTCTCTTTCTCTTACAATGGCGCTGTCTAACGTGCTTCGAATGTATTCGTACATTCGTAACTTTTTTTTTGGTTTGTTGATTCGTAATTTTCCGTGTCTCTTAAAATGGCGCTGCTTATTCTTAATGTGCTTCGAATGGATTCTTAAATTCGTTACTTTTTATTGTTTGTTGATTTGTCATTTTACGTGTCTCTCTCACAATGGCCCTGTCTAACGTGCCTCGAATGGATTCGTACATTCTTAACTTTTTTTGTTTTTGTTTGTTCAGTCGTCATTTTTCGTGTCTCTTACAATGGTGCTGCCTAACGTGCTTCGAATGGATTCTTAAATTCGTTACTTTTCTTTGTTTGTTGATCTGTCATTTTACGTGTCTCTCTCTCACAATTGCGCTGTGACTGTCTAACGTCCTTCGAATGGATTCGTAACTTTTTTTATTTGTTTGTTGATTTGTCATTTTACGTGTCTCTCTGACTCTCTCACAATGGCGCTGTCTAACGTGCTTCGAATGGATTCTCAAATTCGTTACTTTTTTTTGTTTGTTGATTTGTCATTTTACGCGTCTCTCTCTCACAATAGCGATGTCTAACGTGCTTCGAATGGATTCGTAACTTTTATTTTTTTTGGTTTACTGATTCGTCATTTTACGTGTCTCTCACTCTCTCACAATGGCGCTGCCTAACGTGCTTCGAATGGATTCTTAAATTCGTTACTTTTCTTTGTTTGTTGATCTGTCATTTTACGTGTATCTCTCTCACAATTGCGCTGTGACTGTCTAACGTGCTTCGAATGGATTCGTAACTTTTTTTTTTTTGGTTTACTGATTCGTCATTTTACGTGTCTCTCACTCTCTCACAATGGCGCTGGCTAACGCGCTTCGAATGGATTCGTACATTCGTAACTTTTTTCTTTTTGGTCGTTGATTCGTAAATTTACATGTCTGACACAGTGGCGCTGCGGCGCTGCATGCGTCGAATGGATTCGTACTTTTCTAATACATCGCTGTTATTCGTAACTATTCGAAATCTCGTTTATTCTTTACTTTCGTTTTTGACATGTGCCTATAGTCTCCGCCCCTGGATGTAGTTTTGAGAGGCCGGCCCCTGGATGTAATTTTGAGAGGCCGGCCCCTGGATGTAATTTAGAGAGACCGTGTGACTCCGTGTGACTGTAGTGTAGTGAGGGAGGAACAGAGAGAGAGCAGAGCAGAGAGCAGAGCAGAGACTGAGAGCAGAGAGAGTGGTATTGTTGGAGTTGTGGTTGTTGTTTTTGTGTGGACTGAATTTGTGATTTGTGTGGAATTAGAATGTCTGGGAGTGAGAATGTATGTGTGAGTGAGAGTGTTGGTTTGAAAGTTGTTGTTGTGAGTGAGAGTGGAGAGGAGTCAGGGGATCGGATGAGTGGAGGGGAGCGCCGGATGAGTGGAGGGGATCGGATGAGTGGAGGGGAGCGCCGGATGAGTGGAGGGGATCGGATGAGTGGAGGGGAGCGCCGGATGAGTGGAGGGGAGAAGAGTGGAGGAGAGAGGAGTGGAGGGTCAGGGGGTGGAGGGGAGCACAGGAGTGGAGGGGACTGGAGTGGGGGTGAGAGGAGGATCAGTGGGGGGTTGAGGAGAGAGGAGGGAAGAGTAGAGAAGAGGAAGCGTAGTAGAGAGGACAGGGAGAGGAAGCGTAGTAGAGGGGACAGGGAGAGGAAGCGCGGAGGGGACAGGGAGAGGAAGCGCGGAGGGGACAGGGAGAGGAAGCGCGGAGGGGAGAGGAGGCGTGAAGAGGAGATGAAGAGTGGAAGGGAGCATGGCCATGGAAGTGGAGTGGAGCGGGAGCGGGAGCATGGCCAAAAAAAGAGGCGTATGCCCCCCCCCCATATCAGAAGATGAAATGTCTGACACCGGCGACCACCAGCGAACCAAACGCAAGCAGCAGCAGAAGACGATGACGTCATCAACAAGGGGGCCAGTCTTTACCCCCCAGGAAAACGCTGCTCTGGTGGCTGCTGTTATGAGGGACAAGGCCACATTGTTCAGCCTCAACGTCCCTACTGCCCAGAAGACAGCAGCCTGGGATCGAGTCCGGGACTCTGTGAATGCCCTGTCCAAGGTTCGCAGGACCACCGCTGGTGTCAGGCACAGGTAATAATTATTCAAATTTTATATCACTCTTAGAACACACCCCATATTTGTGAAAAACACACACAGTAGGCTTTGAGTAATAAACTGATTTGAACGTAACACAAATATATTTATTTGACACAGACAGACACAGAAAAGTAACATGTAAAATAAAAATAATATTAACGTGTGTATATTTACTAAATATACTATTTTCATTTGCAGATTTTATGATTGTCGGGCCTCTGTCCATAAAAAAATTGAGAGGCAGGCCACTGGAGGAGACAAGACTGTCTTATTTAGACAGTGGGAGGCAGAGCTTAAGGATGGCCTCCTACTTCACGAAGATGCCCCGCCCCCTGGAGTGAGCACTGCCAGTGCCAGATCCGCCGCCAAGCACCAGAGACTGAGAGCTGGTGAGTAAAATAAAATCTATCATTATATATTGCAGTTATATGGTTGTTGTTTGCAGCTCACTATATTTTTTATGACTGCGGCATGTGAGACTTACGTTTTGCTTTACATTCATGTTTTCCAGATCGATCAATGTCATCATCCGTGGAGGAGGGAACAGGAACAGCTGCTTCTGCTTCATGCCCCCCTCAATATTCTGGCAGTGGTGAGTACCTACTACCTACCTAACCAACACAAAGCAAACATAATAACAAACATCTATTTATTGTATTTAACCACTTCAGCCCCCGATGATTTTCCCCCCTTCCTTACCAGAGCACTTTTTGCGATTCGGCACTGCGTCGCTTTAAGTGACAATTGCGCGGTCGTGCGACGTGGCTCCCAAACAAAATTGGCGTATTTTTTTTGAACAGAAATAGGGTGGTATTTGGTGGTATTTATTTGATCACCTTTGCGGTTTTTATTTTTTGTGCTATAAACAAAAAAAGAGCAACAATTTTTAAAAAAAAATCAATATTTTTTACTTTGTTTGTCATAAAAATTATCCCCCAAAAATATAAAAATAAATATTTTTTTTCCTCAGTTTAGGCCGATACGTATTCTTCTACATATTTTTGGTCAAAAAAATTACGTTAAGTGTATATTAATAATTGGTTCGCGTGATCACGGACATATGTACGCAAATGATCATGTACAGATGACTGTGTGCAGGTGATCACGGACATATGTGTGCAGATAATCATTGACACATGTTATTTTACCGGGACATATGTGAGGGACATGTGTTTTTATTATTTTGGGACATGTGTTTTTATTGGGGGACATGTGTGTTTTGGGGACATGTGTGTTTACACTGTGGGGACACTACACTGGTGATCAGTGAGTAAAAAGCTGTAAAAACAGCTAATACTCACTGATCACCAGCCGGCTGGAGTGATCCGCTCTCCTCTCCTCACCAACGACTTCCGTGTGAGGAGAGGAGAGCCGATTGCCTAGCAAACGGCTGTTTGTTTACATCACATGACGGCTGTGATTCGACACGGCCGTCATGTGATCAGGAGGGCCAATCACCGACCCCTCCTGCCGATCCGAGATGCGCCGTGTCCGGGTGACACGGCCGCATCGGGATCGCGCCACTGCGCTGGCACGCGCGCGATCCCTCTACTTCAGAAGGACGTTCCAGAACGTCAGATCAGAAGTAGACGGCTCCCACCCGGCCGTCTATGTACAGTGGCCGGGTGGGAAGTAGTTAAGTACCGTAGTTTATCGCGATTCCAAGAGCGTTTGCAATTTTAAACCATAACATGTTCGATATCTATCTATTTTACTTGGAGTAACATCGACTATCGCAATATCCCCAAAAATTGGGCTAAATACATTTACTGTAAAAAAAATGTTTTTAATTCAGTTAATTTCTCACCTAAAATTGCTTTTGAAAGGCCGCTGTGCAAATACACACACAGTGCACATATATATATATATATATATATATATATATAATTATAATGTTTGTGGTTCTCAGTAATTTTCTAGAAAAAAGTTTTGATTTTAAATTGTAAACAATAACTGTCATAAATAGGCTTGGTCCAGAAGTGGTTACCATAACTCTTTATTCTATCTTTAACAGAAAGCCTGAGCCGCCATATCCCGGACCCTCCAGCATCAGCTCCTTCTGCCAGGAAGCAACGCCCCATTTCTCCTCAACGTAAGTACTAGAATACGCAAGCTGCCAATATAAAGAAAAAAGGACACAAGGCACCATCATCCACACTAAGTTCACAAACACATAAAAAAAGCTACAACCATCCATTTTTAAGTTCATACACACAGCACACACCCCAAACTAGGGGTCTACCGATTAATGGTGGCCCCTTTTTTTGTAATTATCGTTGACAAACTTACCAATATAGTGCTTCAAGGTGTTGTACTCGGGTGATGCTTGCAGCGGCAGACATCACCCGTCCGGTGCCGTTTTTTAACAACCAATGTGGCTAAGCACTAGCAGCCGCTTGTCTGTTATTACAAACAGTTGGAGGGGAAGTCCTCCCCAGAAGTGCAGTCGCTGTAAATCTGAGGAGAAACTCTGAATTGAGGGGAAGCTCTGCTGATTTTATCTTCCAATCGTGTACAAACAAACATTCTGTTTTTTTTCCCTTGCATGACTGTCCCCCTCAGATCTACAGCGACTGCACTTCCAAGTGCACTTGTAGTGGAAAGTGTATTTTCCTTTAGTAAATAGACCCACTGTTAGTATTGTAACCTATAATTGTTTATTCTATTACTACAATATTTGGAAATGCATCTGATCTTAGTATCTGAACGCCACTACAATCAGACAGCCACCAGTAACAGTAAGTTAGTAACTAGGGTGGAACTTAGAAGAGTAGTGAAAATAAATTATTTGCTATATATTATAAAGAGAAAAACAAACCTATTTTTATTGAAAGCGTTTGTTTAAAAAAAAAAAAAGAAACCTGTTCCCTTAAAAACTTAAGGAAGGACCACCCGCCGCAGTTATATGTCGGCTGTTTGAAGAGGACCACCATTGTTATGGCAGCAGATAGCTGCCATAACCCCGGTATCTTCTTCAGCGGGCGGTCCTCTTTCAGATAAAATTGGTTACTGCGGCGGACTTGCCGCAAGTTCACTTTTATCAGGGGCCAAAGAGGCGGTGGAGACGATCAGGTCCACTTCTGCCCTCCAATCTTAAAGGGTTTTTTTTTTTTGGGTGGGGGAGAAGAATATGACATTTCTTTTTATATTAATTTTTTATTGTATTTTTGTGTACTAGATAATATATGAGATCTGAGGTCTTTTTGACCCCAGATTTCACATTAAAGAGGACCTGTCTTTGTTTTTTTCTATTACAAAGGATGTTTACAATACATTCCTTGTAATAGGAATATATGTATATGTTACACAAATAGTATTTATTTTTTAAAGGACAATGTCAAAATAAAAAGGAATAAAATATGTTTTTATTATAATCTCTAGAAATCAATTTCTTTGAATGCTAGCATCAACTTTGGCTATCTCGTCTATTTCAGATCAACAAGAAGACCTGTCAGACGGGATTTCGCTCCGGGATGAGACCGAGCTGACCCCTTTGGCCCAGAAGCAGACTCTAGGGCCACAGGAAGCTGCCCCCCCTGTACGTCCTCCACTGCCTCACCCTCCAGAGGAGCAGCCAGTGCCGCAGTTGCCACCACCAACACCGAGTCAGACAACTGTCCTGCTGACAGAGATGCGGAGGCTGGCCAAAGCCAACAAAAAAATGCAGAGGGAGAATCGTAGGTTGAACCGGACCCTCCACCGTGCCATCAGAAACCACACTGATGATATGGAAAGGATGTGGGTCCGGTTCAACCAACAACAGAACCAGGCAATGGAGCATTGCAAATTATGTTTGCTGGAAGCAATTTCCAGACACAATGCTCCATTGCCTGGTACTAGCTCTACCACCACCATGAGCAGCCGAGAAGCCTCTCCATCATGATGAAACCAGCATCCACTGCGTGCTCCAGGACCATAGCTATTTTGTTTGTTTGTTCTGTTCAAATCTAATATATTATTTTATACTTTTATTTTGTGTGTAAAAATAAAGTTGTTTTGAAGTAATAAAACCAGCAGTCTTTAGTGCTTGATTTTGTTGAGGGAGGTGTTTATGTTTACAGCACACTAGACACATATTAGACACACTGTGATAAGCCACATTGACACAGAAATAAAAAGTTCCCTCCTACGCCTGCTCCGCAACTCAAAAGGAGTGTTGCAAAGCGAGCTATACATTCTGTCCCCCACCCCATCCCATTCCCCATCCAAGGTAGCCAGGCAGACATATAGGACAGAATAAGGTGACAGACACTACTGTACAACTGAACATAGAAATGTTTATTAGGTCTCTCTAAAGCATAAAGCAACTCCAACAATAAATTATTAATAACTTAACTTAACAGTAGTTAGTTCCCTTCTGCAATGGCAGAAAACAAAAACACTCCCCTTCCCCCACCCAAACATATTGGGGCACATCAGGGCATATTGGGGCACATCAGGGCATACTGGGGCACATGGCATATTATTGGGGCACATTGGGGAACATCAGGCCACAGCGTTTACCAGCTTGTGGATTAGTATAATTACATTTGGCACATCGAACAACAATTGAATGGGTATAAAAATTTTTTGGGCATTTAAGAAACTTTGATTGTGGGGAGGGACAGGGTCCAACTAAAGAGTCTAAGACCAAGAGGCCATCTCTGCTGCAGAGTGCAGACAGTCAGTCAGTTCAAGGAATGTCCAGAGTAAGGGAGGGGTACCCCAGCTTTGGCAAATTTATTTTCAAAAATGCTAACTGCTCCATTAGCTGGGGGGACAACTGTGATCTTTGGGGTGACAGGATGTTTCCCGTCACAGAAAACACCCGCTCACTCTGGACACTTGTTGGAGGGCAGGACAGTAGCTCCTTGGCAATATCTGCGAGGGCAGGCCACTCCTCGCTCTTCTCCTGCCAAAAAGACATAGGATCTGTGGTGGGGTGCACTGGTGGGGATGACAAATATGTCATGACAACCTCCTTTGATGAAATGCGTTTCCTGGGGCGCACTATGCTGCTGGAGGTTCCCATTAGGGTGTCAAATGCCTCAGTCAAGACGGAAGAAGATGCTCCGCGACCGCTGGCAGGAGCTCTGCTGCTCACTTCAGAATCAGTAGATGCTGTTGCATGGGAGAGGGGGTTTTCAATATCTTCTTCCTCCTCTCCCAGCTCTTGCGGCCTTACCATCTGCCTTTCCCTCTGACGCACCCTGTCAATCAGTCTGTCCCGCCATGTTGTGAGAGCACTGCACTGCACAGCCATTTTGCCCTTGCAACGAGGGTCACACATGGCAGCCAGCATCAGTTCTGGGCAAGAGGCGG